>CM024521.1:33085789-33646836 GCA_014182375.1 Eucalyptus virginea
GTGGTGGGGTAAGCATGAAGAGTGCCCATTTGATTTCAGTGACCTCTTACACAATGTACATGTTTGTGAAGAAATTCATGCATATTTGAAGAACAAAGAGCCTTGAATATGATTTCTCTCTGTGGCAGATTTGATAAATAAATATATTTTTGGTGCAAAGTGGATTCAATATTTTATTGCTCTTTATTGTGGGGTGGAGGAGTAGACTTGAATATCCATAAGCTTTTTGACTTATGTTTCTGCCTGCTGGTTGAAGAAGAGTAAAGCAAGGACCATAGAATTTCCCTTGTACTTTAAGTGTGGAAATGCTCCCTTACCCCTTCATATACTTCCAAGCCAAGCCAATGCCCCTTTTTAGAGAGCTAATCTGCTATTATTAATTTAAAGTGCATGGGTTCACTGCATTTTATGCAAACCAGTCATCTTGGGAGCAGTTAAGAGTGAAAAATACTATGGATAGATTATTTATTTTGTTTCTTAATTTGTTGATGGTGGTTCATGCAGCAGCAAACAAGATTGAGTATGGGAAGTTTAGCATTCTTGAAGAGTTTGAAAGTTTGCACATTGAAGAGGAAAATGAAGTCGAAGATCCAGATATTCCATCATGGGCTGGCCAACGTGATGGCAAGGTCCTGGTGAACGTGGATAGCTTCGGGGCAGCTGGAGATGGAATATCTGATGATACTCAGGTGCGTATACATATCGTCTCTGGTATTTAGGCTCTAAGTTTCAAGAGACTTGCTAAGAAAATGTGCTACATATTTGTCTAATGCTTGCTCGAGGAAACTGAATAAATCATCAACCAGTAGGAATAACTGAAATTAGAACAAGTGAGAGAATTGTCCAATAATATGAAGTACAGCATGTCTAGCAGACTGGTCACTGACTTATCTAGTATTTAGCATCCAAAGTTATCAGTTTTTTCAGTCCAATTGCTTATTGGTATAGGCCTTCCTAAAGGCATGGGCTATGGCCTGCGCAACACCAAAAGCTGTTTTCTTGGTACCCCCAGGACGCCGTTATCTAGTCAATGCCACGCGATTCAATGGACCGTGTTCAGATAAGTTAGTCATACAGGTATCTGTTTATCTTCCAAGTGCTATCTTTAAATGTTCTATTATCATTGCAATCTTTTGTATTGTTCTTGTCGTTCTTAATGAGATAAACTCCGCCTGGATTTTCTTTGACTAAGAATGAACCTATTGGAATTGCAGATAGATGGGACAATAGTTGCACCTAACGAGCCCAGTAATTGGGATCCAAAGTCTGCACGAATTTGGCTCGATTTTTATAAGCTAAATGGAGTTCTTTTCCAAGGCAATGGCATTATTGATGGATCAGGCAGTAAATGGTGGGCTGCATCTTGCAAAAAGAACAAAACAAATGTATTAATTTCTTCACTATACTTGATATGATATTTGTCCCAGTTTTTTCAAGATACTAACTTCAGTCTTTAATTTGTGTTAACAGCCTTGCCGAGGTGCACCCACGGTAAGGATCTTTTTCCATTGTCGTAGGCTCATAGTGCCTATATAGAAAACAAATTCATGGCATGAGATTTGTTTTTGCCAGCCATACGTGCAGTTAATGTGACATGAGAGGTTTTTGCAGGCCCTGACAATTGATTCTAGCTCATCCATAAAGGTGAAGGGACTCACAATTCAGAACAGCCAACAGATGCATTTTGTGATTTCCCGCTCTGATTCAGTTCGGGTGTCTGGAGTGCTAGTCTCGGCTCCAGGAGATAGTCCAAACACTGATGGAATCCATATCACTGAATCCACTAATGTTGTCCTCCAAGATTGCAAAATAGGAACAGGTGACTAAATTCCATTTGTCTGCTCATTTCTCAATGCATAAATGATGAAAAATCAATGCTTATGTTATTTTGATTAACGAGGCATATTGGTTATTCAAAGAAATATTGTAATGGTAAATACATTCAGGAAAATAAAGTATGGCGCTTCTTGTGTGACTTTCAGGAGATGATTGTGTCTCCATCGTTAATGCTAGCTCCAACATTAAAATGAAGAGAATATTCTGTGGACCAGGACATGGAATAAGGTACAGTATTAACATTCTTCTTTGGATGAATGCATCTAGTGCCCTTAACCAACTCACAGGAGAACATTTTTTGGCAAACAAGAAAATGCAAGCCTTTATCATCTGAATTTGGGTCTTGATTTTTTTTCTTTTACTTTATCATCTGCGATTCTCTTAAATAGCATTGGAAGCCTTGGGAAGGACAACTCAATCGGCATTGTCACAAAAGTGGTCCTAGACACAGCATTCCTTAGAGAGACCACCAATGGACTGAGAATAAAAACTTGGCAGGTAAAACTCTGAAGCATAGTTAGGTTAACTGACTTATTTCAGCTTCAGGCATTCATGATTGCATTTCTGAGCTAGCTTCTTCAAACAAACCAAAGGATTGATTGGGGGCCTCACTCATCCATCATATAAAGGACACTTGGTCAAATTAATTAAGACAGTGACTCTCACACATTCGCTGGTTTTCTTTATAGGGTGGATCTGGTTATGTCCGTGCAGTCCGGTTCGATAATGTGAGGATGGAAGAGGTTGCGAATCCAATCATTATTGACCAGTTCTATTGTGATTCACCAACTGCCTGTCAAAATCAGGTAAAGCTCCCAGGTGTTCATCTGTGGCTTTTCTGTGGTCACACTACAGTACCTTGCCAAAGCTGACTTTTCTTTCTTGCCATATCCCGAACCATTGAAGACATCAGCTGTGAAAATAAGCCAGATAATGTACCGGAACATCACTGGGACCACGAAGAGTGAGAAGGCCATGAAATTCGCTTGCAGCGACACCTTTCCATGCAGCAACATCGTCCTCAGCAATATCAACCTGGAAAGTGAGGATGTGACTGTGGAGACATACTGCCACTCCGCTGAAGGGTTTGGCTATGGTGTTGTGCATCCCTCGGCTGACTGCCTCAGTTCACAAGATAAGGACTTAATTTCTATTGGCTGGGCTCAGGAAGCTGCGACTGTCCGACCTATCGATGAGCATATTGTTCACACTGAGCTCTGATCTTTCTTCAAGCAAGTCTTTTGGGAAGGAAAAAAAAAACTGTCTTGTATAGTTACATCAATACTAAAGATTGGTAGTAGAGTGGTAGTATTAACTATTGAGGGTTGTTAGAGAAGGTTTGAGGCGCCCAAGTAAATTTTCAAGGGAAAGGGAGGGTAATATATAGTCAATGCTTAAACTGCAGTGCAATTTATTCAAGAAGATATCGAATTTATGATTGGGTAATACATATGCAATAAGATGGGAAAATATTCTTATGAATGAGATATTACACAATCTTACTACTACTAAGGCCTTGCTTTTCTCTTTGTTTTCCCCTAGGATTACTGTCAAATTCTAGCAGACATTAGAATTACTCGTGATGCCCTTTATTTTCTTTTTTGGCAAGTTTCATTCTCTATTCGATTAGCTATAAGTTTGCCAAGAAGAAATTACTTGTAAGGTACTCATGTCAAGTCTTGGCATTGCTACTAAGTATGTGTGGTTGGCAAAAACGTCGGCTGTTTAGCGAGGATCAATTCATTCTCCGCTACAGCAACAACGAAAGATAAACAAAAAAAAAAGACACAACATGTCATAAGACAGCATGAACATGCCTCTTTTTAAGGCCACCGGAAAATGCAGAAATAGTGACTAGCAAATATATGTTAACACGTTGAACTAGTAACGATGCATGAGATACTTTTCGATGTGTTGATTCAATCGAATACTTTTTTACCCAAGACTAGAAAATAGCGTCTTCATATTTTTCCGTTTGGCTGCTCTACCATTTCGTTATCAACCCAGCATACACCTTACGATATTGTACCGGGATGCCAAAAGATTTCCCTCAAATTTCAAGTTGCATCTTTCAATCTAGTGGATTAAGTATGGTTTCCATGGATTGAAGTTACCATAAATGTCCTCAACCTATTATACTTATGCCAATTTAGTTGTAGACCTTTTAATTTGGCCAAGTTCATGCTAAAGTTTTTGACAATTTACCAATATAGTCCATTTGATCAATTTTTGCATTTTTTTTTAAATTTTGTTTATTTTTTGAATTTTAAATGATTTTTCTTCTTTTCTTTTATTGTGGTTGGCAAGGGCTCGACGACCTTGTCGGTCACTGGGCGAGGGCAACACTCGCCTAGCCCTCTTTGGCCATCGAGTGAGACTGACCACCGTTGAAATGAAAAGAAAAAAAATAAAAAAGGAATAAAAAGAATTTTTAAAAATTATCAACGTTAATACTGGTACACCATATGGGATGACCAGCGTTGACTAAGATGCCGCATCAGTGTTTTTTAATCAAAATTGATTAAAATGACTATATTGACAAATTGTTAAAATGTTTAAGATTGAATTGATATGATTAAAATGTTTATGACTAATTTGACATAAATATAATGAGTTTGACTTTTTTGGTAATTCTCCCGTTTCCATGGCAATTAATATAGCGACACCGAGGTCAAAAGTTTAATTAAGTCAGAAAGGCGACTGAAACTAATTACAGAAACAGTAGATTTCAGCATCACTTCCAGTAAGACATAATTCTCTCAAGATCATATCAACCGGAAGTTATCTTTTGCAATCCATTGCTTCCATTCCAAGTGACTTATCTTCAACCAAATCAGAAAGTGGGCTTGAAATTGATTCCCCATAATAAAGCTTAGGAGATTAGTTGGCATCAATCATGAAGGGCGACTTTGTCGGCTGATCCACCGTCCTTAGCTTATGGAAAGCAATGTTAATTTGCATTTAGAATAGATGATCTCCTTGAAGCTTCTTTTTTTTTAATAAATTAAAATATAAGTGAGAAGATCTGAGTATTTAAAAATTCATGAAATATCTTATAAATTTTGATTTTTTTTTCTTATTACTGATGATATATAGCTTGTGTGGTATTGTTGCGACGCGCCTGTTTGCTTCAATCTCCCACTCATGTCTATATATGCACATGTCCAATCAAAACTCTGAAATCAAAAGTGGAGCAAGCCTTGGATTAAAGGAGAAGCAAAAGATAAAAAAGGAGGTGCAAGAAAGAAGTGGGTCCGATCTCCAACCTGTTTAGGAAACGAAGAAAGTATGACAGCTTTAGTGTCTTAAAGGCAATCCGTCAGTACTGAGGCTTTAAGAAGGGGTTTTGTTTAGTTTTGAGTAGTGCTGTGCAAACAAATCAGAGCGCCTTTTCGTTTTTCCAGGTAATGATGCACAAATTGGGCATCTTCACGGGTAGCTGATACACGCACTTGATGTCACACGGTTTTCCCGAGCTGTCCTAGGCTGGTTCGGACCTTTTCGTGGACTGAGCCGAGCTGCAAACCACAAGCAAATGACCTTAGGCAGGCCCTTCAAAGCTTAAGTCAGTACATCAGGATTAGTAAAGGAAAGGAGAGAACTATGAGAGAGGATCTGCTCAGAGAAAGCCGAAGAAACAGCAAACTCCAGGGGACTCCCCTGGTGGGTTTCTGAGGAGTCTTTGTGGGCGATGCGCGCTCAATGGGCCTTGGGAGCGGAATAAGGCATTATATCACCCAACAGGGTAAGGAGCTGGGCTAACCTGATCGTAGCGTGCATGGCTGCCTGGCCGAGCTGAAAACATATTTTGTCAATTGTTTTTTACACTTGTGTCGTTCCACAATGTATATGAATTACTAGCGCGCATATGATGGCGTTTTGCATTTGGGTGATCTGGGCACATGCACTAGGGACTTAAGCCCAAGTGCCAAGGACTCAGGCACAACCTTTGTGGACTTGGGGACTCAAACTTGGGTGTGGGGACCCAGGCATAGGGGATTGGGTTTCCATGCCCAACCTCGATGGACTCGGGCAAATGAGCATTGGGGCTCGTGTGCGCGAGCACCAGACTGTGGTCACAGGCTTGGCCTCGACATATCAAGGCCTTGGTGTTGGGGACTCGATCTTGGATGGCGGGAACTAGCATTAGAGTTCCTATGCCCAAGCGTAGAATTTCTAGTTGAAGCGTCGATATGTGGTCACATTTTGGAAAATGATTTCCGATTTTTTAAAGAGGAAATCATGTTATTGAATTTAGTACACAAATATTTTTCATTGATTTATTTTCCTAAATGATCTAAATATTGAAAAATGTTTTCTGCGAAATAATCGGAGCCCAAATGGTTGTCGATATGAAAATATTATTCATTGACTAACCATCAAACGATACAAATGATCGTTTTTAGGAAAATATTTTTCAAGTTA
Organism: Eucalyptus virginea; assembly: GCA_014182375.1. Classification (NCBI taxonomy): domain Eukaryota; kingdom Viridiplantae; phylum Streptophyta; class Magnoliopsida; order Myrtales; family Myrtaceae; genus Eucalyptus; species Eucalyptus virginea. The sequence goes on from CM024521.1 coordinate 33,092,051, forward strand.
TTCATTTTTTTGTGAAAGAAAGAGAGCCAAAGAGAATGCATTATAGTAGTTGTTGGAGCTAAGAGAATATCTGTATTTATGCCTCCCATGAGGCACTCAATTCGTTGTGTGATTACTAGTGTGGCGAAGATAAGCACCAAGGGCGTTGGGAACATTGATAATTCGAAGGTTGTACACTTGGGCTCTACCTCCTTTCCCACACATTATACTCTAGGTTGGTCTAAAAATGTTCTTTGAATTTTGTGCGATGTTGTGTAGAATATAAATCACCAAATAAATACACACGACCAGTAAAGAACCGAAAAGATTTATGTAGTTTAATCTGAGCGCTATAACCTACTCCCTAGAGAGAGCCCATCGCAAATTATCCGCTAATTAATTGGATAATTGCTTACTAACTCAACCATTTTCCAGCCCTAAATTATATTCGAAACCATCGTGTTTTTTAAGAAAGCAACTCAATTTGAATGCAGAACTCACAGCACAAAATTCACCAGGTTCATGACTCCGTGCATTCAATGAAAGAGCTCCATTGGTAGCTTTCTCGAAAAAATCTACTTTTTCTCGTGTAGCTCCTTCATAAAAAAGCTATTGAGCCGGGTGGAGAAAAGACTGAGTACATGAGCTGTAGCCAATTGAGCAAAATATTAATCTATTTTTCTTGCGATACGTCTTGTACCTAGGCCCACAACTCTCGCAGCCCCTTTCTCTCTCTTCACTCACTCCACTCCACCGTTGTCAGACACCTTATGTAGCACCGACACAGACACGCGATACACGATATGACACGACACGACACGCCGACACGTCATTTCTTAAAAATAGAGAATTTCGACACGTTCCGACATTATATATTAAATATATTTTTATATATAAATACATAAATAAATAATAATAAAAATAGCCTAGAATTAATTTGCACAAAAAATATTAAATAATATCATTCATTATTTTAATTTGTTAAAATAATACACAAAACTTAGAGGAAAAAAACATTGTTTAAAGAAAAATGCTGAAATGATATTTTTAAATTTATTTATTTATCATATATAGCATTTTTTTATTACTTATTTCATAGTAAAAGACTTTTTAAAAAAATAAAACAATTCTAAAAAAAAATTGAAAAAAAAAATTGACCCCGTGCGTTTATATTTATAGCAATTTTATTACTTCTTTTATTACTTATTTTGTGTATATTTATATTTTGACCCCTCAAGTATTAGAAATTTTTAAAATTGACCCCGTGCGTGTCGGAATCGCGTGTCGGAATTCTGGACTCGTGTGTCGGAAAGAGTTGACCATGTGTTGGATTTTTCGACACTCGTTGACCGCGTGTCGGAGCGTGTCGGACACGTGTCGGAGTGTCGGACACGACACGAAAGCTTCCGGAGAGTGTCCGTGCTACATAGCAGACACCATCTCTCTTACTTCCATTTTTCTCTCTTTCTGCAAATAGAAGTGTCATAGGAGAGAGAGAGAGAGAGAGTTGGAATTTTATATAGAAAATTTGGAGTTTGAGAGAGCAAAAGGAATTGAGGTGGTTTTTCCAATGAAAGGAGAAGGGAGACGGTCATGATGAAGTCGAAATTGAAATTTAGGGATAAGTATACTATCAGTGTTAAAAGTTGTGTATGTCGCTTACTTTAGTGCCAAAAGTTTATTTTGGATCATTTAAGTGCCAACAATTTTGAAAAACAACCATTTTAGTACTAACGCCGATCTGATCAGCCGAAAATCCGATGTGACCTTTTTTTATTAATTTCTTATGCTGATGTGACTTGCTGGAGAGTCCAATTAGCATCTAAAGTAAGAAACGATGTTGTCTAGTTGCATTTCCCCCCAAATAAGAACCCTAATTTGCCAAATTGAAAGAAATCCCCAATTTCAAACCCTAAGCGGCCATTGAATGAATCCTCCCAACTTGATCCGCCATGCTTTGGCAACTTGCTGGCGACAAGCCACAAAGAAGCTACTCCACTTGGTCATCCTGACCTCCGCTGTCGTAAGTGCTTGTCCCACCCCTTCTAGAGAACAGAGAAGATCAAACCTCAGCTTCAACTTTGGTCTCAACAAACAAAACAGGGAGTCAAATGCTGTCCGGTCTATGGATGATGATGGAGTTGCAATCTGTGACTAGATCAAGGATAGAAAGTTCAGTTATCACTATCGGTGGGAATTAAAGCGAACGAATAGATTTCAGGAGCGATTTCATCACTTCATATCTTTTGGTTGCAAAGTAGGGTAAAATAGAGCATGCCTCGCACTCTTTTAGAATTAACTATTGTTGGCAGCAAATGAAAGTTAGATCGACGTGAAGAGCAGAAGATCATGGCACATTGATAATATTCCGGTGAGCTCTTAAAAAGCAAAAATTGAAGACATGAAAACATGGCCTCTCGGCCAAGCTCGTTGAGACAATACGAGTGGCTTGCAAGTGACATCGACACTCGTCCATGGACGAGTGGTTTGCAAGCATCGGTATTGCTCGACCAGATGTGGTGGTGACAGCTGGTGGCAACGATGGAGAAGGGGCAGAGGTTGAACTTGGAGAGAGGGGGTGATCAGATGGGTTTTTCAAGCAAGAGGGATTAGAGGTGTTTTGGTGAAGGAGAGGGCGGACACCATTGTTGCGGAGAGCGAGCTTATAGAGGGTAACGGAGGAGAGATTATAATGCCAATGTTTTCTTTCTTCTTTGTTGAATAGCAGCCAAGAAAATTCACATGGACTGATTTTCTAAAAAAAAATGCCCAGACATATTAAATTTTTAATTAAAAAAGCCACGTCATTTTTTGGTTTGAATTTTTAGCTGGAGGCATTTAAGTGATCGTTTTTTCTCTGGTTTGGCACTTAAGTGATCCGACTGAAACTTTTGGCACCAAAGTGAGCGCCGTACACAACTTTTAGCACTGATAGTGTACTTACCGCAAAAAATTCGGCTTGGTGGGTCTTGAGCAGAGTGAAGAAGAGTGAAGAAGAGGTAGCGTCGCGTGAAGACAAGGGAGGGAGAGAGAGAAGGCAGAAAGAGAAAAATGGAAGTGGGCAGAGAGAAGATGTCTGACAACGGAAGAGTGAAGCGAGTAGAAAGAGAGAAAAAGGCCTGCGAGGTTTTAAACATTTCTGACTTGTGGGCCCAAATGCGACTTGTGTTGCAAGATAAATAAGTTAAATATTTTGCTGAGATGACTATATTTGAATACCCAATATTTTTCTAGTGAGGGCAGCCAAAAGGTAAAATTCCTTTTGTATGACCATAAAGAAGGAAAGTGAAACTTCCACTAGTCTCTTTCTTAGATAAGACCAAACAAATTTGAATAGTAATTAGGGATTGATGGTTTCAAGTTCGGAACAGGTTCTATATAGAACTTGGAACTTATTTGTTAGAACAGTTTCTTCATTTTTTTCAAAGCTAGAATCTGCCCTACATATCTTAGAACTCAAAATTATCCTGTTACAGGTTCTAGTGTCTATTCAGATTCCACATATATCTTTTATTAAACGATTATAGTGAATTAAAACTTTTAATGATCACCACTTATTACTATAATTCATTGACCATAAAGACACACGGAAAATATGAGTATTAATAAAGTAAAAGTCTCAATCATAAAATGGAAGTTTAGACTAATGTTTCTATATTATACACTCATTATTGAATGGCATAAAATATCGCAAAATAGCACATATACATGTGCTAAGAAAAATATTAAAACTTTTTCCAAGTTTTAGGTTAAAGTTTATAGATTTCAAGTTTCGGGTTCCTCTAACTAAAAACTTGGAACCAACACATCGAAACGGGTTTCTTATTTTTTAGAATCTGGAACCTATCCTACATACCTTGAAACCTGGAAACTACAAGTTCCATCGGTCCAGTTCTCAGGCTTCAAGTTCTACCCTAGAATCATTCTCGTCTCTAATAGTAATCTCCAACAATCCACTCTTGATATACAACTAAAGAGAATTCTAATGCAATTAGATTTTTTTTTTTTTGGATTTTGATCCTAATAGAATCAATTTAACAAATCAATTTACTTCCTCCAATTAGATTAGGTCTAGGGCTCAAACTTGAGAGAAATCTCGAGACTTAATTTAACAATTCTTCATCTTGGCTCGATGTTTGCAAACAAAACATATTGTTCAAAATTCATACCGGCTCTTCCAACACTCCAATAGACACTCATTTTCCACAAATGTCAGCGATTTTTTGTCGAAATTAACCTAATGGGCTACATTGTAAATAATCAAAAGGTGTAGGACTGAATGGGCTACAATTGGAAAGTTTAGGATGAATTGGCCGCTTTACGATAGATTTAGGATTTTTTGAACAATTCTCCCTTTAACGGATTCTTTTTAGCACTTCACTGATTCGCTACTACGAAGCTGCTCTACGATTACATTTGAAGACATAAAGTCCTTCCTTTTTAAGACTGAAAACGAAATTACAAGAAGATAATTACTTAGGATATGGTGCAAAGTTTGGTTTTTTGGGGTAGAGACAAGCCTAGAAGGCCTGAAGGTAGCAGATTGAAAAGCCATATTAAATTGAGGTCAAACATTCAGATTCATTGATGTTATCAATGCAGTAAGTGGGGCACTACAGGAGAAATCATCCAAAGTACAATCATCAAGGAGTTAAAGGTGGCATTTGCAAGCGAGTGTGTTGTTACTAAAGCAAAAATAGTTCCAAGGAAAAATTGTTTAAAAAGTCTTAAACCTATTATACAATGACTAATTCGGTTCAAAACTTTTTAATATGGCCAATTTAATTCAACATTTTGATGATATGCCAATATATTGCTTTTGGCCAATTTTAGTTAGAAATAGATAACGTGAACGCTGGCCGTTCTATATGATATGATTGACGCTAATGTGGATAATTTTTATAATTTTTTTTATATAGTCATTTTCTTTTCTTTCATTTATCTTTTTTTCTCTATTTCCCTACGTTGGTTGGTGGGGCCTCGCGATGACCAAGATGCCCTTGCCTCCCCTAGACCTAACGAAGGTGTTGTGGCCCTCTCTTAGATCTAGGTTGCCCTTGTCTCTAGCCAAGGACCTCCACAAGTCATTGTCTAGGCCTTGGATTAGCAGAGGAAAATAGGAAAAAAAGAAAAAGAGCAAAAAGGAATAAAAAGGGAAAAAATAGTAAAAATTCCAAAAATGTTTCATGTCATTATCGGTCGTGTCATGTAGGATAGTTGGCATCTACATAACGATCACTAGTCAAAATTGGCTGAAATGATTAGATTATCATATTTTCAAAATGTTTCAAACTTCACATTGAAAAGTTTATGACTGAATTGATTACTGTGCAATATGCTGAACATGTGTTAGTAGTCATTATGAGTTCATCGGGTAATAATTGGGTGGTTGACTATGGATGTTTTATCTTGTGATTTCTTATGGGCACTATTTTACTACCTATCAGTGTCTGGAGGGTGGTAAGGTGCTTACAAAAAACAATGTTGCTTGCAAAGTAGTAAGGATTAGGATAGTTCATATTAAGATGCATGATGGAGTCATGAGAGCGTTCACTGACATAAGATATGTATTGGAGTTAAAAGATAACCTTCTCTTGTTGAGTGCTTTTGAGGTGCTCTTGTACCATATTTTTGTTGGGAAAAATATGGTTTCGAATTGGATAAAGCGATTAAGTTGGATTTTGAGACGTGATATTACTTTCTTTAAAGATTTATTTGCCCTACAACATTACTAATGATCACTGGCAGATTTTCTTTATAATACAATAAAGTCTCGAAAGGCTAGATAGCAATTATAGTACTTTTCTAGGGTCTCTCAAGGGAAACAATTAAAAATAATAAATTTATATTCTTTCGAAAGAAAACAAAAAATAGAAGAAGAAGATCATGATTGAACATACACGTTTAGTAATTTATAGCAAAAAACAATAAGTTATCCGAACAGGCACAATCTTCCAATGATTAAGAAGTTATGTTTGAGCAGGTACAAATTCTAAGATAACCATTTGAAGAAATAATAAAATTCGGAATCAAATAAATAATAATCATAACTCTTTCGTAAATAGTCATATTATTTCAATGAGACTTGGTTATTTTTTTTAAAAAATAAATTCGAATTTTAATATTAGTACCAAATAGCGTCCATGTGTGCACTCACGTCCTTTCGACGTGGGACAAGGTACCTCATAGTTTGTTTTACAAACAAAGAACCAACAATTTCCGCTAAAGATGAAATTCTAGAGGTCCCTATACATGTGCTTACTGTGGCACGGGAGCAGAAAGAGTGTAGGTTATATCTCATCTTGCAGACCACGATGATTAGCTCATTTGCTAGATTTGTCAATAGTTTAGGTTAGGACATAATATAGTCATGGCATATAAGACTTGGCACATGAGTGAGAAGGACATGATATTCTGAGTCGGAGAGGTCTAGCAGGAGGTCACCGGACTGAGAAGCTGGTGCGTCAACATGCAAATAATTAGATATGGTCCATGTCTTGTTCTTTGTTGTTTTTTACTGGTTAATTATGGTAGCACGAAGACTTCTACGAATGTAACTTGATCCATGACCTCATTCAACTATTCTACCTTTACAAGACAATAGATATTCATTTAGCAGTCTTTAAAGTTGCTTCTCGATCATCATTATTTGATTATAATATGATGCCACACACTCAAGTACCTTATTTTTTCAGCACATATTACTAGAAGCGATCACTTTCTGAGTGGGTGGTGGGCGGTTGCCACCTTAGAATTGGACCACCCACTAAGTAACGGTTCCACAAAACGGGAATTAGGAACCGCTCACTGGTTCCCGGATTCACTCAGAATGACCACCGATCCGATTTGTTCCTAAGTGTATATGTGGAACCAGTCATGTCCTACAATCTAATCTATTTTTAATAGCAGATAGCACAGAACCAAAAAGTCCCGGAAGAACGCCATATTACCCAATATCTTGAAAATGAGGTTCAAAAGATTTTAGAAACTGGCCAAAAGTACCCAGAAAAAAACAGAGAAAGAATGGGACATTACTTAAAGTTGTAAAGCAATCTCTACCGCTCTAATGGATTTCCAATGGAGACGAAACAGTTCTACTTTTCTTTTGTGAGGTGTGGTAATCAAGAGATGTGATTCCTAAAGTTGAACTGCTCGAATAAGCTACTGAAGGCTGACAGACCAAAGCGGGTCTTTGGAAGAGCAAATGTGAGAGAAACCAACTAATACCCGTGTTGGGAATGTCGGATTCCCGAAAACCGGATTCGACACTAAATCGAACCCCTAAAACGAATGCGGAAGAGAAGCCCGGGAAAAATCACGTATCACCGATCTTAAAGCACACCACGGAATCGAGCGTACCTTGTTAGCCACAGATTAAACACCAATGCCGATAAGAGGAAGAGAAAAACGATCCTGTTCGATCCGATGACGTCGATTGGCCTTGAAGGGAAGACAGATTCGCCTTTTGCTTACTGTTTTCTTTTTGGAGGGAGAGAGGGAGAGGAACGTACGTACGTTATGCGCCAAAAGGTGTGTTCTCCATCTCTTTCCTCCCTTATATACGTTCCCCCAAAAATAGAAACGTACCCCTTCATCCATGGGCCATAATATTGTGGGCCGGGCTTTCAGGCCCAACATGGGCGGACGGGCCTTGAGCCCATCACATAAAACCATCATCTCCCACTCGCACATGGTGGGCCGAATATGATTCTCTTTACCTCTCTTCAACATTCATACCGGTGAATAATCCGTACTTTGAGAGCTCGTTGCATACATCTGTTAGGAATATATAGTAGCTCATAATGGGCATCACTTCCTGAGTAGATTTAGTATGCAGTACCCTAGATCGATCGATCACATTTATATCTCTCTTGATCTCTTTCAAACAATGATATATATATTGTATTCACAATTATGATTATCCCAAAGACAGTCATAATTGGTTAACCGGTGAATACAAAACTACAATGTGATTCTCCGTTCGATCTTCCTCTTTCCTTCAAACTCTCAATTTCAGTTCAGCTTGCTTTTCTAGAAATGTCCCATTAGATCGAATCAACTCATGACCATTGGCAACATCCTAAGATAGCAAACACTAAATAGAAATCTTGAGAATAAGTAAGAGTCATGAGGGGACTAAAAAATTGAGAAACTCTTTTTCTCAAGAGTCTCACACGGCATAAAAGTTGAGATCAAACTTTTGTCACTCTTATTGGTCGTCTCATGCATACGTAGTATGAAATACGTATTACGGTATTAACTCTTTTCCCATGGAGCGTATGTCTACACCTTTCAATACCGTACAGATGATAGTTCAGACATACTCAATGTCTAACTTGAGTTCACGTATCTACTCATTCACAAAATTCATCGAACTCACATCGGCATCATAGACGATAAAGTAAAATATGTGGGTTATTTTACTTTCAGACATAGTAAGTATTATGTCCTCATCTCAACACTCAGTTAAGGCGACATACGCGTTTTAAGCTTGAGTTCTCGATTATCACCTAGATAATAAGCTTAAAAACAGTCTCATCTCTATTTATCACACAGCAAATAGAGGCGATTACCTGTGTGAGTGGGCTAATCTTATATCTGTCCGACATACTTTCTTAACTTAAAGTAATGCACTGAGCATTAAGATGCATAAAGATCAAACAAAGATTCATAGGCATTAATGATGAAAACACAAATTCATCAAATGTGAACACTAAGGAAAATTACAATATTCAGTACATCAGCCTCTACGCAATCCTAGAGATTTCATATAGCCACAAAACACATCTCTAGGTATTGGCTTTGTCATAGGATCTGCTACCATTCTATGCGTAGTATGTACTCCAAGTTCACATCTTTTCGTGCAATCATATCTTTGACAAGATTATACTTGGTATCTATATGTTTGGTCTTGCCATGATATTTTGGATCTTTGGTGTACACTTTTACTGCTTGGCTATCACAGTTAACCAATAATGGACTTGTAGCTTTCTCAATAACACCTAAATGATCCTAAAAAATCTCTTAAGCCAAACACCTTCTTATACTGCTGCTGATAATGCCACGAACACAACTTACATCGTGGACAAGGCTATACACTTTTGTTTCTTACTGCTCCAACATATGGTGCTATTATTCGGTAAGAAAACAAACCCAGAGGTAGATTTTCTTTCATCTAAATCTCCTCCCTAATCAGCATCAGAATAGCCTTAGAGTCGCAGATCCTTTCCTTAATAACTCAGCGTATAATCAGCAGTCCCCTTTAGATACCTCAGTATTCTCTTAACGGCTTTCCATTGTGCTGGGCCTGGATTGGATTGGTATCTACTCACCATTCCAACTGCAAAACATATGTCAGGTCTTGTACACATCATAGCATACATCAAGCTCCCAACAGCACTAGCATAAGGAACATATTTCATTTGTTCCTTTTCTTGTGGAGTCCCTAGACACAGTCTATGGCTCAATCCTTCACTTTTTGCAATAGGAGTGTCTATGGGTTTACAATCTTGCATACGAAATCGTTCAAGAACCTTACTTATATATGTTTCTTGTGAAAGAGACAACGATCTCTTGAAATCTTAACTCCAAGAATGTATGCAGCATCACCAATATCCTTCATCTCAAAGTTGGAAGACAACCAACTCTTGACATTATTAACAAACTCCATATTGCTTCCGGCAATTAGTATATCATCAACATATAATGATATGATCACAAATTGATCCTTGGATCTTTTGATATATACACAATGATCCTCATCAATCATTGTAAAATCATATGCTATTATGGCATTATGAAAAACGTATATACCATTGTCTCGATGACTGCTTAAGGCCATCTATTGATCTCAAAAAGTTGACATACCTTACCTTGTTGGCCTTCCACTATGAAACCAGCAGGTTGTTCCATATATTTTTCTTCCTTTAATTCTCCATTGAGGAAAGCAGTCTTTACATCCATTTGATGTAACTCAAGATCCAAACTAGCCACTATTGCCAGAATAATGCGAATCGAGGTAAATCTCACTATAGGAGAAAAAGTATATTCATAATCAATTCCTTGCTGTTGATTATACCCCTTCGCCACAAGGCGAGCCTTATGCCTTTCTATCGAGCCATCAGCCTTTCGCTTTATTTTGAGAACCCACTTGTTCCCAATAGCTCTGCGTCCTTTTGGAAGATCAACCAGTTCCCAGACTTGGTTTGATTTCATTGACTCCATTTCCTCTTCCATTGCATGAATCCATTTTTCCTTATTAGGGCAATTCAGAGCCTCATTAATATTTCTTGGCTCATCCTCATCTTGCGGAGCAATCATAAAAGTTTCCCCTTCAATGTTGAAACGTTGACGGGGAATACTTTGGCGACTTGTTCGCCGTATGGGAGATTGTACACTTAGCACATCATTCCTCATTATGCTCCCACTTGGATTAGATAATGACGATATCATCTCCTCATGTGGTTGTAATTGCGAGTGAGTTGAATTAGATTCATCACTTCTCATGTTACTCCCACTTGGACGAACTCCACCAATATCATTATCTTGATCCAAGGTTTCAAATATAGAGTAATCTTCTCCTATTTCGCCCTTCTTATGAAATTAATCCACTAAGAATGTGACATCCCGTGATTCAAATTCAGTTATACTCCCACTTTCCTGCTCACCTATGAACACACACTCTTTCGAGTGTTCAGAGTATCTCATTAAAATACTCTTATTTCCTTTGGGACCCAATTTCCCAAACTTGTGAGAGGAGTCATAAATATAGGCAGCACAACCCCATGGCTCAAGAAAACTTAAGTCCGGTTTTCTACCTGTCCATAACTCATATGGAGTGGAAATAACTGATTTGGAAGGCACCCGGTTAAGTATATAGGCAGCAGTTAACAACGCATCACTCCAAAAAGTGATAGGTAAGTTAGCATACGCCATCATGGACCTAACCATTTCCAGTAGGGTTCTGTTTCTTCTCTCCGCAACACCATTTTGTTGAGGAGTGTATGGAATAGACAACTGTTTTCTTATTCCTTTTTCATCACATAATTTTCTGAACTCATCAGATAAATATTCTCGACCTCGATCGGATCTCAATACTTTTATTTTCTTGTCTAATTGATTTTCTACCAAGTTCATAAACCTTTTGAAACAACTCAATGCTTTAGATTTATGATAAATCAAATAGACATATCCAAATCGAGTATAATCATATATAAAAGTGATGAAATAAACAGCCACATGCCTTCCTCTCACAGTCATTGGACCACAGACGTCAGAATGGATTAAATGCAGAAGAAATTCAGCTCTTTTACCTTTCCCAAATGGTTTCCTTGTCGTTTTCCCTTCTAGACAATGCTTACATATAGACAAATCGACTTTTCAATGTTGCCCAACAAGCCCTCTTTGGCTAGTTTATTCATATGTTGTTGGCCCATATGACCAAGTCTAGCATGCCACCATATTCACATCATTATCATATGAAGTAGAAGACGTGAAACAAGGGAATAACAATTATTGACATCACCACAGTCAATATTTAGTACAATAAAACCATCCAGAAGGTGACCTCAACCATAGTAGTTTGTATCCAAATACAAATCTACACATTTATTATGGAAGTTCATACCAAAACCAAGCTTAACCAACACTAAAACAGACACTTAAATTTCGACGAATCTCTGGAGCATATAGAACATCATGTAGGAACAATGTGCGTCCACCACGCATGTTCAATTAGCAGGTGCCAATCTCTTTAACTTCAGCTCTGGAGTTATTACCCACATAGATCCACTTAGTTCCAGTTGGTACTCGTCGGAATTCCACGAAGGATTCTCTATCCTTCGCTATATGGTCTGTCACTCCTGAATCTATAGTTCACAAAGGATTGGATTCAGCCAATAATGCCGAACTTGACACATAAGCAAAGTTCTCAAATGTACAAGAGGTGTTTACCTTCTTTGGCTCACGACAGTCGCGAGCATAGTGACCTCTCTTGTCACAATTGTAACACCTCACCCTTGACATTTTCTTCACTTGAGGACGTTTTCCTCTCCTGTGTTGGTTAACTCTTGATTTCTTGCAATAAGGACTTGATCCTTTGCATTCCCACATATTGAACGAATCAATACGCTTGCGCTTAGAGCTCAAAGCCCTTTCTGAGCTAGAACCAGCATTGTAAATATCTATTTTCGGCTCAAATGCCGTTAGGCGGTCCTCTACTAGCTCAAGGTGGCGCACAACATCCTTAAGATTTTCCATAATATGGTCAAGAGCTTCTAGTGCTTCTTGCTTTTCCAGCACATATTGAATCTTCATATTCAATATTTCACAATTGTTGCCGTTCATATCAGCAATTATGTTCTTAGTTGCTGAAACCATCGATCTGAACACATCAGACATACATGCACGAATAATTAATGCCTATCATTTATGCATCCACTTTGCACAGACCCATCATATCAATGAACAATTTCAAGTAAGATTTCAGAATCAAAAGGTCACTATGTTTCCAATCATCCTCCAAAAATCTTAACTCAAAATTATTATTAATATAATTGTCTTATGCAAAATAAATCCTATGAAGTTACATAAACTTCTATGAATTACCCACAGCAATCAACAATAATAGAAAGCAAATAATATTTGACATTCAACAGAATAATAATGCTTTCACATAATACAACTATACATTACACTAAGCAATATATACAAAGAAATATCAACATATAAAAAAGATATTCACACCCAAAAATATCTCAAACTAATCTAAGAAATAAATAGGGAATGTCCCTTCTAATCTATCAGTCAAAACATCTGAGAAAACTGAAGGTACATTTGCCAACCATGGAAAAACTTTTGGAGAGCTTCCATGTCGCCACCAAGGCGCATTTACTCTGCGCCATGTGGCGCTCAATCTAAGGGTTGAAGTTTTGGTTAACTCAATTCTATAGTACTCTCTTACAAAAGCTTCCACTAGCTTCCTATAACCCGGGACCATGTTGACCTCCCATAGCCGATTTAACACTACTTGCCATTCAGGTGGAAGAGTGTTCATCAAAGCCGGCACCTTCTCAAAATCCGGCATAAGATAACCATTCCGTATGATTTCCGTATCATCCGATTGACCCCGACCACATGTGATATAAAATCACCGTCATGCCATCGAAAATTAGCTAACTCTGACATCAGCCTTTTAAGTCTTGCATTTCCCTCGTCCGTTCTCGGGATTGCAGGTATCCGTGCATAACGCATCATAGTTCTTGCAACAAATGCAGAACTAAAAATGGATCACTTATAATCCATAATTAACATAAGGGAAAATACATAATTTTCCATGATTCATGCGACAAATGCATAATAAATAATGGATTACTTATAACCCACATAGGTATAATTGAAAAAAGAAACAAATTCCTCCTTTTTTTTTTTTGGTCAACAGTCAACGGTCAACGGTCGGTCAACGGTCAACGGGCGCGGGTCGTTGGACCGGCTGGATCGGTCGGACCGGTCGGGCCGGTCGGGCCGGGTCGGACGAACCGACCGGCACGTGCCGCGCGCGTGCGCTGGCTAACGTCACGCGACGCGTCGGCGGCACGTGCCATGCGTGTGCTAGTCTTCCGCGCGGGTCGGGTCGGGTCGGGTCGCCGTCGGGTCGGGTCGTCGGCCGGTGACCGGCTGGCCAACGGTCGTCGGCGATGACGTCACCGATGACGTCATCTCGGCGGTTACCGTGACGTCACGGTGACGCGCACGCGCCGGTTCGCCGGCCGCCGGCACGCACGTGCCGGTTCGCCACCGGCGCGTGGCACGCACGCGCTGGCTGAGCCAGCGCTTCAGGCGCGTGGCGCCCACGCGCAGCGGCTTCTGGCCGCGCGTGTGGGCGCGTACGGCATCTCCTGGCGGCGCATGACATGTCGACGGACTCGTCTCGACGAGCCCTTTCACCCTATGTCTTCATAAATCGATTTCGACTTACGAAACTCGAAAAAATGGACGAACAGTGCTCGGGTGTCGGGATTTCTCGCCCGATCGGTGTCGGCCGATTAATTTCGAAAAATCAATCAAAAAATCATTCATAAACATCAAAGGGATCGGGAAAACATGAACTTGGGCTCGATACCAATGTTGGGAATGTCGGATTCAAAACCGGATTCGACACTAAATCGAACCCCTAAAACGAATGCGGAAGAGAAGCCCGGAAAATCACGTATCACCGATCCTAAATGTTGACACCTAAATTTTACAATTTTATTATGTACAAGATTAGGAATTAATCACTAAAACAAAAAGAAAAACAAAACAAAAGAAAACGACGAGATATAGAAAAAGTAAAAAAAAAAAAAAACAAAATAGAGAAAAAGAAAGCAAAAATTTGCTTCGGAAAGGCAGAAAGACAGAAGGGAGCTGAACGTAAAGAGGGGCAGCAGCGAGAGAAGAGAGAGGGGGAGAAAACCAAAAAAAAAAAGGAGGAACAGAGAGGGAGCGGCACGAGAGAGCTCGAAAAAAGAGGGATTGGCGCCGAGCCGCCCAATCGATGCCGTCCCTCGCCGTCTTCTCCGGAACCCAAATCTGAGTAAACGGAGGGGAGGAGGGCAACAACGGCGCAGCCCAACGCCATCCGAGCCGCTGTCCTCCTCGCCGCCCCAACCCGACGCCGCTCGACCAACCGAGGCCGCCGCCGTCTTCCTCGAAACCCAGATCCGGAGAAGCCGAGGAGCAGCTCGCCGCCAAAGCCACCCGCAAGTGCCCTTTCTCCTCGACGCCGAGCCGTCGTTCTCGCACCTCGAGCGACGCCCACACCTTCGCGCCGTTCTTTGCCGAAGCGCCGGACGTCCGCCCCGACCGCGCAGCGGCTCGAGCCACCGCCGCGCCTCCGCCCGCGACGACTGCCGCGCTCCGCCGCAAACCGACAAAGACCCGCCGCCGCTGCTCCCGACGCCGAACTAGCCGGAGACGAACCAGATCTAGGAGTTGATCGAACTCCGCTGCACCATCGAGCCGACCGCCGCCACTGTCCCGCTCTAGTCGCCGTCCGAACCCCTCGCTGCAGCCGGTGCCGTCGCTCACCCATCACCGCCCTCAACCAGACGCCGTCCGAGCTGCCTCGCTAGTCACCGTCGAGCGAGCCCCACACCGGCCCTCGCCACTAGGGGTGTGCAACCGGTCCGGGTCAACCCGGTTCCCGGATCGGCCCACCCGAAAACGGGGTCGGGAACCGGTTCCGGTTGAAACCGGTCCGGGAACCGGTTCCCAAATATCAGACTGTTTGAACCGGTCCGGAACCGGTTCCGAGGGATTACCCACCCGGAACCGGATCGCCGGACCGGTTTTGGAACCGGTTGGAGAACCGGTTTGGGAACCGGTTTGAAGCCCCCAAAACGCACGATATGTCCTGTCTTTCTCCTTTCCTTTCTATCTCTGCCGAAATCCCTAAATCGCGAAGCACCCGTCTTTCTCCTTTCCTTTCTATCTCTGCCGAAATCCCTAAATCGCGAAGCACCCAAGCATCGACGCCGCCTCCTGCCGCTCTCGCGGTCGTCACCCCCTCGCGCTCGCACCACCGCCGCCATTCCGCCGGTCATCCGAAGCTCGCCGAGCCGCCGACCTCCGCCAAGCTCCACCGGTTTTGCCCGCGATCGGAAACCGAAGCATCCAGCCCCCGCTGCGGCGCCTCGCCTACGTCACTTGCGTCTACTCCGGTGGGTACTTTGCTTTCGCTCCATCGCGTTCCCCCGATCGATCGTTCTTTCTCGACCCACCTCCGTGCTTTTGGACTCTCGTCTTCCCCTCTGTTTCGCCTCCCTTTTCGTTTTCTAACCGGGAGTTGGGTTCGTTCCTTCCTCAATCCCCGCCTCCTTCTTCTTCGGCTAGGGCTCTGTTCTTCAAACTAGCAATTTTATTGCCCCTAAATCCACATCTTCAGTGCTTTCCTCGCGAGCATTGGCGAGAGAAACGTGTCTGCATAGGACATTTCTGCGTGTTTGAGCTCTAATCGATGGAGATGATATAGGGAGAGATATCTCTCTAGCATCATGAAACTTGAAAATATTAAGAGAGAATTCCATGCCTTGTCAAAAATATGAGGCGGTCACTTTTACGCCTTGTTCTCAATGTACTCCAGACTGCTCATCCTCATGAGAATTTCTTGCGGTTTAACATGTCTTTGTTTCTGCTTGCGTAACTCTCTTTCCGTCGTTCTTTTCAAATTCTAGAATAATTTTTAAGAAGCCCTTTTTCTTTTTCTTGATTGGTTATGTGATGCTGTAATAATAAAATTTGTTTCCAATTTATTGTAAAATCTTTCCAGAGCTAGTCAAACTAATGAAGTGTGCTTAAACTGCCTCTTCACAGAACTGTCCCTCTTGCTGCTTTGCTCACCATCCTCTTGTGGTCCAATCCAGGTACAGTTGAGGCACCGTAGTTGTCTCACGTTTCTTTTATGTAGAGCAATAACATGGATTTAGCTTCAGTTTTCATTCGGTTCCTTTCGAATTTGATTCGTACCTATTTTGCTTCTGCATTCTGCATGTCTGGTCAATGGGAGGGAACTCCCAGTGTTTGTCTTTTTGTTGGGGGAATGGTTATTGGAAAAAGCGAAGGGTGTCTTCGAGCTTCTACCGTTGAAAAGGATAAGGTCGTGTTTTTAGATGTGCATCCATTACAGAAGGCTTTCGCGGCCTGCGATACTTGTTATGATAAGCTTTTGGGTAGTGAATGCATCTAGAGTTAGGTGGTCCTATTGGTCGATTGTTCGCCCTTTATGTACTTATGTCTGATGTCTGGCTGGTGCTAGTGCTTGGTATCTCCGAAATTCGAAAAGAGATTGTGAAATTTTCGTTCTTGGGTCAGGAACTGGAATAGAGAAGCCCGATTACCTCGCCACGGTGGACGTGGATCCGGACTCGCCCAGCTACTCGAAGGTCATCCACAGGCTCCCAGTGCCCTACCTGAGAATGTTTTTATTTTGACTAAGTTAAATATAATTTGATGGATGAGTTAATTATATTGCAGAGCACCTCTTTTTGAAGTCCAAACTGATAAGTGGAGTGCTTCTGTTCTGTTTTCTGGGATCCAAGCCATTCTGATTGTGCTGTCCATCAGGTAACATTAGTCATTTTTTATTCTTTTTTCACACTAGTATTATTTCTGTCCTTAAATCTGCATCCATCATGAGATATCTTTGTCAATGCTTTAGTTAGAATGCAATCATGCATTATGCTGTAATTGGCTACTCATGCATTAGCAGATAACTTATCTAGACTTGCTTTTCTAAGATTAATTTTTTTGCAAAACAGGTTCCAATATAAACGGGTCAACCCCGTTCCCGGACCGAAAAACAGGGTGGGCCGGGAACGGGGTCCAATGAAAATGGGGTAGGGAACAGGGGGTCCCGGAAAAGGAGAACCGGTTATAACAGGGTAGGGAACAGGGTCCAGGTCTAGACCCTACCCACCCTGGACCCGCTCACCCCTACTCGCCACGCGCTATCACTCCTGGCCGCGTCTCCGCCAGTCACCGCCGTGCCGACGCCGCCGCCCGTCGTACCGCCGCTGTTGCCGTTCGAATCACCTTCGCCGCCGCCGCCAACGCCGCCAAGAAACCCTAGGGTTTCGGCCAAAAGGAGCGGGTCGGACACGGGTCGCGAACCGGGTAGGGTTTTTGAGCTATTTGGGCCGGTTTTGGGTTTGGGCTGTTTTGCTTGTGGGCTTATAGACTTGTGGGCTTAGGAACTTAGGGAATTGTGGGCTTCTTTTTAAAATAAAAGAGATTGGACCAGATTGGGCCCGCTGGTTGGGCCCAATCCGAACCGAAGAAGGGCCCGACCAAGGCTGGTCGGGCCGGTTCGGTCGGCCCCCCATTTGGACCGAACCCGGTCCGGTCGGAGACCGGACCCGATCCGCTGACCGGGTCGGGTCGAACCGAACCGAACCCGACCTGGTTCACCTTTTAAATCAAAAATTAATTTTAAAAAATAAAAAATTTAAAAATATTTTCTTTTACAAATTAAAAATTAAAATTTAAAAAAAAAATTTAAAAGATTTTAAAAGATTTTAAAAAAATCAAAAAAATTTTTTAGAAAAGATTTAAAAAAATTTTAAAAAAATTAAAAAAAAAAATTTAAAATTTAAAATTTCGAAAATCCAAAAATGATGGGATTTGATTAGGATTTGCCATGTATTGCCATTTTAGCGTAATTAGACTTTTATGTGCTCGTATATTAATTATGTTGCATGTTTAATTTGCATATCTAATTATGTTTGATGGCATGTGCTTAATTTTATGGCAATTAGGATTTTGGTAGTTATGGTTATTACTTTAATGATTGCGCACCCGCATGATCACCTCACATGTTAGTGGATAAGCATAAAATCAATTCAAACTGCCTCGCCAAAAATCATTTTGTTAAAATGAACAAGATTAGGTACCGAAAGGGCACTAATTGGTTAATTAGTGTAATCAAGTCCCCGAACCTAGATTCTCTGGTTGCGTAGGAAGTGAGGCACGCTCCCATGCCTCACTTGCTTTCTAGCCGACCCCAATAGGCTAGTGGCGACTCATTTTGTGCAAAATTCCTAGAAAATATCCCAATGTCACGCGGGGTATGGGCTTGGGAGAAGCTGCGCCTAATCATGGGCCTTAGGCCCGTTCTTTAAGCAATACCCCTAAACCTGTTCCCTCCCCCCGAGGGTAGGTCGCGACACTAAAGCACACCACGGAATCGAGCGTACCTTGTTAGCCACAGATTAAACACCAATGCCGATAAGAGGAAGAGAAAAACGATCCTGTTCGATCCAATGACGTCGATTGGCCTTGAAGGGAAGACAGATTCGCCTTTTGCTTACTGTTTTCTTTTTGGAGGGAGAGAGGGAGAGGAACGTACATACGTTATGCGCCAAAAGGTGTGTTCTCCCTCTCTTTCCTCCCTTATATACGTTCCCCCAAAAATAGAAACGTACCCCTTCATCCATGGGCCCTAATATTGTGGGCCGGGCTTTCAGGCCCAACATGGGTGGACGGGTCTTGAGCCCATCACATAAAACCATCAACCTGCACACACATATGTACTGGTCCGGTCGGATGGGCAATTCCACCTGGAACTGAGAACTATACAGGTACTCACTAGTTATTGAAATTGGGAACTGCCTAGAATCAACTAGTTTGATCCGCTCTGATCTGGTTCAGGCAGTTCTTTGATCTTTTGCACACCTCTACATAATACATTCATATATATTCGTATATCCATTGCATAAGTACGTCAATACGTTTGCATAAAGCATAAGCTGTGAACATGGTGTGTTACCAATTGGCTGATCCAGGGGTTGTTTTAAACTCCGCAGTAGGCCTTGGCAGAGCACACATCTTTGGGGACGCTGTCCTGGGAAAAATAACGGAGCAACCCATAATGACCGAATGCTTTGAACTTCAATGGGTTCTCAGAATTTGCTAAGGATTTCGATTGTTACACTGTGGAATATGAGCAAGCCCAGCGAGTACCTGGGCGATTGCTTCTCCTTGAGCAACACTTGATGCAACGGAGAATGAATCCTTCCGTTGCTCCATGCCTGTTCAAAAGCGGTTGAAACATTTTCCAGTACTTAAGTCAATAGAGAGATCAGACCAAAAAAAAAAAGTCAATAGAGAGACTCTCATAGACAAGATGTCCTTGATCCTTCACCAAATTAGTACGAACCTTCTGAAGGATCGCCCTCATTTTAGAAATAGTGCGAGCAAGCTATGTTTGATACACACAGACGACAAGAAAATGAGGGACAGGTGGTATCAAGTTGTTGACATGAATTTGAATCGACTTGAGTTGAGATTGGTTTAAGTCAACAGATTAAGATTAACTATTTCAAGTATTCTGCATCTGTAAATTGCAAATTTTCTTGGCATAACAATTAATTAAACCTAGATAGCAAGTCTAAGGTTGGAACCATAGATAAGCATGTTGATCACCTTCCAAGAATGCATCGCCTGCCATGACCAAGAATGATGACGGTGAGGGTTCAAAGGCAATCCAATCACCATCCTTCGTCTTGACCTCCAAACCATCAACTTGATTCTGGTGAAGTATGGTCATGAAGCTCTTATCCGTGTGCACATGGCAGCCGCATTTCGTCTCGTTCATCTCTGGCACCCTATATTTCATGAGCCGAAGGAGATAATCGGTCGACGCGACATGTGAGTCACAGTACTTCTTTACCCTATTGCTCTCAAACACCATCGTCTTCACCATCTGCTAGAGCTCGGACACCTTCTTCGAGAAGGCGAGCGCACCATTGCTAGGAACCAATAAAGTAATTGAACGTTTTCCATAACAAAAAAAAGCAGCCAAAACACGCAAAACTTGGATCAGGGCGGAAATAATCTTTCAAGAATTGCTATACGTACCAGAACCACTCATTACCGGCTGGCCACAAGAGGTTTGTGAAACTTTGGACACCTTCGACTGTCGTCGTATTATCAATGCCCAAGCTCTCATACGAAGGAACGAAGGGGTGTTGCCCCACGTAGGCAAAGTAGGGTTTCTCGGAGGTGTTCAACTTAATTTCGGTAGGTAAATCAAACAGTGCCTCAAGCTCATGCAAAATCTCGTTGTGAGCTTGTGAAGTGAAACTAGGGTACGTTGCGACGAAGCAGCCGTAGTCTTCTAGGGCAAGGACGACGCGTTTGGACGTGGAGATCCACGGATCTGTTCCAGGATTGCGATTTTCCAGGGAAAATTCTATAACGGGAAGCTCAGGCAATGACCCAAATTGAGAACCCATTGGAATCAATTAATTATGCAAGGATTTGGTTTTTCTCTGGGTTTAATGTTGATTTATAAGGTCCCCCTCTTTGAGGACGTATGACAGAAATGAAAATTTGGCGGAACGTCGCGTTTAATAAACTATAATACGAGGAATGAATTGGAATGAAAATACTTGTCGCGATCTCTCCTGATTAATTTGCAGGGTTATGAACGCGAATATTCTTATGCGTAAGAACTTTTGTAGCTTTTTGATGAGTTCATCCTTAATGCCATAACAATGTTCCAAAAGTAAACGCCAGGTTTACAGTATTTTTTATCCAAGACCTTTTCAATGTTATGAAGTAAAAGAGGATATTGATTTTAACGTCATCACCTATGCTACCAGGTAATTAAATGAGAATTAGTGTCTGATTCCTAATGTAAAGAAAAGAAAGGAAAAGAAAAACAAAAAAAAATTGTAAAAAATTCAAAATAATATAAAATAAATCCAATGCCGACTGTGTCCTGTAGGATGATCAATGTCTAAGTTAGTGTTTTCTATTCAAAATTGATCGGATGGACTCAATTAGTAAAATGTGAAAATGTTTAAGATTCAATTGACATAATTGAATAGTTTAGGACTAAATTAGAAAAAGTGTAATAGGTCTAAATTTTTTTAAAATAATTTTCCTGGAGTTCATCGTTATTGCCGTAACAGTGTTCCAAAAGTAAACACTAGATATGCAATATTTTTTTATCCACCAAGACCTCTTCAATGTTATAAAGTAAGAAGGATTTTCGTTTTAACGTCATTACCTATGTTACTTTGTAATTATATGAGAATTAGCATCCGATCTTTAAAGTGCTTCCAAAATGAACAACTTACCATAATAGAGTAGATAAATAATTAGAAAGTACTTTCCATGAACGTTGCAGTAAATTTTTAACATGAGGAGATTTTACATGTGTGAATTGTTGTTGGATATACATTCGAAGAAGATGTTAGCACGTTCAATTGGTGAGAGTTCCTTAACAATTTAGATTTTTGGATAAGTCGACAAGTCGATTCGACCTAATGAAACGCAATCAACTTACGAAATATATTTCTTTAATGTACGTTGACCGAGTCACCGATATGTATTAACCGACAAAAAGCAAATGGTCGAGTCTTTTTATCATGCTAATGGATGACTACAAATCAATTTATCACCCGAAAATTCAAGGTTGACATCCCTTCATCCTCCAAGACCAAACAATTGAAAAGAAAAAAAAATGGATAAGACACTACGTGTTGCAATTAGGGGCGAGCATGGTTCGGATTCGACTAGTGCAATAATCAACCTAGGGACCAACTTGTATAATGTTTGTCCTCACTTTTTGGGAATAGAGACTGATCCTATTGACCTTGAGATTGAGAACCGAATCGATCCTATGGGTTCGATGATTCAGTCCAATTCTAAGGTCAATCGAGGACCAATAGATTTTTATTGTTTTATTTTTTGTATTCCTTAAAAGGATAAACATACTCTTTCAAATTATATATTCATCAACAATGCGACATTACGCAACCAAACTATGAATACCAATCATATAAAATATATATCTAAGATAAAATAACAACATAATTCTTCATTTGCGATTGAGCTATAATTGTGAGGCAGACCAAAAGAGACGAGTGATTTCACCAGTTAAACTACGTTCATGAGGTGAGCAAGACCAACATAGAGAGGCAAGTAGCAAGCAAGGTGAGCAAACAAAGTGAAGTGAGCAAAGATGATTTCTATTTATTTATTTATTTATTGGTTTAATTTGGGTTGCGTTTCTACTTTCTAATTTACACGGTAGAACCACATAAAAAAGAAGAAAGGTGGAGGGGCTGGGGTTATATATATATATATGGTTTGGGTTGAACCAATTGTAAAGTTCCAGGGCCGAAGACCAATATGGACAGTATATGATCTAAGGGTTCTAGGACCAATGACTAATCTAGTTCCCCTGAAAATCGGATTAGGATTGGCCGAATTGGGCCGATTCAGGGTCAGTGAAAAGTTGACCCTGGATCGATGCTCACCCTAACTATTTTGCAGAACGGGTGATGGAACCATACAATTAAACAATAATAACGTCCATTTTTCAATATAGCCCATATTGGTAGTCCGACTCGCCTTTTCATTTTATGCTTGCATTGGTTATTTTGATGAGTCTACTTTGATGAATTCGTCACACGAGGTCCCACGAGTCTTTCGACCATTCAGCTATCGCCCTTCATGCATGACTAAGCTACAGCCACGCGGTTCTCTAAGACTTTTTCCTAGTTATCATTATAAAAAATAAAATAAAAAATCAACAGCAACACGTTCTAGAAGAAAAGAAGTGGCTACGAAGGTACAATTTATATCATGATTTAGGTCATGGTTAATTATTTTGCCGATAAGTGATGAATAACTTTCATGGCATGTGTAAATAAGCCACGAAATTTAAGTATGGCTCGCTTTTAATTAAATTTGGTAATAGTTAATTGTAGAGGTCAAGTCTTTCGTGCCTAAGATTACTAATTTTCCTTCATGCTAGTACATTTCAATAAGTGTCTGTAAATGCAATCGGCCGTTAGTAAAATAATAGATGTGATTTTTTCAGGTAATTTATTAATGCTTATATGAAACTACTCACTTTTTTTGTTATAGTTTGCAAATTAGAAATTTTTGCGTTGACTTACGAATTTGTATTTGTATAAGTAATCAACATTTTAAATTTACTAACTACTATATGAAATTACTAACCTTAATTATAGTGATCGCCAATTTTTATAAATTTAAATTACATGCTATTTTTTTTTAATTACCAATTCATATTGAGTTACTTGTAATTTTTTTCCCCTAATACTCCTGTCGAAGGTTGTAATTTCTCAAAAGAATTGGTAAATAGAACGTGTTTATAAACAAGAAAAATAAAAATTGGTAAATTTTATAACAATAACAAAAAGACATTGGGAAGCAACTTAAACGAGACTTGGTATTTTAAAACTAGTAACTTGATGGAAGCAAAATTGGTAAGTCACACAAATGAAGGTTGGTAAATTTCTATAAACGTGGATACATTCAACATGCTTGTGACAGAGGCAAGTAAAAATTGGTGCACAAAAATAAAAGTAAAAAGTATAACAAAAGCAAATAAACATTACGTAAGCAATGAGAGTTAGTAACATAAAATTACTTGATTATTCAATCGAAAAAAATCGGTAAATCACTCAAAAAGAATAAATTCATATAGAAGTAGATAAAATTAAGGAGTTGTTACAAGAAGACAAAAAAAAGTTTATAAAAACTGAGAAGCATTGATAATTTGTAGACGATAAAGAAGAGTTGAATGTAAAAGTATCAATAAATTACTAACAAGACGCTCAAAAATCATGTGATACATAAGTTCATATCAATATTTTTTTTTTTTGATATTTATCAAACTCTTGAAAAAGTGTACCAATTCAAAAAAAAAAAAAGTTAGAATCATCCTAGTTAAATATCACTAGCATATTCACTAGGGATTGCCCCATCCCAGTGGCCACCTTTTCCACATGAAATGAGGGACGTGGGAAGTTTGATTCTCTACCTTTTTAGAGGGCTTGGGAGTAAGAATTTTTAGGTTCAAGTGTTGGGTTCGACTCCGCAAAAAAGCGAGGCAACTGCAAAGAGGCAGGTTAAAAGTGAGTGAGTTGAAAGTTAAAATAAGACAGACAAAAAAAAGTCACTGGCATTACTTTATTGTTCGTACATAAAAGTCATTTCCTGTCTCATTCATCTAAAGTCTAGATGAACTTGAACATAACAATGGATTTAGGGAAATATAGGTACGTCTAATGTGTGTTCACTTAATAAGAACTTATATTCCTGCGTAACCTCCCTTCAATTTGTGGTTGAATTTTTTCTTCTCCTATTCCCCCAATCGGGCCGAAAAAACAATCGCCAACTGCGTAGATGAGAGACGTAACCACTTCAAAATAAGATAAATTTTTTTAATCAAGTCGATTGATCAAATGGTCAGAGTAGAAGTTAGCTAGGTGGTGGTCCGGTGGACTCAATGGGCCTTTAGCTTTGTTGCTATACGATACATATCATCAAGAGTTGATTTCGAAGTGCCTTTTAAATGGAAGCAAGATCTCAAAATGCCTCCTCTAATAATGTCTCAATTAAGTCAATGTGTGTCACCCCAAATTCGTTTTGTCACAAATAAGTTTACATCCAAAGCTTGGGTTAAGGTAACACGCACAAATCAAAGGCCAAGATTAAACCGGTTCACAAAACTAGCAAAGTATATCATGGATCTCTAGGTATCCGAAATCCCACAATCATGCTCTTTGGATTAATAAAAGACATATAATGATAAGACTATATTGTATGCTAATAGATAGACAAATGGGTAATTCAATTGAGTCAACTTAACTCTCGTTTTATACCATGAAACTATTGTAGATTCTAACTTTTCATTAATCTTTCTCATATCTCTCTAGAAGCTCATTTGGCCTAACTATAGCTAAACTATAACTATGTTGTGTCATAACTATTTTCTGAAGTATTGTAACATTTATGTTTGGTAATATATATTTCATAGTGGCAAAAGAACACCCCAAGTGCCACAACTTGGCAAAAGAGAATATATAATTGCCAAAATTTCCAAAAAATACACTTAAGTGCTAAAATCGGAGAATAAATAAATATTAGAGTGGTGAGATTATTCTACCAAACAGTTAATGTGGATTTTTGTGGTGAGATTGTAAATGATGTGATATCTCTTTAAAAAAATTTATTCGCATGGCATTTTAATTAATTTTAGTTATTTTTTTAAATCAGATTAAAAAACTAAAAAAGAAAAGAAAAGTTAAAATATATTTAAAAAACAAAATTGCAAAAAAAAAGGAAAAAGTAGGGATCGGCGATGGGTGTTTCCACCATTGCCCTTCGCCAAATGGGGCTAGTGATTGTTGCTGGCCTTAGGTGAGGTGGCTAGCCGTGCCTAGTCCTAAGTGAAGGCCGACGATCCATACTAGGCTCGGGCTCGGGTGCCTAGGCTTGGGAGACACCGGCAACCATCGCTTGGCCAGGGTGAGGCCTTGTCGATCCTCGCCTGGGGTTAGTGAAGCTCACCCAGATCGTCACCTAGATTTGGCAAGTCTCGCCAGCCCCAAGCAACCCTAGGGGAGGGTCGACGAGGCCTCGCCTAAGCTTGGCGAGGTCGCTGGCCCTCCTCACCTTGGGTCGAGTGAAGGCCAGCCACCCTCACCCAGGGCCGTTGACAATCATCGGCCCCTTCGATGATGGGTGGCGGTGAAAGCGACGACGTTGTTTTAGGGTTTTTAATTTGGGGGCAACATGGAGATGACGTTATTTTAGACAAGAGTTGCTAGTGTATATTTTGGCGAGTCACATAGACCAGTTTTTTTAATAAAATAATGTCATGTCAAATTTCCAGCAAGCCTCTTTGGAGTTGGCACTTAAATGTCTATTTTTTTTTTTTTTAAAGTGACACTTAAATGTATCTTTTTGAAATTTTGCATTTATATGTCCAATTTGCTAAGTAGTGGCACTTGGGGCGTTCTTCTCTCATTTTATAGTTGCAATACCTCAAAATTGTGTGAGGCAACTGCTCAATAGCAGTCATAACTTTGTAGTTACTACAATCACGAGGTACTTGCTAAATACCTTATGAAATCTAAAGCACCCATTTTTCATGACCGAAACTGCTGCAGGGTTCGAGTGCATTTCCAACAACCCAAATCACTTGTTTGATTCCTTTAATTTTTTATAATATTTGCATCCATTGTCCTTTTGCTAATATATACGAAGAGAGAAAAATTACCCAAGAGAAGTTGTGAGAAACTTCGAATATTTTCCACATCTTATTGGGGTGTCAGTGTAGTTAGATATGGATTTGTTCTTGATAAATAACTAGTGGACCTATCTGGGAACTGTACTTGATTGGGACTCGAATGGGTCCAGGAATTGGTGGGCCTATTCCTCATTCTAGATTTTAGAGTGGGAACTAGCCCATTCTAGAACCAGTCATCCCCGCCATCAATACTAGATAATATATCACATGCATTTTAGGTATCTTTTTTGTATGTACATATATGTGCTTGTCACAATCCAAGGAGATAGCCAGAGGGTTTCTATACGAAGGATTGTGATTGATCCGTAAATGAGCAACCCTTAACTATCTCCCAAAGTTCTAAGATTTTCTTGAGTATTCTAGAATATTCATCAAAAAGGACGATACGGTAATTATATACTTATGTAATAAATGTGGATAGTTTGATAGATTAAGAGATATAATCTCCACTGTTAGATCAAGAGAAGATTACAACTACGATTAGCCTTCTACTTATATATAGGGGCCTCCTCCTTTTCATTTATATCTTATTCACAAGTGAAATACAATTTCAAAGCTTTTCTCTATAGAGTTTTTCTCTTTAAGAACCTTGTGAGTTGAGTGAGTGATATTGATTTAGGAAGAAATTTCTAAGGCTATATGGGTAAGGGAACTCTAGATTAATCCCCGTGACAAATTGGTATCGATTTTCTCTTATGTAAAACTCTATTGTTTCGTAATACAAAAACACGGATTTTTTGCACATGCTGATGAATTCAAAGAAGTGTTATTATAAACATAAAAGAAAGAACCCATGGATAAGAGGACTTAAAAGTCTGTTAGGGAAAAGAAATAAGAAAATACTTGACGAGATCACATCATATAGAACGAGAGGGATCCATGTGGCTCGAAAAAAAGAAGACGACACGCGTCAATCAAATAACTAGCAAAATTTCATTTTAAGTGTCATGAGTAGATCGAGTCAATAGGCGGATTCGGACATGTTGGGTCGAGCATTGAGCTAAAAGTCATCGCCATGCACACTATTAAATAATTACGAGAAAAGCTTTGGGTGCAAAGGTCCGTTCGTTTCATAGAAAATATCATGTGTCTCTGGAAATTCCTAGAAGTTATTGTCCAGGAAAATAATTCTATTTTCTGGTGTTTGGCCGAAACCTAAACTTCCAGTAGAAAATATTTTCCACCATTCGTTAGCTAATTTAATTGTTTGGGAAAAATTATCAAAAATGAAATTTCAATATTTTTAATTGACTAAAAAATTAGTTTTATTTTTTATATATTTTTTTAAAAATGAATTTTTAATAATTTGTATTTTTAAAAATCGAAATTTTTATTATTTCTTTCTTTTCTTTTTCCTTTTTCTTTTCCTTCCTCCTTCCTCCTCCTTCTTCCTCCCGGCTCCTCCTTCCTTTGCCGCCACCTCCTTCCTCCTCTTTCTTCCTCCTCCTTCCTCTGCCGCCGCATGTGACATCCTGATTTCGATGAAATGAAATAGGCTTTTTATCGACGCGCTAATGCCTTATTCTCTGAGAGGGCCCCTCATGAGATAACTAGCTTATCGGGTGACCATTAAGGGATTTTAATGCAATAGACTTGAGAATTCGATCGGGAATTGACTGCTCGACCGTATTGATCTGCAAGGGTCATTACGGCATTGTCAGAAATTGATTAGAGACCGGAGATAGGTCGATTCGATTGAGATATGTAATTATAGTGTGGGTGATTCCACCTGATTGCAAAATACTCGTCGATTGGCACAGATCGATTTTTTTTTTATCGTTTTAGTACCCAGTGCCCGTAATTGAAACCTCGAGATTTTCATGACAATTGAGAGTCACCAATGTGTCGAAGATGTACATTGTGACTCGAGATAAATCGATCACGGGTCAATTGCACCAAAAATTCCTAATGGGCCCGGTAGACTATGTCACGCTAAAAGTGCGCCGGATTGAAACTAACCACGAATTTGAACCCGATTTCAGAAATCGAAAGTTCTGTCATGTCACGAGCTATTTTAGGAACGTCGACTCGTCCTCCGAAGATTTTTCAGAGATTCAGAGATCTTTTCGGAAAATCGGTTCAGATGTTGCGGAAATTAGTGGAAATTTGGATCGACCAAATTGATTGGATTTTTGGCCTCTCTACCGAGCCTTTGGGTGTCGAGGATTTGCATAAATGGTATGGCCTTTTTCTTTTACAACAATGGACATCAAATTTGGGAAATTTGATAAAGAAATTAAAGACCAAAAATGAGTGAAATTCGGAACTAGAAGAGGGCGGTAATTTTGGGCTTCAAAATTGGATTAATGGTGGAATTAACTTATAAGAAAGTAACGGGGGACAATGCATTTAAGTGGGTGGATAACCCTTGTGGACTTTCTTTCCCTTGTCTTTTCTTGCAAGCTGGCCGACTCCCCCTATCCATTCCCTCTCACCTTTCTTCGTTGCTTCTCATTCCCTTTTTCATTCGACGAAGCTCAGCTTTCATTTTCATTTTCTTCTGCAATTTCGCTTCTTCACCGAGCCAATCGCTGCCCCACATCAGCGGTCAACCTCACCGCTTTGATCCTTTGCAGTAGACCGCACCATCTCCCTCCACGAAGTTGAGTCCATCATCATCCCGTCATTCCCGTGTTCTCTTCATCAACGCCAGCGAAGACCCACTCCCCTGCTCCACCGCCTCTGCCAGCGTCGCCCGAAGCTGCTTCTTCTCTTTGCCGCTTCTCCACCCACACGACCACGTGGTCTTTCTCCCAGCGGCTTTCGTCTTCAGCTCCGTGGCACGCGTCTTCACGGTCACCAACCTGCGTTGAAGATCACCGAAGCTGACCGCCCTCAACTCCACGCGGCCAGCGCCCATTTCTTTCGTTCGTGGATGAAGACGCCTGCGAAGCAGCTTGTCCTGTTCAACTCGGCGATTTCCTTCAGCGGTTTGTTGACCAAGAATTCCCTCGGCCAACCGTCCGCGTGAGTACCTCACCGAAGCTGCCAGCTCGCGTTTCCTCTGCTCCATCATTCTCTTGCGGGGCCAGCATCTCCGTGAATTCCAGCTCACGAACGAAGAAGCTCGTGCCTTTCACGTCGTGTCTTCACCCAGCAACAGCTGCCAGGCGTCCACCACCGAGCTCTTTCCCTTCGCGTCTCCTTGGTGCGCGACTCCACGCTCGAGCAAAACCAGCGTCGTCACCCTCAGTCAGCCCATGATCAGTCAGCGAGCCCGTGAAGCCCAGCAGTCTTCAGTTCCTTTGAGCCCATCTGCAGCTCGGGCCATAAGAAATCAACCCATTTCAGCAGCTCCATTGAAGTCCAGCAAGCCCAGTGTTTAAGGCCCAATTCAGCAAGGCCCTAGCCCAGCAAGTTGTCTTTTTCAACAGTCCAAGCTCGCGAGGTCAGCCTGCGATTTTGAGGCCCGCAAAGCAGCCCAAGCCCAGATCAAGCCCAGTCCAAGTCATTAACAAATCTCAATTTGGGCTGAGATTTGTTGGGCTCGTTTTAGGCCTAGTCCAAGTCCGCCGATGCCGCCGAAAATTCGGATTTCGGCCGCCGTCGCGGTGAACCGGTTTCCGCAATTAACCGGTGAGTTTATACTCTAAACTCTGCTTAGTAGGTTAATGACGTTTAAGGGGTGTTTAGATTTATTTTATTAGGAATTAGGTGATTAGTTAGAATAAATTAAAAATGTAATTATTTAATTGAGCATGTTAGGTGGTTAGCATGGTTTAGCTAAGGCCTAAATAAATTGTACTATTTATCTAGAAGGGTTCGAGAATTTTCTGGGTCCGTATTGGTTATTAATTTGATGATTATGGCCCAGGTTAGTATTTTTAGAATTTAAATTGATTTATTTAATTAATTTCAGTAATTATTTAATTATTAATTATTTTTCCGGAAATTAGGCCGGATAGCTGGTGACTGGAATTTCGAGTTAATTGCAATGGTGTGGTTAATTTCTGCAATTGAGTGTTAAATTATGCAAATTGAGTGCCGATTGGATCTTTGGTATTTAATTCCAAAAATTGTGAACTTCCATTATTTATTCAGAAAATCCCGGGTGTCGGGTTTTGACACCGAAAATGGTTTTTAGTACTATATGAAACAGTGGGATTTCAAAAGGGAAGAATATCAATTTTTCGAGGTCAAGTTGACCGTGTACCAACACACGAGTAAATTCATATGAATTTCTAATACGAAGAAAAAGGCCAGGCTCACCATTTTAATTGAAGCATTTGAGTGCAATGCATGGTGCCTTGGGCCATATTTGAGTGATCGTGTGGTGGTTAAGAGAAATCGTCTTGAGCTATTGAGTTGGACGTGCCCCTATATGGGATGCCCGTGCAATGGATGCCGGTCGCAGTAGAAGCTGAGCCGACTGGACCGATGCTCTTTCGGGAATGCCGTCGATGTAGTGATGAAGCCGTGCTCCAAGGGGGGAGACGATGCTCTTTCGGGAATGCCGTCCACGTAGTGACGAAGCCGTGCTCTAAGGGGGGAGACGATGCTCCTTCGGGAATGCCGTCGATGTAGTGACGAAGCCGTGCTCCATGGGGGGGAGACGATACCTGGCAATGCCAGAAGGCCGCCAAACAGAGAGTAGGTCGTGCTATATGCCGAGATCAAATCTAGGAACGCATGATTAACTGAGTGTGGTGTTCCAGTTGTTGGAGCTTATTTGTTGCTCATGTTTTCATACTGTCTGAGTTATAAATTGTACTGACCTGCAGGGTGGATCTGAGACGAGGTAAGTCTCCTTGATTGTTTGATTATGTGATTAGAATACTTCTTGGCGTATTTTCCTCCTAATTGGGGTTTAGAGTTTAGACTCGCTGAGATGATATCTCATCCCGTTGTGGGACAACATTTTCAGGGTTGTCAAGTGGAGGACCTGAAGCTAAGAGGAGGTGATTGGAAGCGTGGCTCGGTTAGGACCGCTTCTTTTGGAAGGCCAGTCTTTTGTAGTCTTTTGGCCATAGACTTTTGTACATGACTCAGTGCATATATAAAAGCATGTTTGTTTGTGAATCTATTGTCCTGCTTTTCTATCCCGAGATGATTACTGTCAGGGGATTTCTTTTCGCTTCCGCATGTACAATAAAATGGAAAGGGTCGGCAACTCGTCCTGAGAAGTCGCAAATTATTATCGACCGGAGAGGGATGGGCACGCGCTCGGGGTTCGGGGCATGACACCGCATGCTTGACGATGGCCGGCAACCGACCAAGGCCCGGTTGCTAGATTCGGTGAGCTCGAGGCTCGGTCGATCTTGCCTGAGCGCGCCAGAGTTTTGCCGGGCTCTAGCGAGCCGCGAGCTTGCCGGATATGGCGGCAGCTCGGGCTCCGATCCAGCGAGCTCGTGGCTCGCTAGAGCCCTACGAACCTTTGGCAAGCTTGGGCGAGGCCCGAGCCCCGCCTGGCTCGTCGAATCTAGCGAGGCCCAAGCTTGGCTTCGCCCGCCCGGTTGAGCTAGGCGAGCCTTGCTGGCTGGGCGAGGCTCGAGCCGGCTCGTGGCCGGTCGCCCGGTTTCTTGTGGCCGGCGACCGGCCACCAAGGAAGAAGATGAAATGGAAAAAAAAAGAAAAAAAAAAAGGAAAAGGAAAAAAATTAAAAACTTGATTTTTTAAAAAAAAAAAAAGAAAAAAGAAAGCATAAATGTGTTGGTGAAAGGAAACAAGGTGGAAGAAGTTATAGAAAATGTTTTCCTTTTCTCAAAAGAGGAAATTATTTTCCACAATCTTAGGAGGAGATTTTCTATTGACCGGAAAACATTTTCTTTGACCGTTTATTTTTCGCCATCCGAACACTGGAAATTCCAGAAAATGTTATCCTAGAAGTTCCGCGAAACGAATGGATCCTAAGTGGAGGCCCAACAATACATATGCTTGAACCATCTGCAGACCATGTACACAGAAGAAAGACAAAATTGCATAGGACTGTTCTACTGCAACCAATTCATAGTTTAATCGTTCTTCAAGGAAAAGAAGCAAATAGTTGCTAGAAAGGCAAAAGAGTTTATCCACTTGCTTTTGTGATTAGATGTCATTTTGTGACAAAGAAACACGCTACTTTTGTAGATCAATACGATGCTAAAGTCTAACGCCTTTGGACATTGAACACCTTAGTAGAAATGGCAAAAACGAATGCGAAGAGCACTATGAATCCTATCATCAATGTGGCGATCATGTCTAGAAAATCATGTTTTATAAGTAATCTCTCATGTATCTTCAATCATGCTTCCGGTGTCCTTGAGCCTATTCTTCATATCACCGAACCGAGAGACCGCCAATCCATATAAAGTCCAAGAAACCGGGCATGCTAAGTAGTATCATTTGCACCAAGTAGGTATCCTATGTTAAATAGGAAGCCATGAGGAGGTTCACAAATCAAGAATCACACTTGATGTTGAAAACAAAATTGACAGAAACATGAAAATTGATGGGTTGCTATAGAACTTACAGTCCTCAACCCAATGAACCTCGAAAAGAGGTTCCATATGGCGTAGAATGCAAAACAGACGATGGAAGCAAGTGGTGGTTTGGGGTCATGTCCATGGACATCATATCATATTATGTGAAATACACTAATGTGAAGCACATGAAGAACAAATACCAGAAATTTTTTTGCAATGGTCCATTTGAATCCACTCATTGCGTAAATTGTGATACCATATGATATGGCTCACACGAGAACATATGGGACTTCATTCAGAACTTACGAGATAAAAGTTAATCACATAAGCAACTTTCCATTATTGGTTCATGTCTAACACTATCTAGAATAAGCGTACTTAGAATCATTTCGAAGCAATTTTACCCGTCTAACGCGTATGGTAGGGCCGAGTATATCCCTACAGCTCACTCTCTATAGAAAACCGTTCTCTCCACTGCTACAACTGGTTGTATAGAAGCCGCATTTTGGACCCCAAGGAAGGCGACTGCCGCATACAGAGATCCCATCGCATTGATCAAATCTTGACTCCTGCAAACCTAACATTCAGAAGCACGTAATTTCTAGAATGAATGAGGCAGATACTGCAGATTATAACTTCATACTCTATGGTAAGCTTTGAATAAATGCACTTATCAATATGGTTATACTTAACTCATATAATGATACCATCAAATCAAATTTTTATGCCATTGTTTCAATGCTTTCTCTGTCACCACCCATGTTGTCATTCTCAACCAAATGCATCTTATTTACAACTTCTTTCACATAATTAGCCTCACGTTCTTGAAAACCTTCCTCATCTTGAATGTGTTTTATCAAATTATCCACAATTAGGTTCCCAATGTGGAAAAGTTCCTTATGATAATCATTCCAAGATGAAAGCAATTTTGAAATAATTGCATTAATTTAAAGAGGTTTAGAAACTTCAATCATAAAATCTTTGAGTTGGCAACAGATATTTGAAGTTCCTTCACTTATTTAGAGACAAATTTTCCATTAGTCATGACCAATTAAAATATTTAAGAAAAGTAAATCTATCCATACCTCATTTGCCAGTATTGCATTTGGTATTCAAGGCATTTTAAATGCTTCCAGGATTTGCGTAAAATAAAATAAAAATTCATATAGACGATTTAACAAAGCATTGAGAATCTTTCCTCGACACCATATACTATTAGTTTCTTCTTTCCAAAATAATGCATTTCGAGATACCATTACTTTACTGAATGTTCTTGGATCTTCATCCAAGTGAAATAATATGGCAATTTATTCACAACATTTTCCCTATCTTCTTTTACCAAGAGTCACACAATTAGAATTGAAATCTTTCATTTTCTTCACTCTTTGACTTCTCCTCAACTCACCTGGAGAATCAAGCATTTTTCTTTTTCTTGATGAATGATTTCTTGCATCAATTGTTTCATGAAAAATGAATAAAAAAATATCTTTTTCATTAGCGAAAATATAAAATTGTTATTGATAATGAAAATAATTACTAATTATTTTAAGCAATATAAGGAATCATTTTTGAGAAATATTATTTAAATAATTCATTTTCTGCTAAAAATAGAGCCTTAGTTATACTGACATGCCGAGTATTTTAATCTCCTTTTCTGGACTTCCCACCGCACAAATCCCTGGGCTTCACGTGTATGTTCACGTTTTCTTGAAAAAATCCGAACGATGGATTCCGATCGGACTCTTGAGTCATGCCTTCCACGGTAAATTATGCTCTAATCACAAACAAAATGATTGATATTTTTGTGCATCTTACAGGACCGCAAAAGAAGCTTCTGATTGGATTTTCATGAGATCTTGCCTTCTATTAGGGTGTGTCCAATTTAAAATAATCGTGAATTTAAATGCGTACTTTTTATTTAATAAAGCTTCTGATGTGATTGGAAGTTTTGAGATCTTTCCTTCCATATTAATTAGAACGTACTACAGTTTGAGGTCCGATTTAAAAATCACCTTCATCTACATCTAACTTTATGGTAATTATAAAACTTTTGACTGATTTAATGAGATTATACATTCCAGTTAAAGATTTAGCATATTTGAAGGACCACGAATACTATAGAATACATAACATTCATTACGTGCATACATGTGCTGCTCTCAATTTTCTCTTCCGTAAAATTCTACTATCTTGTAACCCAAAAATATAGAATTTTTTTCATGCTAATGAATTTCAAGAAGTGTTATTATAAACATCCATAGAAAAACCTGTGTAAAAGGGCTTAAAGTTCGCTAGGGAACAAAAACATAAAATAATTGACAAATCATATCATAGAAAATAAGAGGGATGTGAGTGGCCCCAAAAAGAAGAGAGAGACGCGTCAACAAAAGAATTAGCGAAATTTCATTTCAAGTATGGTGAGTAGATTTGATCAGTAGGCGGGTCCAGACATTTCAGGTCGGGCATTGAGCTAAAAGTCATCGCAATGCCCACTATTATATAAATATTCGAAAATTCTTGAGCCTTAGTAAAGGCCCAAGAATGAAAATGCTTGAACCATCTGCAGACCATGCACACAGAAGGACAGAATTGCATAAGGACTGTTCGTTTGTTGCAGCAACCAATTCACAGTTTAATCCTTCTTAAGGAAAAGATGCATATGATCGAAAAGATGCAGATAGCCGCTATAAAAGGAGTTCATCTACTTGCTATTGTAATTAGATGTTGTTATCTGACAGAGATGCCTTTTTTGTGGTTCGATGCGATGCTAAAGTCTACCGCCTTTGAAAATTGAGCACCTTGATAGAAATGGCAAAAACGAATGCGAAGAGCACTGTGAATCCTATCATCATTGCGGCAGTCACGTCCAAAAAATTGTGTCGGTAACCAAAGTAATCTCTCACATATTCTTCCACTGTTCCCCCAGTGTCCTCGAGCACGTTCTCTAAATCGCCGAATTGAGAGACCACCAATCCATATAAAGTCCAAGAAGCCGGGCATGCCCAGTAGTACCATCTCCACCAAATAGGTGTCCTCTGTTAAATAGGAAGTCATGAGGATGTTCACAGATCAGGCATTACACTTGATGGTGAAAACAGAATCGGCAGAACAAGAAAATTGACGGGTTGCTATAGAACTTAACAGTCCTCGGCACAATGAACCCCGAAAAGAGGTTCCATATGGCATAGAATGCAAAAGAGACGATGGAAGCAATGTGATTGTTCGGGGTCATGCCCACGGCCATCATACCATAATATGTGAAATACAACAACGTGAAGCACATGAAGAATAGATGCCAGAAAAATTTCGCAAGGGTCCATTTGAATTCAATCATTGTGTAAACTATGATACCATACGATATAGCTTGTATGAGAACATAAGGGACTTCAATCAGAACCTGCGAAATAAAAGTTAATTGCATAAGTAACTTTCTAATATTGATTCATGCATAACACCATTTAGAATAAGCATACTCGGAATCATTTGGAAGTAATTTTACCTGTGCGAATGCGTATGGCAGGGCCGAGTACATTCCTGCAGCTTGCTCTCTATAGAAAACCGTTCTCTCCACTGCTACAACTGGTTGCACAGAAGCTGCATTTTGGACCCCAAGGAAGACAATAGCTACATACATAGATCCCATGGCATTGATCAAATCTTGACTTCGGGTCCTGCGAACCTAACATTAAGAAACACACAACTTCGAGAATGAATGAGGCAGATATTGACATTCTAAGCAGAACTTACGCTTTAGAGCCGAGGTCCCAGAACATAGTCCCAAGAATTAAGGCAATGAAGATGGTGAAGAGGAACCGAACAGCCGTGTACGACGGATTCCGCCAGTAAGACCAATGTTGCTTCCATAAGCAAGCCATTAATTGGGTGAAAGTTGACTGAGAATACTTAGTCGGGAAATAGAGGTCCTTAGAATTTGGAGGAGGTATGCTCAACTCTTCAATCAAAGCCTTGTTTCTCCTGAAAATCACAAAAATAAGTTTTTCCACTGACATTTTACGGGTTAATGGCAAGACTAAAATGGACCTCTGTCGATGGACCCACCTGTACAAATCTGAGTTTTTGTATAGATCAGAAAAATCGACACCCAAAGCGAGTTCTTGTGCTGCGCTTGTAACTTCGAGCATCCAAGTTGCTGGATTATAGCCATCTTTGATTTTATTAACTCCTTGGATCCCCTTCATTTTGAAGATACCATGGTGATTCAAGTAGCAAAAGAAAAGGACAATTGAAGCCAGACTATATAAGTGAAACAGTTTGTACCTCAAAATACTCTATTAGATGAGAAGAATGACGACCCAGAGGACCGACGTATATCTCCTGCCCCCCTTGTTTCAATAAGAAAAGCTGCAGAGCAAGTGAAAATGCAATAGCTTCCAAGTTTGAGTGCGCTGCAAACAGATTTTTCGTATTTTGAATGTGTTGACACAACTCACCTCATCGAAAGCTTCAAATATATCAATGCTCGGTTGGTGAATTGTGCATACAACCGTTCTCCCTGTGTCCACTGTATTCCTAACTGTTCTCATGACAATAGCAGCAGCTCTTGCATCAAGCCCTGAGGTTGGCTCGTCCATGAAAATGATGGAGGGGTTTGCGACTAGTTCAACTGCAATGGTCAGCCTTTTGCGTTGCTCGGTGGATAGACCATCCACACCAGGCAAACCGACCAAGGCCTGTCTCAGCAGATTTAGCTCCATAAGCTCCATGACTTCCTCAACAAACAGCTTCAGCATTTTTGCCCATTAGAAATTATTTGAATTAGATTGATCCTCAATTAAACTACATAACCAACAAAGCAGCAAGCACTTCCACAATTTGTTTTGAGTTAAGAAAGCAATCCTGGTAGAAATATTTTGTGGTAGTAGATGCAAACCTTTCTGGTTTGGTTGTCCATGCCAGGAGGCAAACGCAGCCATGCCGAGTAAATTAAGGACTCGTAGACGGTGACATGAGGTGAATGGATGTCATCTTGTTCACAATATCCAGAAATCCGAGCAAATGTGTTTGATTCTTTGGATACCCAGATATTGTCATGCTGCCTTTGATGTATCCTCCGATTTTTCTCCCAGCCAATACATCCATCAGAGTAGTTTTACCAGCACCGCTGAACGCCCATTATAGCTGTAAGAACACCTGGCCTAAAAGCACCACTAACACCTTTCAAGAGTACCAATTTATCCTTGAGAGCACGTTGACTCTTCATTTCCTGTCAAGATAACAACAAACACATAGTAATACTCCAGATGAACATTTGAGTTTTAACACTTAATAATCTACTATGATGATGTATCGATAAATTATTATCTTCAAACTTTTCATAACTTAACACAATAACCTGTGGCATATCAACTGAATAAGTTATCTCGTCAAAAGTAATTGAGTGCTGCTCAAATGGGAGCACCATTCCACTTTTCCTATTGGTTGTAATGGCCATCTCGGGCCATGTAGCTGTAGACTCGGATAACCTTCCTACAAAAAAAGATAGACAAAGAAGTAACATGAGTCCCTGATGGATCAAAGCCTTTTGTTCATCCCTTTAAGGTCTTAACTACTACTAAATGATAGAAAATGAAAAGAAACCAACTACTAGGACTTTATACCTAATCCATTTTTGAGACTAGAGCCTTGAGATTGCAACTGAATTGATCTTCCCATTCTATTAACGTTCTCGTTGCCCTGAGGATCATCTGATTTTATTGTCTGGGATTTGCCAAAGGCTGCATTATCACATGAAGCTTGAGTAGGTGAGCTCTTGTTGACCAAAACTTCAACACGAAGAAAAGCAAAGATACGTACGGTTGAGAAGAGCAAGAGCCACTGAAAACCCAAAGTTGAAGAGGATGATGAACCCAAACAATGCCCCAACTCCTATCCAATACCAATGTGCTTCAGTGAAGAACCCACGAGACTTCAAAACTTGAATTCCTAGGGATTTGTTTGTACTTGAATTTGGGGGAATCTATTATAGGGAATAACATGAGGAATCGGTGAGTTAGAGATTTATACCTATGAAAGGTCAAAATATTGGCATTAAGCATCTACAGACTTTACCTTATCCCAGTTTGATCCTAAAAGCTCGTTTACTACTATTGCATTCTGCGCATACATTATAGGAGATATCCAAAAGCCCCAAACCCACCATTTCTTTATGTTCTCTACAATTCAAAGAAATCATGATTAGTACTACTTATGAAATGCAAGATACAAAATAATAATAATAATAATAATAATAATAATAATAATAATAATAATAATAATAATAATAATAATAATAATAAAATAAAAATAAATAAATAAATAAATAAATAGGTAGAACTCAAGTATTTGTATGGGTGCGTTTGATTTGACTTTGGGGGAATGTTTTTGAGAAAATGCAAAGTGCTTTGAATTAAAGGAGGTTTATGAAATACTAGTATTGTTTTTTCTTTTTCTTTTGAAAGTCACGCAAATGACGAGGTGGAGAGTTGAACTCTGGCCTTGCGGGTGGCCAGCGTGCAACTCCACCATCTTTGCCACCAATGGGGTAGGTGAAATACTAGTATTGTTTGTTAAAGTGTATTCTAAAAACACATTGGAAAGCAACTTTGAAGTAAATGTTATTTGGTAAAAATTGTACTTTTTAAAGGAATTTTGCTTTTTTTTTTCAAATAAAAAATCTTAAACTATTTTATAGCAGAACTCACCGACAATAGCTCGCTAGTGGCATGCTAGCCACACACCACTGGTTAAGGCAAAGTTAGAGTTTTCATGAACATTTTCGGAATTATGAAAGTTGAGCGAAGGTAAAGTTGAAATAAAAAAATCTATTTGCATTTCAGAAATACAACATTCCAAAGTATCTCCAAACCTATTCTAGGCTAAAGGCCTTTGAGAATTTTGGAGATGCAATTGCATCTCTCCAAAGCACCCAAAATTTTTGCCAAATAATGTTTACATTTGCCTAAGGAGCTTTGAGGCTCCAAAGGGATTTACAGATGCTGAAACAAACACACCTAATACGTTGAGAAAGAACAACTCCGCCCAATGCAAAGAGTGTGAGTAGCACAAACGACCCAAATTTATTGGCAACGATCAAGTTTCTC
This sequence comes from Eucalyptus virginea, assembly GCA_014182375.1. Classification (NCBI taxonomy): domain Eukaryota; kingdom Viridiplantae; phylum Streptophyta; class Magnoliopsida; order Myrtales; family Myrtaceae; genus Eucalyptus; species Eucalyptus virginea. The sequence continues at coordinate 33,132,142 of CM024521.1, forward strand.
CCAAGTGCTGCGATCAATCGAAACAATCCAGAGGCCATCTGATTAACGGCCACAAGCAAAAGATATTGCTTGAACAACCTGTAACATAATTTAGATAGTAGAATGTCTCAACCAGGACAACGAGATAACAGTTTCCATCTTACCACTAAAGAATAATCACAATTCTTTTTACCTTCCAACATTTGGATCATATCCAATGACGTAGTAGGTGATGAATACCCAAACTGCAACCTCCACAAATGTGATAGGGATTTTTAGAATCCAGATTGGAAGAGCATATGCCCATGCCGGATAGAAGCGGAGGTCTCTTTGCTTGTAGAAAATTGGGAGCTTGGCAATGGTCATCGAAAGCTCCGCCATTCCATTGAACATGATCGTCATCACGGTGAAGAACAAGGCACCAATATAAACTCCTCCATCAGTTACGGTATCCCGATGCATCTTAGTCCGTAAGAATAGGGTCATCGTAATAAATGCCATAATTGTGAGCTAATAAACAAGTAATATCAGTGTATCAGACAATTCATGGTTAAAGCGAACTGAAAGAGCATGACGTAGGCATTTACCTGAGTGATCTTGAAGATGTAGACAAACGAGTTCCTTTTCATAAGCAAATACTCTCTTGAAATACAAGCTTTCAGCAAATCCTTCGTTCCAACACCAAATCTTTTGGTAGTCAAAGCGGCCGGGTGGTTCTTGCTCTTATCAAATGGAGTGGAAAGTTCATCCCCAAGTTTTCTTCCCACATGAAATGACCGGAATGCCTCCGCAAATTCCCGAACCGTGATAAAAGTGTAAGGCTCATCTTTACGTACCCAATATTGATATTGATCTTTTCTTGATGTTACCTATGGAAAGGTAGAAACGTACTTTATTGCAATAGACTTCCTACGGAGAATATCTTTTTATCTCCTAAAAGTTGAAATAAAATTTTCATATTTTTCCATACTTCCTGCAAGAAATCAGCAACACCCTTCGTCCCAGGGCATTTGAATCCCATGGATTCGAAGAAATCTAGGACGAGTTCTTGTGGGCCTTGGTACACCATCTGACCATCGGATAGGAGAATAATGTCATCAAACAAATCGTAAGTCTCCGGAGCTGGTTGGAGGAGAGAGATAACTGCCGTTCCATCAAGAGTATGAATAAATTGTTTCAAGGAGTTGACAATTTGGTATGTCATCAAGTTATCGAGCCCAGTTGATATATCATCCATGAAAAATACCTTGGCAGGCCCAACCAGCATCTCACCTAGAAATTACAAGTCAGAGAATTTAAAATTTTCATTGACTAAAAGTTTGATATGCTTCTAATTCTAACCTGTGGTCACACGCTTCCGTTCTCCTCCAGAAATACCCCTCAACATTTCATCTCCGACCATTGCATCATCACATTTTTCCAGCCCTAAAATCTGTGGAGAAAACATGTGCATTAAAGTTCTGCTACTTGTCAAGCGCCCGCATGATTTTGTGGTGATTCTTGTCATAGTTACCTTGAGGATATAATCAGTGATGACATTAGCCTCTTGACCTTCTGTCGCTGCTGCCTATGGGATTATACCCATTGCATTAGAAAAACCAAACACCCCCATTGTTCTAAGAATTCAAAAACAAAGTAACTACTTGCTGGAGTCCGACTCAAAACCATTACTTCCTCATCAATTTCTTCTTATGGATTACTTAATTCTTTTCCTTTCTTTAATTGAAAAACGAAAAACAACTCTAAGCTCTCCTTGTTTAATTACCTTCATGAAGATATCAATATCAGGATCTGGTTTTATATTTATTGATTTCTCTCTTCTTGACAACTCTGACAACATATCTGTCGATGCCGGCAAAAGAATCAGCATTTCTTATTTGAAAAAGAAAAATCATCTAAGTCAAACTCAAAAATGACTTTATAAAATATAAAAGTATCAAATCAAATTTGCTAACCATATCGTGATCCTACTCCTTGACATCTTGCAGAGAAGGCCAAAGTTTCTGTAACTGTCATTTCTCCTATGTGAAGATCGTGTTGACTTATGTAAGCCGCCGTTCTTTGGGGGCACAAACTCATTCAAGACATGTCCATTGTAAGTTACCCTTCCTGTTGTCTAAGGAACAATCTTCACTCTTTCAATATAATTGGATGATATTTTGATGTATCTTATAAAATTTGAAAATCCACAAAAGAAGGGCTTAAATTTGATAAAAGATGACTTGCATTTACCTTTAGTTTAGGATCAAGCTTGCCAGCCAAAGCTAACAAGAGTGTGGTCTTTCCTGAATCAGGTGGACCAAGAAGCAAAGTCATCCTGCAACATTGTACCATCCAAATAAGAATAAACTTGCCAAAAAAGAAAAGTAAAGTAATTTTGTACCATTTTAATCAATGGAAAAAGATGAATCTGAATTCAATTCCATTTGATTTTGTTTTCATTGAAAGAATGGAAATATATTAATTCCAAATCAAATTTGAATTGGTAATCCAATCGACATTTTAAACTTCTTTTCAACAAGAATGTGACAATTTTTAGTTGGGACCTTTCATTAATTACATGGCATGTAATGCATTTATAGAACATAGTACCAAGCTCGGAGATGGAACCAAATCACACATGCTAAAATAAAGTTCAATTCAATTCAATTTGGAGGCTTGAAGAACTAATTTTTGAGGTGGTTTAATTTGCTTACCTACCAGGTTTGATGATCCCACTGACATCTTGAAGGATAGTCAAGTAGTTCTTTCTACTAGGAAGTATATGCATAAAATTCAAGAAGCCCTTGTAGAAAAGGAAAAAAAAAGGGAAAGGTTAAACAAAGAAACCAATCAAAATATCCAATCAAATTTTTTTGTCAAAATAAATTTCCATTCATTAAGAAAATGATACCTGATAGGAAATCCCAAAAGTCACAATATTAAGACATGCTTATGGAGTTCTAAAACAAACCAAAAACTAGAAATCAAGGTGCATCATTAGAGCATGCTTGACAAAAATAATCACAGTCTCGTCCTTCAAAAATAGATCTGTGACTGCATCCAAATGAAAAGATTGATGGCTAATCACCAAGTCACATAGCATGATTAGTGATAAGCACATGTTGGGATATCCATCCGTAGTTACAAGTTTGCCTTTTAGTGGTGGGCACTTTGGTTCGGTGTTCTCAACACAATTACCGTACAAAGACAACATAAACATGTTGAAGAAATTTAGATCCGATGCCTATGAAAGTGAGTCCTATAGCCAATGCAAAGTGTCAAAGCTTTGAAGTTAAAGATGTTGAATGAGCATAAATTTGACATCGAAGTTGCTATAAACATCATTGAAACTAGAGGTGGAATACTTATTCATTAAAATTCCAAAATCTAGAATTAGATCGGAGAGATAAGCTCTTAAATATAAAATTGGGAGAGTAACAAAGAAATAAAAGGAAAAACAACTTGGAGGAAATAGAGAGATTTAGGTCAAATCCCTCCCCTCTAGAATAGGAAGAGATGAAAGATTTAGAGAGAGAGAGAGAGAGAGAGAGAGAGAGGGAAGGTGGAAGAGAGGTGGTTCGGAGAGGCAAGAAGTGAACATCCAACCAATTTACTAATTATCAAATTAGTCAGAAAACCAATATGATCTTGATTGCAAGTTATGGGACTTAAAAGTATGAGACTTGGACATGTGGTTTATATTTTATTGGGTTCCCCACCTCAATAGCTAGCTTTTGCGCTATCGTTCTCCTAAAATCAATATTGATTGATACAACAGCCATCTACCATCTCTCCCAATTGCAATTGAGTGGCGTAGGTGGGGACATCAATATTGTAGTGTTTCCTAACGACTTAAACAATTAGAACAAAAGCAGCCCTATTTGTGCACCGAGATTGGGAGCATGGTTGATTGTTGTGATCCTAATTGCAAGGGATGGGACTTAAATCTCACATATATGATGTGGGGCTTTGATGTGTGATTTATATGACCTCGGGCTCTCTTCACACTTCAATAGCTAGAGAGCTGATGCCATATAAATCACATATCGAAGTGTCAATATCATATCGAAGTCCATATTGACGAGGATCCAAGTTGTGATCCAAGTTGTATACTTGAATTTGGATCCTTACGAAAATAGAGCCGCCCCTTTGGCTTTTAAGTTCCACACTTTTAGATGGTTGCTAGCTTACCTCTAGGATACTAGTGCAGAAATTAATGACCGTGGGCAACGCTCTGCTTCCTTCATGAGCCTCTGCCTCCACGTTCAAATGCTCAAATCTGACTTCAATTGTAGGAAGTTCAATTCCAACTCTACAACCAAATTCACCAAAACCACAGTTACTCAAACATAAAATATATAAATAAAAAATGGATAAAAGCCACAAAAAAAACCCCAATTTTAATTACTGTGATATATTTATCCCAAACTTATTTTGTCATACAAAAAACCCAAAACTTGCATCCATGTGATACATTTATTTCAAACTTATATAATGTCATACATTTACCTTAAATTTATTTTTCATGAAACTAAAAATCTCAAACTTTTTTCGATGACACCAAAAGACCACAAATTTATATCTGTGTGACACATATACCTAAAAAATTTGGAGTTTTTGGTATCACAAAAAAATAAAAGTTTGAGTAAATGTGTCACATAGGTAAAAATTTGAACTTTTTGGTGACTTTTTTTTTTTTTTTGGATAAATGTATCACACAAGTAAAAGTTTGAAAAAAAAATTTAAAAACTTTACAAAAAAAAAAAAAAAGTAAAAGTTTGAGATTTTTGATATCACATAAAAAAAGTTGCACTAAATAAATTATAATGGATAAATTTTATGATTTTTATATTATAAAAAATATTTTAAGATAAATGTACCACCCCACAAGGTTTGTGGTTTTTATAGCTTCTTCTCGTTAAAAATTACATCCTGAAAGTACTGGGAAAACCTTCTCGGGAAAAAGACAAAACACGTATGAGCCATGAAGGCACAATTCCCACCATCCTGGACGAGAAAATTTTCACTGACAAGAGGTGGTCTGACATGATAAGGATTTTCCTGGGTAAAGATATGTCTCGGAAGTCGGAACCAAACTGACTCTATGCCGAGGCGTGGCAAAGTTGGTAAACAGAGGTTTCAGAAACAGAGCAAACAGAGACAGTACCTATCAATGCGGTTCCTGAGCTTCAGCAAGAAGCTCTCGTTGTCCTCCTCAGTGATCCTCACTAACCTCTCAATCAATCTCTTCCTCTCCTGAAAGCCCAGGTTCCGGATGTCGATCTCATTAGCACCGCCGCCGGCTGTCAGAATCCCTTTCCGGAGGCGCTCGAAGGTGGGGAGTTTCTGGAGAGCAGCCCATCTGAGAGATTCTTCGTCGTCCTCGTCGCACGAAGACCTCGAGACCACGTCCATCGTCGTCGCATGGTTCTTCTGCATGGTGGAGCTGGTCGCGCGCAGGCTGTTGCTCGCTCTGTATATATCTCCTCCTTCCATGGATGATGAGGGTGTCTGTTAAAGCGTCGCTCTTGCTTTGTTTTCAAAACACAAGAAGTAGAAGTAAAAAAAGAAGAAGCTGCTAGGTGACAGCGTTTCGTGTTCTGTTTAATGCCGATGTGGGCTTGTGTAATTACGTACGAATAGCTGCTATATCGGGCTCATAAGTTTCGAGCATCGTGGTCCTAAGTAGGAGAGAGACGGAGGAGACGAGACGTGAAATCAGTTTTGACTAGTGGACAAACGCACATTAAATCTTTCCAGGGTGGACGTCCTTGTGAGAGTCCGTGTTGGCTAAATTTCATCCGCATTATACTCATGCTGCCGACGTTTGCTAAATTTTCCCCATACATTCCACGTGGGGATTCGCATTTTATTTGCATCACACTTCGTGTGACATTAATTGGCCACATCAACTGAAAATAATTGGATTCAGTGTCAAGGAACTTGATTAAAATACTAGTGAAAGTAAAAGGATTTGAATAAACAAGATAAAATTACAAGAACTTAATTATAGAAAATGTGAGAGTATAGATAACAAAAGGCAAAATTGTTTTTTTTGTTGTTGAAAAAGACAATAAATTTATAGGGATCCTAGAGATAATTGCAAAGTTATCTCCGTTATAATATTTGTTGACATATAAATTTTGGCATCCGATTTCGTAATTTATTGCATTGAAAATTAGGGATCCACCTCAATCCTAACAAAATAAAATAATTGCATATAGATCAACCCATTAATTACATTTGCATTGGATCGACGATGCATGGTAAATGGATTTGAGCTAAATGAAGCTAGTAACGTGAAGAATCAGACTAAGCCCTTAGAAGCATAAAATTCTAGCCCAATGAATTCCCCACATGGCTGAAAATTGCATGTGCCGCATATGGACAATCAAAATTGGAAAATCGGATAGCTATATTATGCAACTGTCATGAGAAGTCAGCCATAAAATGAAATGTGAAGGGAAATCTTGGGCACATATAATCGGCCAGGAGCAGAATAAAAGAACATTCACGTGCTTGAAGCGAGAAGGATCAAAGACATGCGGAGAGGGCAAGAATAGAATTTGAATATGAGGTATTATCTTACGTGGGGACATATATTTGATCTCGTTATTTGAGCAGTGTATTCTTTTGATAATATTTACCGTTCATAAGGAAGGAAGGTCCACAAGTTTGTCTCTTCCAGTTTCTTTATACAAAGAAAGGATACATTGGTCAACATGGATAACATATTGAGTAATATATTGCTTGTCTTAAAACAAGAAAGTGCATGCTGCCAAGGAAGATTCCGCGCGTCCGTAGGCGTGAGCGGGAAGGAAAAAACAAAGTGAAGAAAAGGACAAAATATAACATTTCAAGCATCCAGAAGAGGAAATAAAATCTGCTTTCTTTCCTTGATGGTTCAAGCCCTCTCCCCAAAAGGGACCTCAGACGAGGGAAGGGAGACTCTTTGGGAGCGACACAGTTCACTGACACGCAAAGAAAATAAAAAAAAAAGAGAGAGGGAGGGGTCTTCTTCTTCCTCGACAGACCACGACCGAGCTCTTCTAACTCCACGGCCCAACACTACTTTCTGTCTGAGGCGTTTCTTCTGTTGATGACCTGGTGGCGCCCCAGACAACGAGAAGCCGTCGTTCCCGGTCCTTGTTGCCTACTGCCGCCACGAGACGAGCGGCTTACCAATGTTTCGCACAATGTCGCCACTGTTTTCTTGTCTAAATTGCGACAGCTTGGTGACTCTGCTGTGACTTAATAAATTCACAGTGAATATAGGCAAATTTTCTCTTTGAAAAGAAAAATGATTTCCTCTTCTGGATAGGGGTTAGGATTTATGGTGTTTCCCTTGGTGGGCCTGCCAAGCTACTTTCAAAGGAGGTCCAAAGTCTAGGAATACACCTAAACAGAAAAAAAGAAAATTCTTTTAGGTACATCTAATTTTATGGCAATTGTAACATTTTTTTATTGGAATTAATGAGATTATACCTTAGCATATTTGAAGGGGCACGGATACATTATACATAAAATTCGTTTCAGATCTCTTTGTCGTACGTCGCACATACATATATTTCTATTGATTTTCTCGTGTAGAATTTGACTATCTCATAACCTAAAAGCACGGAATTTTTGCGCATGCCGAGGAAATTCAAGACGTGTTATTATAAACATAAAAGAAAAAAAAAAACCTTTGGGCAAAAAGGACTCCGTTAGAGAAAATAAATAAAAAGCTATTGACAAAATCATATCATAGAGAATATGAAGGATGTGTGTGACCTAAAAAAGAAGAGGGACAAGTGTCAATCAAAGAATTAGCAAAATTTCATTTTAAGTATTGTGGGTAGATCTGATCAACAGGCAGATTCGGATATGTCGGCTCGGGCACTGGGCTAAAAGTCATCGCCATGCCTACTATTATATTAATGTATGAAAAATTTTGGGCCAAAGTGGAGGCCGAAGAATAAATATGCTTGAACCGTCCGCTTGTTTGTTGCAGCCACTAATTCACAGTTTAATGCTTCTTCAAGACAAAGACCCATGTGATTGAAAAGATGCAGACATTTGCTAGAAAAGCAAAAGAGCTCATCCACTTGCTATCGTAATTAGATGTCATTTTCTGACAGAAGCACGCTTATTTTGCGGATCATCTACTTTCTATTGTCATTAGATGTCGTTTTCTGACAAAAACAAGCTTATTTTGCTGGTCAATGCGACGCTGAAGTCTTTCGCCTTTGGAAATTGAGCATCTACTTGCTATTGTCATTAGATGTCGTTTTCTGACAAAAACAAGCTTATTTTGCTGGTCAATGCAACGCTGAAGTCTTTCGCCTTTGGAAATTGAGCATCTTGATAGAAATGGCGAAAATGGATGCGAAGAGCACCATGAATCCTATCATTACCGCGGCGATCACGCCTAGGAAATCGTGTTGGTAACCAAAGTGACCTCTCCTGTATTCTTTCACCGTGCTCCCATTATCCTCGAGCCTGTTCTTTAAATAGCCAAACTGAGAGACCACCCATCCCCATAAAGTCCAAGAAACTAGGCATGCCCAATAGTACCATCTCCACTAAATAGGAAGTCACGAGGATGTTAACAAATCGGGCATTACACAAGATGTTGAAAACAAAATCAGCAGAAAACATGAAAATCGACGGGTTGCTATAAAACTTGCAGTCCTTGGCATGACGAATCCCAAAAAGAGGTTCTGTATGACGTAGAATGCAGAGGACACGATGGAAGCAATGTGGTGGTTTGGGGTAATGCCCACGGCCATCATACCATAGTACGGGAAATACAATAATGTGAAGCACATGAAGAACAAATACCAGAAGAATTTCGTGTTGGTCCAATTGAATTTAATCATTGCGTAAACTATGATACCATATGATATAGGTTGCACGAGAACATAACAGACTTCACTTAGAACCTACGAAATAAAAGTCGATCACATAAGCAACTTTCCAATATTGATTCATGCAAAACACTATTTAGAATAAGCATACTCGGAATCATTTCGAAGCATTTTTACTGGCAAAAGATTGCTTCAAGTGTCAAAAGTTGGCACAAATAGACACTTAAGTGCCAAAAGTTACGAAAGTGAAACTTAAGTGTCAAAATCGGAGCAAAATAGATCACTTAAGTGCCCATCGGGCCAAAATTTGACCAAAATGCTGACGTGTGTAATTTCCGGCGAAATAAGTACAAAACAACGTTGTTTTGCACGCTAATGTGGCTAGACAATGCAAAAGTGACGTCGTTTTGGTGTTGATGTGGTAAAAATTAATATAAAAATTAATAAACTAAATTTATTTAAAAAATTTAAAAATAAAAATAAAAATATTAAAAATATTATAAAATATATATATATATTTTTTTTTAAAAAGGGAGGTGGTTGAGGGTTGAGCCCTCGCTAACCCTTCCCAGCGGCGGCGGCGGCGGCGGCGAGGGCTCAGCCCTTAGCCGCCTCCCTCCTTTTCTTTTTCTTTTTAATTTTTAATTTTAAACGTTTTAAATAAATTTAGTTTTGAATTTTATTTAATTAATTTTTATATTAATTTTTTACCACATCAGCACCAAAATGACACCGTTTTGTACTTGTTTCGTCGAAAAATCGTCACGTCAGCATTTTGGCTAGATTTTGGTTGGATTGACGCTTAAGTGATCAATTTTGCTCTGATTTTGACATTTAAGTGTCACTTTTGTAACTTTTGATACTTAAGTGTCCATTTGTGCCAACTTTTGGCACTCTAGGAATTTGGGTGTCCATTTTTACCTATGCTAATGCGTATGGCAAGGCCGAGTACATCCCTGCAGCTTGCTCTCTACAGAAAACCGTTCTCTCCATTGCCACAGCTGGTTACAAAGAAGCTGCATTTTGGACCCCAAGGAAGACAACAGCCGCATACATAGATTCCATTGCATTGATTAAATCTTGACTTCAGGTCCTGCAAACCTAACTTTCAGAAACCCGTAACTTCGAGAATGAATGAGGGCAGATATTGACATTCTAAGCAGGACTCATGTTTAGAGTTGAGGTCCAAGAACATACTCCTAAACATTAAGGCAATGAAGATGGTGAAGAGGAACCGAACAGCTGTGTATACGACGAATTCCGCCAGTAAGACCAATGTTGCTTCCATAAGCAAGCCATCGACTGGGTGAAAGTTGATTGAGAATATTTAGTCGGGAAATAGAGCTCCTTAGAATTTGGGGGAGGTATGCGCAACTCCTCAATCAAAGTATTGTTTCTCCTCAAAATCACGAAAATGTGTTTTCGCAATGACATTTTACGAGTTAATGGCAAGACTAAAAGATGGACCTCGATATATGCGATGAACCCACCTGTACAAATCTGATTTTTTGTGTATATCAGAAAAATCAACACCCAAAGCGAGTTCTTGTGCTACGCTTGTAAGTTCGAGCATCCAAGTTGCTGGATTATAGCCATCTTTGATTTTACTAACTCCTTGGATTCCCTTCATTTTGAAGATACCATGGTGATTCAAGTAGCAAAAGAAAAGTACAAATAAGCCAGACTATATAAGTGAAACAGTTTGTACCTCAAAATACTCTATAAGATGAGAAGAATGAAGACCCAAAGGACCGACATACATCTCCTGCCCCCTCGTTTCATTAAGAAAAGCTGCAGAACAAGTAAAAATGCAATCGCTTCTAAGTTTGAGTGCGCTCAAAACATATTTCGTATTTTGAATTTGTTGACATAACTCACCTCATCGAAAGTTTCAAATATATCAATGCTCGGTTGATGAATTGTGCATACGACCATTGTCCCGGTGTCCATTGTATTCCTAACTGTTCTCATGACAATAGCAGCAGCTCTTGCATCAAGCCCTGAGGTTAGTTCATCCATGAAAATGATGGTGGGGTTTGCGACTAGTTCAACCGCAATGGTTAGCCTTTCGCATTGCTCGGTGGATAGACCAACCACACCAGGCAAACCGACCAAGGCTTGTCTCAGCGAATTTCGGTCCACAAACTCCATGACTTCCTCAACAAACAGCTACAACATTTTTGTCCATTAGAATTTATTTGAATTAGATTGATTCTCAATTAGACTACATAACCAACAAAGCAGCAAGCACTTCCATAATTTGTTTTGAGTTAAGAAGGCAATCCTGGTAGACATATATTGGGGTAGTAGATGCAAACCTTTTTGGTTTGGTCGTCCACGACAGGAGGCAAACGCAGTCATGTCGAGTAAATTAAGGACTCGTAGATAGTAAAATGAGGTGAATGGATGTCGTTTTATTCACAATATCCAGAAATCCGAGCAAATGTATCTTGATTCTTTGGATACCCATAAATTGTTATTTGCCCTTGATGTATCCTTCGGTTTTTCTCCCAGCCAACACATCCATCAGCATAGTTTTTACCGATACCGCTAATGCCCATTAGAGTTGTAAGAACACCAGGTCTAAAAGCACCAATTTATCCTCGAGAGCACCTCGATTCTTCATTTCCTGCCTAGATAACAACAAACACTTAATTATACTTTGGATCAACATTTCAGTTTTAACACTTATGATCTATATTGATAAAGTATTATCTTCAAACATTGCATAACTTAACATAGTTACCCGTGGTATATCGACCGAATAAATTATATTATCAAAAGTAATTGAATGCTGCTCAAATGGGAGCACCATTCTTCTTTTCCTATAGGTGGCAACGGTTGTCTCAAGTCATGTAGGTGTACACTCAAATGACCTGCCTACAATAGAAAAGATAGGCAAAGAAGTAACATGATTGTTTGATGGACCAAAGCCTTTTAGTTCACCCCTTTGAGGTTTTAACTATTGCTAAATGATAGAAAATGAAAACGACTAAAACTTTATATCCGATCAATTTTGGAGGCTAAAGCCTTGAGATTGCAACTAAATTGATCCTCCTATTCTATTAACATCCCTACAGGATCATTTGATTTTATTGTCTGGAATTTGCCAAAGGTTATTGCATGAAGCTTGATTAGGCAATATCTTATTGACATAAACTTTAACAAGAAGAAAAGCAAAAAGCACTTACGATTGAGAAGAGCAAGAGCCACTGAAAACCCAAAGTTAAAGAAGATGACGAACACAAACTGTAACATCCTCGATTCCGACTCCGTAAGGATCGGCCATAATGTCCTAAGAGAATCGATCATGGGCCATTGGCCGTGGGCTCGATCAGTTCGATTGGTAAAGAATCAAGGATCGGTCATGGTCCAACCGACCGATCAACCGACCGGTCACAAATTAGTCGGGGTGTCGGCCGTGAATCTCTACCGACCATACCAATAGGATCGGATCACCAGCTCGTAAGATGACTTTTTGATCACGAGAATTGGTCATAGGATGATTTTGGATCCGTGGATGGTCATGGGTCGATTGATCGATCGCAGTTTCTGGTCGCGGGTGGTTCCACTCGGTTATGCATTGATACACGGACGATCCGAATTGATCAAATGTGACCATATTCTGACAAAAAAAATGCATCATTCCTTATTTAATTCTTAGTGATGGAACATAATCTCGAATTGGTGATGTTCGATCATGGGTTGGTAATGCACCGACTATGAACCCTATCGGTGGATCGGGTGTCGACCGGAATGAGCTTAGGGATAGACTCGGCTATTCCGTCACTAATTCTAAGGTCCATGAGTGCATTGGCTTTGTGCAAGGCCATGGGTAGCCTTAGAATTGGTCTCGAACCGATCAAAGGACAACCAACCCTATTGGTCGACCGACCGTCCAAAGGAACAATTTAGACGAATATGAGGCGTGATGGCCAAACCTTGAGTGTACGTGATTCGATTTTTCGAGGTGTACCTAATGATCCATTCTTTGACCTCAGAACCAATTTGGATGATAGAATTCTCTAGACCGCCCTATTAATGAAAAAAAAAAAAAAGAAGACAAAACATAGAGAATTCTAGAATCTCCTCATTTAATGAAAGGATGAGTTGTCCACTGAAAAGTCAAACGTCATGATGGTGGAAAAATATCTTTGGAAGTTCTAGAAAAAGTGGCATATATGTGGACCAATTGGAATGCGCTACACGAGCCCTCATTATAACAAAATATTCTAGAAATTGCCAAGTTGGCAACTATGGCACCATTCTTATCAAACTCCATTAAATGTTCATTAAATGTGGGGTATAGGTGGACCAATGGAAGAATGAAAAGCACGCCATCATCGATGACGCCTATAAGCTAGAATGCCAACCAAGATCTTTTAGCTATGCCATCTCATTTTTTAGGTGCAATTAGGCTTGCCAACGAAGGACTTTAGGTGGGACACTTGGAAAAATTAGAATGGACTATTTGGCTTGGTAATGATGGGTTGAGATTTGCCTTGGAGAAGAAGTTGGTGACTTATAAGCTTAGGTGTCCTCTAGAATCTTAGGTTATGATGAGCCTAAAAGATAGCCTTGGTGAGCAAGGCAAATGCCAACCAATTAAAAGAGGACATCAAGCATCAGAGGGGCTTATGTGTCCCTAAGGATCATAGGCACATCATGAGCCTAAATTGAGCCTTGGAGAACAAGTCAACAAGTGGTCCAATAAGAAGATGACAAATGTTCTCTTAAGATCCTAGGCATGCCACCTTGCAAACTAGGCTTACCACCTTGATGCCATAGCCATACCACTTCAAGAAATGTGATTGGGTCGCTTGGATAAGTAATAATGGCGCCGAGTAGTATAAATAGAAGGATCCCTCCTCATTTTTCACCATGCCATTCACTTTCTCCTTTCCTCCTCTAATTTCTTTCTCTCGGCCTTGCATCCTCAATCCCTCAAGCTATTCTAAGTTGGTCCTCAAGGTTTGCCAAGCTAAGTAAGATCCTTAAGTCTCCTCTAGGGTGGTAGTCTCCATTGTTGAGTCTAGTTAGGTGCTCACCCGTCAAGCCGTGGATAGGATGTTGGATCTTTTGTATGGTTTTACTCATCTTTGTGCTTGAACATGTGCTTGAGTTGTTCATGCTCGAAATGAGGCCAAGGCTCATTCGGATTGAGTTCATCGCAAGATAAAGTCGCCCAAGCCATAAACCTTGGTTTTGGCATAAATAGGATGCCGGGTCCAAGTCTCGCTTGGTACGGGGGTCGCCTAAGGCCGCAAGATCCTAAGTCGACATTGAGGCGTGTCGATCTTATGCCTTGATCGGTACGGGGATCGCCCAAATCCATGAGATCTTAGTAAGGCACCAAGCATACCAATTTCTATAGTCCAAGTGGACGTGGGGACTTTGTACCTGGCGTTGGATCAAACCATGAGTCGAGGGTCATTCTCGATACATGTGCATTCACATTAGGGTGGAGCCGAGGTCCATCAAGCTTGGGATCGTCACTAAAGCGAGGTGTACCCAAGCTTTAAGGTCTTGGATCGGTATTGAGGCGTACCGTTTCCGAGCCTTGTCCAGTATGAGGATTGGTGCTAAGTGATCGATTCAAGTTATGGACCAAAGATTGTTCCCGACATATGTATTAGTGAAGTATAAGAATTCATGACACACATGAATGAATGAGCATGCATTTGGGCCATACATATGTTGGCTAAGAGAAAAAATAAGAACCTACTTATATGATACATTTATGCATGCACTTAAAGAGGAAAAAGCGCCCGTCGCCGCGCAGCGTTGGCGGCGATGCCTCGTTCACTAAACGAAATGCCTAGTTGAGCTGGGATGCTTTGATTGAGCCAGGATGCTTGAGTTTTAAACCCGGAAGCCTCGAGAAGCTAGCCCCTAGGAACCTCGGTCGAGCCGAGATACCCTAGTTGAGCTAGGAAGCCCAACAAGAAGCTGGAAGCTTCGTCGAGCCAGGAGGGCCTGATCGAGCCAGGATGACGCTAAATGAATTTGCATGAGTGCCGGTATATGCATAAGTATGATATGTTGATATATTTATTCATAAGTCGAAGGTAAGTATGCATTGAAGCATGTTGCGATTGACATTTGCATGTAGTCGAAGGTAGCAATAAGTTTGTTATTGATTTGCCATCGACACTATTTGCGAGTGCTGTACTTGCTAAGCTTTGATGATGAGATGCTTTCCTAGTAGAAAACTAGGAATTTAACTTACTGAGTTTCCCCAAAACTCACCCCCTCATCTTTTAGTCTTGTAGATATAGAAATCTCATGTCAGTTTTGGGAGCTGCAGTCACGCTAGAGGAGATAGGATTTCCTCTGACTTATGTGGAAAACTTTTACTGTGATGTAAAAAGAAAAGAGAGCCCATAGAGAAAGGGCTTGTAAAGGTACTGTTATGATATAAATTAGTGTGTTATATGTGATATATGTCACAGTCTTCCAGTTATTGTTTGTCCGGGAGGTTATTTGTTCACGTTTCCGCATGTGCATGATAACAAGATTAAAAGAACTGGGACAGTGACGAGTCTGCGACGTCGCGAAAATAACCTTTGCCACTTGTGACCCTAGAGATGGAGTTGGGGTCGTGACACAAACAATGCCCCAACTCCTATCTAATACCAGTATGCTTCAGTGAAGAACCTACGTGACTTCAAAACTTAAATTCCTAAGGGTTCATTTGTATTTGAATTTGGGGGATCTATTATGAGGATTAAGACAAGAGGAATAAGTCAATTAGAGATTTATATCTATGAAAGCTCAAATTATTCGCATTAAGCATTTACAAGACTTTGCCTTATCCCAATTCGATCCTAAAAGCTCATTGACGACTATCGTGTTCTGCCCATACATTAAAGGAGATATCCAATAGCCCTAAATCCATCATTTCTTTACCTCCTCGATAGTTCAAAGAAATCAGGATTAGTACTACCTATGAAAAAGAAACTACTAACAAAATAAAGAAAGATGTTGAACTCTAGTATTCATAGGATGCATTTAGTTCGGCTTTCGGGGAATGTTTTTAAGAAAATGAAAAGGGCTTTGAGCTAAAAGGGTATTTTGAAATACTAGTAGTGTTTGTTAAAGTGTATTTTAAAAACATTTTGAAAAACAACTTTGATGTAAATGCTATTTGGTAAAAACTATAATTTTTAAAGGATTTTACTAATTTTTTAAATAAAGAATCTAAAACTATTTGATGATGGTATTCCCCGACAGTAGCTCAGCGATGGCATGCCAACCACATGCCCATTGCTTGCTGGTTGCTCGCCTGTGGCTAAGGTAAAGTTAGTGTTTTCGTGGATGTTTTTGGAATTATGAAAGTTGAGAGAGGGTAATATCTCGGGAAAGAACAACTCCACCCAATGCAAAGAGTGCGAACAGCGCAACAACCCAAATGTGTTGGTGACAATCAAGTTTCTCTTAAGTGTCGCGATCAATCGAAACAATCTAGAGGCCATCTGATTAATGGCCACAAGTAAAAGATACTGCTAACACAATATAGACAGTAGAATGTCTCAACCAGGACAACGAGATTAGAGTTTCCATCTTACCACCAAAGAATAATCACAGTTCTTACCTTTTAACATTTGGATCATATCTAATAACATAGTAGGTGATGAACACCCAAACTGCAGCCTCCACAAAGGTGATAGGGAATTTAAGAATCCAAGTTGGAAGAGCATATGCCCATGCCGAATAGAAGAGGAGGTCTCTTTGCTTGTAGAAAATTGAGAGCTTGGCTATGGTCATCGAAAGCTCCGCCATTCCACTGAACATGATTGTAATCACTGTGAAGAACAATGCACCCATGTAAACTCCTTCATCAGTTATGGTATCCCGATGCATCTCAGTCTATAAGAATAGGGTCATCGAAATAAACACTATAATTGTGAGCTAATAAACAAGTCACATCAGTTTATCAAACAATTCATGGTTAAAGCGAACTGAAAGAGCATGAAGTAGGTATTTACTGAGTGATCTTGAAGATGTAGACAGAGAAGTTCCTTTTCATAAGCAAGTACTTTCTTGAAATGCAAGCTTTCAGAAAATCCTTTATTCCAACACCAAGTCTTTTGGTAGTCAAAGTGGCTGGGTGGTTCTTGCTCTTATCAAATGGAGTGGAAAGTTCATCCCCAAGTTTTCTTCCCACACGTAATGACTGGAATGCCTCCATAAATTCCCGAACCGTGACAAAAGTGTAAGGCTCGTCTTTGTGTAACCAATACTGATGCTGATCTTTTCTTGATGTTACCTATCAAAAGGTTGAAAAGTACAATATTGCAAGACACTTCCAACATAGAATATCTTTCATCTCCTAAAAGTTGTTTACATAAAATTTTCATATTTTTAAATACTTCCTGTAAGAAATCAGCAACACCCTTCCTCTCAGGGCATTTGAATCCCATTGATTCGAAGAAATCTAGGACGAGTTCACGTGGGCCCTTATACACAATCTGACAATCAGATAGGAGAATGATGTCGTCAAATAAATCATTAGTCCCTGAAGCTAGTTGGAGGAGAGAGATAACCGCCGCTCCATCAAGAATGTGAATAAATTGTTTCAAGGAGTTGACAATTTGATAGGTCGTCGAGCTATCGAGCCCAGTTGATATCTCATTCATGAAAAATACCTCGGTAGGCTCTATTAGCATCTCACCTAGAAATTACACGTCAAAGAGTTGAACATCTTCATTTACTAAAAGTTTGATATGCTTCTAGTTCTAACCTGTGGTCATATGCTTCCTTTGTCCCCCAGAAATACCCTTCAACATTTCATCTCCAACCATCATATCAACACATATTTTTGGCCCTAGAATCTATTGAGAAAACATGTGCATTAAAGTTCTACTAGCTGTCAAGTGCCTGCTGCATGATTTTGTGGTAAGTCTTTTTATAGTTACCTTGAGGATATAATCAGTGACAACATTAACCTCCTGACCTTCTGTTGTTGCTGCCTATGGAATTCAACTCATTGCATTAGAAAAACCAGACACCCCCGTTGGTCTAAGAATTAAAAAACATAGTAATTGCTTGCTGGAGTCCGACTCAAAACCACTACTTTCTCATTAGTTTCTTCTTATGGATTACTTAGTTAATTTCCTTTCTTTAATCGGAATATCCTTGTTTAAATACCTTCATGAAGATATCGATATTAGGATCTAGTTTAATATTTGCCGCTTTCTCTCTTCTTGACAACTTTGACAACATATCTGTAGATGCTGCCAAAAGAATCAGCATTTTTTATTTGAAAAAGAAAAATTGCCTAAGTCAAACTCAAATATGACATCATAAAATAGGAAAGTATCAAATCAAATTCGCTAACCCTATCTTGATCCAACTTCCTGACATCTTACAAAGAAGGCCATAGTTTCTTTAACTATCATTTCTCCTATGTGAAGACCGTGTTGACTTATGTAAGGCATAGTTCTTTGGGGCACAAACTCATTCAAGACATGTCCATTGTAAGTTACTGTTCCTGTTGTCTAAGGAAAATCTTCACTCTTTTAGTATAATTGGATGATATTTTGATGTATAACAAAAGGAGGGTTTAAATATGATGAAAGGTGACTTGCATTAACCTTTAGTACTGGATCAAGCTTGCCGACAAAAGCTAACAAGAGCATGGCCTTTCCTGAACTAGATGGACCCAGAAGACAAAGTCATCCTGCAAAATTGTCCACTAAAATGAGAAGAAACTTGCCAGAAAGTAAAAGTAAAGCTAATTTTCCACCATTTTGATCAAGGAAAAAAGGCAAATCCAGATTCAATTTAGTTCAGTTTTGTTCTCATTGAAAAATGGAAATATATTAGTTCCAAATCAAATTTGAATTGGAAATCCAATCGACATGTTGAAAACTTCTTTCCAACTAGAATGCGACAATTTCTAGTTGGGACCTTTGATTAATTACACGGCGTGTAATGCATTGAAAACAGCACCTAGGTCGGAGATGGAACCAAATCACACATGCTGAAATAAAATTAAGTGTAGTTCGGTTCAATTTGGAGGCTTGAAGAACTGATTTTTGAGTTGGTTTGATTTGCTCACCTGTCAGGTTTGATGATCCCATTGACACCTTGAATGATGGTCAAGTGCTTCTTTCTACTAGGAATTATGTGCAGAAAATTCAAGAAGCCCTTCAGGGTAGAAAGAAACAAAAAGAAAAGTAAATGTTAAACAAACAAACCAATCAGAAGATCCAACCAATTTATTGAATATCATTTTAGTTAGATGATCCTTATAGCAAGTCGTGGGACTCAATAGTATGGGACTTGGATGTATGGTTTATATTTTGTTGGGATCCCCCCCTTCAATAGCTAGATCCTAGGCTCTAATTCTCCTAAAGTCAATATCGATTGATACAAAAGTCATCCACCATCTCTCCCAATGCAATTGAGCAGCAGGGATGGTGACACCGGGATTGTAGCATTTGCCCAAGACTAGCAAAAGGACTAGTACAAAAGCTAATCCTTTGTGTGTGCCGAGATTGCGGAGCATGGTTGATTGTTATGATCTTAATTGCAACGGATGGGGCTCAAATCTCACATATATGGTATGGGCTTTGATGTATGGTTTACATGGTCTCGGGCTCTCTCCACACTTCAATGGCTAGCTATCAAGGTGAGAGAGTCAATGCCATAAAAATCACATATCGAATTCCATACTGATGGGGGTCCAAGTCCTACACTTGAATTAGGATTCTAACAAAAATGGAGCTTCCTTGTTGGCTTTTATATTCCACATATTTAGGCGGTTGCTAGCTTAACTCTAGAATATTAGTGCAGAAATTAATGACGGTGGGCAAACCTCTGCTTCCTTCATGAGCCTTTGCCCCCATGTTCAAATGCTCAAATCTGACTTCAATGGTAGGACTATCAATTCCAACTCTGCAACCAGATTCACCAAAAACCACAATTATTCAAGCCTAAAATAAATAATAAATACATCTTGACGGTACCGGGAAAACTTTCTCGGGAAAAAGGCAAGACGTGCATGAGTATGAAGGAACGATTCCCACCATTCTGGACGACAAATTTTTCACTGGCATGATAAGGATTTTCCTTGGTAAAGATTTTTCTCGGGAATCAAACAGATTCCATGCTAAGAAACGTGGCAAATTTGGTAAACATTTTCCTTTTAACTCAGAAAACCCACAAACAGGGGCTCCAAAAACAGAGCAAACAGAGACCGTACCTGTCTATGCGGTTCCGGAACTTCAGCAAGAAGCGCTCGTTGTCCTCCTCGGTGACCCTCACTAACCTCTCAAGCAATCTTTTCCAGTCATGACAACCCAGGTTCCAGATATCGATTTGGTTAGCACCGCCGCCGGCTGTCAGAATCCCTTTCTGGAGACGCTCGAATGTAGGGAGTCGAGAGCAGCCCATCTCAGAGCTTCCTCGTCATCCTCAACGCGCGAAGACCTCGAGAACACATCCGCCATCGATGCATGGTTCCTCCACGTGGTGAAGCTGATCGCACGCAGGCTGTTGCCCGCTCTGTATATATCTCCTCCATCCATGGATGATGATGGTGTCTGCTGAAGCGCTGCTCTTGCTCTGTTTTCAAAACACAAGAAGTGAAGAAGAAGAAAGAAGAAGAAGAGGGAGGTGACAGCGTTTTGTGTTCTGTTTAATGCTGACGTGCGCTTGTGTAAAAAGATTGCTTATATCGCTTAAAATAATTAGTTAATGAAAAATATTTTCATTATTGACAATAATTTATATAAAAAAGTTTCGTAGAAGATGACAAAATCACTCATTTTGTAAGCTATAAAAACGATCAATTTTAAAATCATTCATTTTTCGCAAAACAAACAGAATTTTGAATAAATAAAATGGTGTCATCGACTTGAGCATGTACAGCATGACTGAAGCATAGGATGCCTATGTAATGAAATCGAAAATAACAACTAGTATAAGAGTTCTAATATAACCGCTTTAATTTTCCATAAAGGAAATACTGGGAAGCCAATTGCCTTGTTACACGAGCAAATTAGCTAGAGATAGCACACGGGGTCAGGCAGGTTCTGCGGACAACGGTGCCAAACGTTATGCATGTCGTCATCTGCAAATACAAGAAGCACTCAGAAATTCATGCCATGTATGCGTATGGTATTTCAGTCGTTGTGCAACTGCATCTCCCAGAAGGAAGCAGAATAAAAAGACCAGAAGAAAAGTCTTGATCTGACTTTGCTGTTCCAAGGCTTACCCCCTCAACATGTGAAACGCATTTTGGACAAGAACCGGAACACTCGTATGACCAGGGATTTAAATAACTCTGGCAGAAGCCGACGGGGGTTCGCTTAGCTGGTAAGGATCGGGTAATTCTGGTCATGCTTAAGTTCCGTTCTCGCCGCTTGCGGTCTCCCATTAATAAGCGAAATGCGAGTCCACCACAAGTGCTTAAGGTAGGCCCGCGACGTGCGCTTATCTTGAAATGGAGTAATTCTCGCTTCTGCCTGAACTTTTTGTTACAGAATAAAAACAAACGACTCAAAAGATAATTATGGTTTATGAGTTACAAGGCATGCAAAGATATGGTAAATTGGTTAGGTTTAATCAGACTGTCAACGCATCCTAATTCTGTCAGGGTTTTGATGGCGGTTTTCAACTCAAAATAAGGTCCATTGACAAATAACCTTATTGGACAGTGGCAAACTTAGACTTTTAGATTTAGGGAGTCCTTGGGCAAGAAAAAGAAACTTAGGGGTCACGTACGTGAAAATGACTAGTAAAATCTTGATGGAGAAATCAAGAAAATCAACATGAAACTTCACAAAATACAGTTCGTCATAAATAAATTTGGCACTAAATATCCTTGGGCCTGCCTCTACCCATAGATCTTAAGATGGATCTGGGGTTTTACCTAAATGTGACCCAAATCCGATAAGTCATTTACTAAAGTATGATTTAAGAACTTCAAATTACTTGGATAGTTTTGAACCCTCACAAAGAAAATTGGTAATAATAAACATGGTTCCTCAAACCCTAATTTCATATTTTCTGGCTACTTCCGACTAGTGTCCAACAACCAAGTATTACAAAATAGTTTTAAACACTTACAATGGTGTATAGACACATCGAAAAGCTCGAGCTATTATTACGACTAATGGAACCATTTATGCTGTTATTGAAAATAAATTGAACCAAAGGCAGCACAATAAAGATCATTTAAAGAAAATTAAAATCAACAATTACTTAGGCTACATTTATTTTATGGAAAATTAATGATTTGAAAAAGTGATTTCCTAAAAATAATCGCTTGTATCGTTTAAATAGATAATTAATAAAAAAAATATTTTCATTATCAACAATAATTTATGTTGAATATTCTCATGGATGATGAAAATATGTTTTTCCTTATTTATCTTGTAGATGATATATACGATCATTTTTAGGAAAATAATTTTGAAATCATTAATTTTTTGCCAGCACATCGGATGTATAAAATGCCATCATTAACTTGAGCACGTACAATATGACTAAAAATTGGATGCCTATGTAATAAAATCGAAATTAACAACTGAGTATGGGAGTTCTGAAATAACCCTCTTGATTTTCCATAAAGCAATCCTAGAGAAGCCAATTTGCCACGTAAGCAAATTAGCTAGGGATAGCACGCGTGGTGAGGAAGGTTGCGTGGGCAATAGTGCCAAACGTCAAGGATGTCGTCATCTGCAAATCCAAGAGCGATGGGAGGATCACGCCGCGCCTGTGAATGGTGTTCAGTCGCTGCGCATCTCCAGAAGGGGAGCAGAATAAAAGACCAGAAGAAAAGATTTCATCTGACTTTGCTTAGCCGGCGAGGATCGGACACTCTGTACTGATAATGCTTAGGTTTGATTCTCGCCACTAATGGTCTCCCATTAATAAGTGAAATGCAGGTCCAGTATATGTTCTCAAAGTAAGCCAGCAACATGCCCTTATCCCCTTATCTTGAAAAGGAGTAATCTTCCCTTGGGTTAATGCCACGAAAAATTCTAAATTAATATACTTACGACAATTTTCATTAAATTTTACCATCAAATGACTGAGTTAAATGACATGTAACAATTGATGAGTGTATCAATTTGGAGTTTCACCTGGTACTATTTTTTTTTTCATGGTATTATTCCAATTTAATAGAAACTAACATTGGGTAAATTTATTCCCAATCAAAACTCCACCACCATCTGCAATTTGATAAATCATATCATAAGAACACCATAAATCCAGCACTTATTCATCATCCAACAAGCCGGTAGTCACACACAAAATAGCCTATATTCGTCACATTGCTTTTGGAATTTTGCCTATCATCTTTGTTTCTCAATTTCAGTCAATCTCTTCTCATATGACCCTCATTGTGACACTCAAAGCACTTCATTTGACCCGTGTATTATTTATGGTGTGACTTCAATCTTCTTTTACCCCTGCTGATAGACCCTTTTGATCTCTACCTCGAATCACTAGTCCATGTACTACATCGTATGCTAGATCATAATCTCACAACTTTCTTTGCTACACCTTAGAGAACAAGGTAGATTTTACCTCTTCCTGAGTAACCTAGCATGTACCTATAACAATTAATCAATAAAGTACTCTCATGACTCTAGTAGGGATGCCAACAACATAATGCCATGTTTTCATCAACTAGGATCTTACTAATGTTTTTTAGATCCATCTTGAGTTATTAAACTCATCTAGGTGGGCTTCGATGGAATTTCCTTCCAGCATAATGAAACTAAAACATTCTCTTCAATATGTATAGGCGATTAATTAAAACCCTCCATTGTATGAAGAGCTTGAAGTTTTGCCTACAACACAACATTATCATTACCTTGATTACTTCTATTAAATTTTAATGTGAGAGATTCAACATGATTATACTATTTGCTCTCCATCAATTCATCCTTATTAACATCTTTCATCTTTTCCAACAACTTAGCAATGTCGTCTAATGCCTCGGCCAAATTTTGGGTTGTTAATAACCTACTCATCTTGACACTCCATAGAGCAAAGTTGTTCCTCCAGTTGCACTCCTCAATTTCTACTTTCAGTTAACATAATCGCAATAACGAAATTTCCAAACAAAAATCAGACAAGTAGATAGAAGGCCCAAATCAAATCCAAACGATTCTTTCATTAACTTCGAAACATTTTGTTGCAAAATTAATGTAGAAGCTATCAGATCTTACAATTAAGTCAACATGAAATCACCAAATAAATAAATAAATAAATGAAAAACAATAAAGAATACTATAGATTTATTTGGTTTAGTTCAAGTGTCGAAATTTACTCCATGATGAGAACCAATTACAAATAATTTACTAATAAATTGGAGAATCATAACTTTACAGTTGCTCACACACTTGAGTATTTCCTAGTCTTGGATTATACCTAAACCCCTATTGTTTACGAAAAAAATTACTCTATTTAGATGTATGACTCACAATACAAAATCTACTGTGTTCACAGCTTCTCCGTGAGTTCAAAGAAGGAGCTCCACTGGCGGCTTTCTTCAAATATATATAATTGAATAATGATGGGGTGATGGCACCGTTATTCTACTGTTACTCCTTGGAGAGTAACGGTGCTCCCCCATCCACAAGATTTTTCAAGGGAACCGGATAACTTATTTGTCAGGTTTCTTGAGAAATCTATGAATCCCACTTAGTGGGATTCTTTAAATTAAATTGAAAATAGCTTTATTGAAAGCATTATCAACATGAAATATTTTAAATTCCATGTAAAAATACTAGTTCAAACATTTTTATTATAAGACAAATAAATTTAGGATTTCTATTGACAACATCACTATGTATAACATTTTTGACACTTGCAATCGTGAAATAAATATATTCATCATTTAATAAAATGAATACCATTACCATAATTTATAGTATACTAAATTTTGTTTGATTAAATTTTTTGCCTCCCCTTTTTTAATTTTGTATAGCCCAACTTTTTCATTGTGCTAGCCAAATTTCCATCTAACACATCTTGACTAGATTTGACGGAAGGGCACCACCAGGAGTGGAGCCTGCGGCTTAATTTGACTCAACACGGGAAACTTACCAGGTCCAGACATAGTAAGGATTGACAGACTGAGAGCTCTTTCTTGATTCTATGGGTGGTGGTGCATGGCCGTTCTTAGTTGGTGGAGCGATTTGTCCGGTTAATTCCGATAACAAACGAGACCTCGCCTGCTAACTAGCTATGTGGATGTACATCTCCACGGCCAGCTTCTTAGAGGGACTATGGCCGCTTAGGCCAAGGAAGTTTGAGGCAATAACAGTGTCCGTGATGCCCTTAGATGTTCCTGGCTGCACGCGCGCTACACCGATGTATTCAACGAGTCATAGCCTTGGCCGACATGCCTGGGTAATCTTTGAAATTTCATCGTGATGGGGATAGATCATTGCAATTGTTGGTCTTCAACGAGGAATTCCTAGTAAGCGCGAGTCATCAGCTCGCGTTGACTACGTCCCCCCTTTGTACACACCGCCCGTCGCTCCTACCGATTGAATGGTCTGGTGAAGTGTTCGGATCGCGGCGACGTGGGCGGTTCGCCGCCATGATGTCGCGAGAAGTCCACCGAACCTTATCATTTAGAGGAAGGAGAAGTCGTAACAAGGTTTCCGTAGGTGAACCCCGCGGAAGGATCATTGTCGAATCCCGCCTGTGCGGAATGACCGAGAACCGGTAACAAACTCAACGGGGACGGCGGGCTCGGCTTGACGTCCCTCTCGACGCCGAGGATCGGGCTTGGGCGCCTCGGGCGCTCGGCCTTGTCCCCGGCGGCACAACGAACCCCGGCGGAATGCGCCAAGGAACTTGAACAAGAGTGCGATGTTCCCGCCGCCCCATACACGGTGCGCGCGGATGCCATGCAATCTCATATTACTCATAACGACTCTCGGCAACGGATATCTCGGCTCTCGCATCGATGAAGAACGTAGCGAACCGCAATACTTGGTTTGAATTGCAGAATCCCGTGAACCATCGAGTCTTTGAACGCAAGTTGCGCCCGAAACCTTTGGTCGAGAGCACGTTTGCTTGGGTGTCACATATGGCATTGCCCCTAGTCCCCTTCACCCTTTCAACTGGGTGAGCGGGACTTGGGCGCGTACGATGGCCTCCCGCGACGACCATGTCCCGGTTGGCCCAAAATCGAGCGTCGGAGCGATCAGCACCACGACATTCGGTGGTTGATTAGACCCCAATGATCAATGTCGCGTGTGCCGCTCATCGCACGCTCTGCGAATCTGCTCCTTACCAACGCGACCCCAGGTCAAGCGGGGCTACCCGCTGAGTTTAAGCATATCAATAAGCGGAGGAAAAGAAACTAACAAGGATTCCCTAGTAACGGCGAGCGAACCGGAAGAGCCCGGATGAGAATCGATCGCTCTCGGCGTTCGAATTGTAGTCCGGAGAAGCGTCCTCGGCGACGGACCGGGCCCAAGTTCCCCGGAAGGGGGCGCGAGAGGGTGAGAGCCCCGTCGTGTACGGACCTGTCGCACCACGAGGACTTTGTCGGCGAGTCGGGTTGTTTGGGAATGCAGCCCTAATCGGGCGGTAAATTCCGTCCAAGGCTAAATATGGGCGAGAGACCGATAGCAAACAAGTACCGCGAGGGAAAGATGAAAAGGACTTTGAAAAGAGAGTCAAAGAGTGCTTGAAATTGTCGGGAGGGAAGCGGATGGGGGCCGGCGATGTGCCTCGGTCGGATGTGGAACGGTGAGAGCCGGTCCGCCAATCGACTCGAGGCATGGACCGATGCGGATTGCAGTGGCGGCCCAAGCCGGGCCTTCGATACGTCCGTGGAAACGTCGCCACTGCGATTGTGGAATGCAGCACGCGCCTCACGGCGTGCTTCGGCATCTGCGTGCTCCAGGCATCGGCTAGTGGGCTCCCCATTCGGCCCGTCTTGAAACACGGACCAAGGAGTTTGACATGTGTGCGAGTCAATGGGTGGCAAACCCGTAAGGTGTAAGGAAGCTGATTGGTGGGATCCCTTTTGGGTGCACCGCCAACCGACCTTGATCTTCGAGAAGGGTTCGAGTGAGAGCATGCTGTCGGGACCCGAAAGATGGTGAACTATGCCTGAGCGGGGCGAAGCCGAGGAAACTCGGTGGAGGCTCGCAGCGATACCGACGTGCAAATCGTTCATCCGACTTGGGTATAGGGGCGAAAGACTAATCGAACCGTCTAGTAGCCGGTTCCCTCCGAAGTTTCCCTCGGGATAGCCGGAGCTCAAGAACGAGTTCTATCGGGTAAAGCCAATGATTAGAGGCATCGGGGGCACAACGCCCTCGACCTATTCTCAAACTTTAAATAAGTAGGACGGCGCGGCTGCTTCGTTGAGCCACGCCACGGAATCGAGAGCTCCAAGTGGGCCATTTTTGGTAAGCAGAACTGGCCATTGTAGTGTACAAATGGCCAGTTCTGGTATATTGTCTCTACTCTCAACAAATGCCACAACAAGACTCATTGTAGTGTACAAAATTTTTTTCACCAGTTTGACAAAGTTTTGGTATCTCACTAAATTAGTGGAATACACATATGGATGACCATATATCAATAATATGTGAAAATAATGTCGCAAGCTAACTACACCAATACTAACTCATGACACACAACATGAAACATGCGTATTAGAATCACGTGTCAGAATTCCGAACTTGCATATCAAAATTCCCAACTTGGGTGTTGGAGAGTGTCAAAAGAGTTGACCAAGTGTTGGATTTTTTTGACACTTATTGACTGAGTGTTAAATAGTGTCAAAGGGTGTCAAACACATATCAAAGTGTTTGATACGATACGAAAGCTCCCGAAAAGTATTAATGCTTTCTAGGTCGCAATACTATGAAAGAATTAAGTTTTACATTTACATAGTTATACAAAGCTATTAAAAAAAGTTCACAAGCATCAAGTATAGTTCTTTTTTGTTATTTTCATTGTCTATCTGAAATAAGAATATTGTCCAAAATTTTTCCAAGATTCTTTCTAAATTTGCTAGCAGGTTGCTAATATCTCCTCAAAGATCATGTGGTTGAAAAGGCACAGTTCTTCATGGAGAATAACGGTGTGGTCAGCCTAGCGTTGTCCTATATTATTCTCTTGTGTGGCTCTTTCACAAAAAGTTGTATGGCCAACAGTGAATTCCTTTTGTGCGACCATAAAGAAGGAAAGTCAAACCTTAATTGGTATCTTTCTTTATGTGGTCAAATATCTTTTTGGATAAGACTAAATAATTGGACCTGAGCAAGTCTCTAAAAGGTTTTGTTTGAACTTTGGGACGTAAACTCAAAGGTTTTCCCTTCTAGACAAGGAAAAGAGATATCTCGGTCTCTATGTTGAACTCCTCTTCATCCTCTACGTTCATGACCTCCATATTCATGATTG
Source organism: Eucalyptus virginea (assembly GCA_014182375.1). Taxonomy (NCBI): domain Eukaryota; kingdom Viridiplantae; phylum Streptophyta; class Magnoliopsida; order Myrtales; family Myrtaceae; genus Eucalyptus; species Eucalyptus virginea. Next base: position 33,160,353 of record CM024521.1, read on the forward strand.
CATACTTTGAGACTGACTCATACTCATCTTGGGACAATTTTTTGGTGCACTTTAGGAGTCCCTTGCACTTGTTTTTGTCGTCAATGTCATCACTTTCATGTTATTGTTGGTCAAAATATGCGGAATATCTTACTTTTCGTGACAAATTAGATCCAGTAATTGGGGTCTATGGCTGATCGTTTTACCTAAGATGCACTCAATGAAAAGTGGATTGGAATGAGGAAGCTTTTGCACCAAAAGCTCGTGAACGAAGAGGACCGAGAGAGTAAAGAGAGAGTTAGTGATGGAGGGGACACTAAAAAGTAGGCCCCACTTAAGACACCTATCAATCACTTAAGGGATAGGCTCATGGTCTACATGATAGGTGTTGATACCTGATTTTTTGTCGATGCGTCACAAAAGATAAAATCTTGAGATAAGGGTTTTCAACTGTGACAAAACTCGTTTTTTGATCAAAAATGTCATTTTTCATTTTTTTTTATTGGCTCTTCATTTGTAAATAATTTTCTAGCCATTTTCATTAAAAAGTCAAAAAGTTGACTTTTGAGGTGATTTTCTGATCAACCCTTTAATTAAAAGTCAACTCTATCAAAATTTGGCTTTTTGCTGAAAAAGTTCCAGTTGGTCCTAATTGTTTTCTCCCCCAAAAATTCAAAGTTTTGATCAAAAAATTAAGTTTTTAATGATAAGTTACTTGGCAACTCTTAGACCAAAAAAATTGAAAAATGTAAAATTTCAAAAATCATCTCATTTTAGCTTCAATTTCTCTGTCATTGTAAATTTTACAAAAATTGATTAAGAATCTCTTTTTTTGAATCTTTCGTATTTAGATTCAAAATCAACCAGTAATAAAATTACTTTCTTTCTGGTTGTATTTTGACTTTTCTTTTACAACATTTGATTTAGAGGCAATTTCAAGATCATTTGTGCAATCAGAGACTAAAGGCACTCAAGTGAGAGAGACGGCTGATACCATTGTTGTAGAAAGTAAGCTTACAAAGGGCAATGGAGGAGAGAGACGAAAAAAAATGCCGATATTTTCTCTTCTTCTTCATTGAATAGTAGCCAAAAAAGTCCACATGGACTGATTTTTAAAAAATGCCAAGTCACATTAAATTTTTAAATATAAAAGTCATGTAATTTTTTGGCCAAAATTTCTTGTCAGAGGCACTTAACTAATTTTTTTCTCCACTTTGGCACTAAAATGAGTATCGTACACAACTTTGGACACTTCTAGTATCCTTCTCCCAATCTCTAGGTATCCAAAAGTCTAAGCTCATGCTCTTGGATTAATAAAATAACATATAATGATAAGAATATATTATATGCTAATAGATAGACAAATGGGCAATTCAATTGAGTCCACTTAACTCTCCTTTTATACCATGATTCTATCGTAGATTCTAAGTTTTTATTAATCTGTCTCATGTCTCTTTGGAAGCTCGTTTGGTCTAACTATAGCTGGACTATAACTATGTTACGCCATAACCATTTTATGAAGTGTTGTAACTTTTATGTTTGGTAATACATATTTTATAATTGAAATACCTCAAAACTGGGTGAAACAGCTTCTCAAAAGTTATTATAGCTTTGTTGGTACGACAATCGTGAGGTACTTGCCAAATACATTGTGAAATCTAAAGCCCCAATTTTCATAACCGAAACTAATGGAGGGTTCGAGTGCATTTCCAACAACCCAAGTCTCTTGTTCGGTAACTTTAACATTTTATAGGTGCGTTTGGTTCGGCATTTGGAAAGCTCATTGGGAAAATGCAAAGCAGTTTAGCCTAAAGGGCTTTGAATTAAATGTAAAGACTGTTTGGTAAATTCTGCTTTGAAAAGCAACTTTGAGAGAAATGCTGTTTGGTAGAAAACACATTTGAAAAGCCCATTTGGTGATTAATCTAAATATTTTAATTTTTATTTGTTTAAAATTAAAAAAATAATGTTTGCGACTTTTTTAATTTATATTTGACAACAATGTTAAAGATGTTGTGTAAACAATTTTATTAAAATTAAAATTCTTTTTTTTTTTGCTGAAAAATATCAAATGGAAAAAATTTACGTGCTCTCTTTCTCAATTACAATAAGAATACTTTCATTACAATAAAAACATGATAACATATGCTTTGAGGAAAGAAGCTCATTATCCTTAAAAATTACAAATATCCTTAATTACTTCATAAATTCATAGCTATTTGATCACGTAAATGTGCCATATCAGATGCTACATCATCATTTGCAGCATTACCCTCCCCATTTACATCATCAGGATCCGTTGTATATAAATTGGGATCCAAATTTACTCTAGCAAAATGTGTATCATTCAGGGCATTTCGTCGTATATAATTGTGCAAAGTCATCGTTGCTATCACAATTTTCACTTGCTTTGTATATGGATAACTTGGCATACTCTTTAAAATCTTCCACTTCTTCTTCAATACGCCAAAAGCTCGCTCAATTTCTGATCGTAGTGAATAGTGAGCACGATTGAACACTTCTTTATAACCTGTCGGTTGAGGACCTCGTTGAAACTCAGGTAAATGATATCTAACTTCTTTATATGGCCCCAAATAACCCATGGGATTTAGATATCCAGCATCAACCAAATAATATTTACCTACACAAAAAAGTTCTAAATTTAATAAACATATAACACATACATATATTAATGCATAAAAACAATTAATTAACAAACCTTTTGGAGGATGAGGAAATTGCAAATCATGTCTCCTAATGGCTTCATAAAAGATACGAGTATCATGAGCTATTCCCTTTCAACCGGCCCACACATAAGTAAATTTCATGTTAAAATTACACACAGCCATCACATTTTGCGTCGGTGTTCCTTTTCGACCAATAAAACGAAGCTGCTCACTCGTAGGTACCACCGCTGAAATATGAGTACCATCTATAGCTCCAATACAATCCTAAAACAAGAAGAAGAATATTATTTGATTTATATTTAATTCATATTTTCTACTGTATAATCATAACTTACGTTAAAATGTGGAAAAAATCTTGTATTATTCCTGATCTTTTTTGGAACTTCCTTGAATTGTCGATCGGATGGTTGGATCAAATTTGCTCCCATTTTACATATTTTATCCAAAACTAAGCTAAATAGCCTGGATATGGTTTCCCCAAAATGCTGAAAGCGCTCTTGTACTAACCTATTACCGATATTATGTCCTAAAATATGAAGAAACAATCCTAGCATTTCTGCAACATCAATATTTCTAATTCCTTGCAAACCATATCGTGTCACTAAATCATTCATTAAATTCTTAAACACAATTCTATCCATTCTAAACATTCGATAAAACCTTTCAGGATTAGCATCTATGTCCATCAACTCTCTTAAGCATGCATTTCCTATATATGATGAGATCATGCACGGTATTTTTTGACCATATATTGTCTGATAAACACTGACACCAAAAGTATGTGCAGCTGCACAAAGTTGCCAATATTCTTCTTCCTCTTTTTCATGGTTTTCTCTTTCAAAAGAGTCATCCATAACTGATCAAAGTAACAAAATAGAATTAGAATAAGAGATATAATGAATTATTTAGATCATTCATCAACAAAAAACACTTATCATATATATATGCAAACTCCATTCGATAAAAAGAACACCAATTAAAAACAAGTCTGATAACATAGCATAAATATGTCTTATCAACTAATACAAATAAATAGTGCAAATATATATTACATTACAATAACATTACACATGAAAAATATAAATAGCAAATATCCTAGTGAGCCCTATGTTGTGTAAACTTATACTTGAGCCATATGACTTTTTCTTGATCATTATCTAAGTTCATAAAGATTTGCCTATTGTCTTTCTTTTCTGAAAAATAATCTAGTGCAAAAAAATATAACTCTCGATCTTGCTTTATCTCGGGTATAGCTTTCAACGTCTCCATGAGTTCCTTGTAAGGATCAAATTCTTTGGCATAGCTTCTACTTTCAACAGCTGAACAAATCCTCTCCATTTGCGATGCTAGCTTATCAGCCATACTTTTCTTTTGTTTCTTTCCTTGAGATTGTCTCACCGAATTCTGCGACGTTCTTTTATCACTTCGATGTTGTTCACTACTCTTTTCACCCACATCTTCCTCTATATTATCATCAGTAAATCCTGCTCCTGCTGAACCACCAATGTCAAATTGTGTGGCCACAACATCCTCATCAATACGTAAGCCTTGTGCAGGATTCCATGTGATGCTTCCAGTGGCAACAGTATCTCCAAACATTCTATCCAATAAAACTTGAAGATCCGGATGTATGCCTTTCATTCTAAAAGGTCTAACCTTAGGATTTTCCTGTTGTAATAAACATTTTCGTGAGTTTTATCGAAAAAAGACGAACTTAAAAAAAATTAATAAAAGAAGGGAAAAAACCTGAATTTTCCTCTCCACCATTCATCACTTGCATCAATGGTATTCTTTTTTGGACCCCATCCTAATCCAGTTTCCTTAAGGACCAATGTCCTTCATCTTTTCCAATCTTCCTTAAGATTATCCCACTTACTCTTCATTTGACCTTTATCATACTTTTTGCCCCTTAGGTCCTCAAACTTCTTAATTATAACCGTCCATCCATCCCTTTTGTTGTTTGCAGGACGATTGCCATTGTCAATTTGTTCAACGCACAACTTACAAAAGGTTTCAACATTTTCAAGGCTCCAAAATGCATTTTCATTTGATAAACTTGCCATCTACTAATAAATGCAATATACACAAATGCAGGTGAGACATGTGGTGTGGACTTCATACTTAGTTCACCATTTAAGATAGCTTTCTCACATTGATACCAACAGTCCATGATGGTTTGTGGTGTCAATGAAAAAAAATGGTCTAGTTCAATCACCAAACAGCAAGTAAAACCAACACTAACATCAAGGAACATGAATACACAGCATAAATATTGATCATGTGGCTGCAGCACCACACATCAAACGAAATATGATGAAGAAATTTACTGTTAAAGGTTGGTTTTAAATAAACATCAGTGAGTAGTCAAGAGAAAATAACTTTAAAAGATGTCAATTTGAACTTATGGGTCAACATTTGGAGCGAAAAAGCAAATGTTTAATTGACAAGTTGTGCAGACATGAAAACCAAAAAAAGAAAAAAAGAAACGGACTTTAGGAACAAGAGCATCTAAATATAGCTAAAATCATTCACTGATGCCACTTTTGAACTACAACATATTGCTATTCAGAACCCTGTAGAAACCCCAGAAGAAAAAGATCAAATTGGGACTAACCTTTTTGGCTCTAGAAGAAGAGATTGCTGTTCAGAACCCTGGATGAGCTTATATCCACCTCTTGAGCAGTGTATCTGTTTTTTTGAAAAGTATGCAATTGAGTTCAAATTACAAATATCCGGGCCAGCAATAACTACATAAAAGTAATAAAGGTGATAAGGATCCATGGGAAGAAGAATATAAATATCGAAAAGAAGAAAAGCAATAAAGGTGATAAGGAAGATCAGAAGAGCATCAAATCAATTGAGCTAGTGTTATGAGATACGAAAGGAAGTGTTGCCACGTGAAAGAGTTATTATTGGAGATCATGCTAAAATAAGTAGGACTCAGTAGAGTCAGCAAAATTGATGTCTGAATGACAAAAATGGATAGTGAAGGTTGGTGCAATTTCAATAAATGAATCTTGAACATAATGAGAATGTTGCAAGAAAGGTGATGACAAGTTTAGGTGTTCCCATCATACTCATTTGAGGGGCAAGCATCAACCCCATAACAAAATTAAGAATCAAAGAATCAAACGAGTCAGAAGCTTGTAAGGAGACAGCCATGGTGCTTGAAGGTAATAAAAGATTATGAGACAATGTTAATGAGATAAGTTGTCAAGTGATCGAACTTAGATAACAATCATTATATTTTTTATCGCACTCATAATTATGAAACCGAAAACAAATGGTGCAAATCCAATGAATATTGGAAGGACAGAACAAAAACAAAGATTAGGATGATAACAGACCAAAACCCAACTGAAGAGACATGGAACATGTGATGTGTAATTTGCCTACATTAGCCGTTACTTAAGTGGGAATCAATTGAAATTTGGAGGAAGTTTAATAACTCCTCTCCCCTCTCCCCAAAATCTCTCCTCAGATCCCAACTCCCATCTCTCTCTCGTGCAAAGGAGAAGAAGATGATGACAATGATGCAATCAATTGGCGTAGGGGCAATAAGAACAAAAACTGAAACAAACGCTTTTTCTTGTTGCGACTCATGAAGTTGTTATGTCAAAGGTTTGGCGGTTTCACGGTTCATTGCCCCCAACAACCCCTCCTTTCCCTCGACGGTTAACAACCTTTTCCTTAAATCCTTCCCCCCACCGCATCCCTCTCCCCATCCTCGCCATCCATATACGCTAACTTGGTTTGGTCATTTCAACGAACACATGGTAAGCAGCAAGTCGGGATTAGTAACAGCGCATCAACAGTCCAGAGGTGCCCAAACTCTCAAAATAGGAAATTGCACATCGTCATCCATGGTTAGGCTCTGCGCTCAAGCATGCGATCCAAGTCGAAAAGACGTTAAAAAACAAACAACCCAAAACGGGAAAAAATCATCAGTGCAAGCCAACGCACGCAACGAAGCATTAGATTGGAACTAACGACTAAGTGCAAATCAGCAATTCCAGCGACCGTGAACGTCACGACAGACGGCAAAAGACAGAAAAAGGCAAACTTGAAGCACGACATCTCCAGTCCCTAGCCACCGGAGCTGGGCAAAAAAATGCACTCAACGACAGGGGAGGGGAGAAAAACCACGAAAAATGAAGGAGAAACCGTACGAACCGTGAGAAACGCTGGACCCACTTGGCGATTTGCGGTACCCGCAGGAGCTCCTCTGTCGGCCGCAGTGCAAGACCTCCCTACTTCCTCACCGGGAACACCGGGCTTCGGGAGCGAGGGGGAGAGAGGAGAGACGAACTGCAGAGGATGAGCAAAAGAAAAGTGCAGTCGAGCAAGAAGAGGTTGTCGCGAGGGAGAGAGCGACGGAAGGGTCAGAGCGATGGAAGGGAGGAGTGCGGATGAGATCTAGGGTTTTTTTGTTTTCAAAATGGACAACAATGGGTTTTCAAGAAAATTTTGAGGGTAAAATAGGCAACGTAATATTTTCATTAAATGAAGCCTCCAACATTCCCAAGGGTCGACTTTCACTTGAAAGCCCCTTGAGGAGTGGTTGCCAAACACCTCTTTTTAGGGTGAAAGGGCTTTGGGGCTTGAATGGGCTTTCTAAATGCCCCACCCTATAATGTTTGCATCCATTGTCCGTTGGCTAATATATATGAAGAGAGAAAAATCACGCATGAGAAGTTGTGAAAAATAGTTTGTTTGAATATGTTTTCTAATCTTATTGTGGCGTCAATGAAGATAAATATGGATTTGTTCATAATAAATAAATTAGTGGACCTATTCGGGTACTGTACTTGACTGGAACTCGAGTGGGTCCATGAATTGGTGGGCTAGTTCCCAATTCTGGATTCTAGGGTGGGAAATGGCCGATCCTAAAATCGATCACCCCACTATTAATACTACATAATATGTCACACATTTTAGATCTCTTTCTTGTATGTACATGTATTGCTATCAATTTTCTCTTATGTAGAACTCTATTGTCTCCTAACACAAAATCACAGAATTTTTGCGCAAGCTGATGAATTCAAACAATGGTGTTATTATAAACATTAAAAAAAAAAAAAACTGTGGGAAAGAGGACATATATTCTATTATTAAAAGAAATAAAAATAATTGAAGAAATCATATCATATAAAAAGTGAGGGATGTGTGTGCCATGAAAATAAGAAGAGTGACACGTGTCAATTAAAGAATAGGCAAAATTTTGTTTTGAGTGCTGTGAGTAGATCTGATCAATATGAAGATTTGGATATGTCAGGTCAAGCACTGGGCTAAAAGTCTTGCCATGCCCACTATTAAATGAACATACAAAATTTATTATGCCTAAGTGGAGGCCCAACAATACATATCTTTGAAGCATCTGTAGACCATGTACACAAACGGAAGACAATATTGCATAAGAATGTTCATTTGCTGCTGCATAATTCGCAATTTAATTGGTCTCCTAGGAAAGATCCATATGATCGAAAAGAGATGTAAGTACACTATTAGTGCCAAAAGTAAAGTTGTGTACGACGCTCACTTTGATGCAAAATATTTATTTTGGATCATTTAAGTACAAAATTTTTGAAAAACAATCATTTCAATGCTGACGCCAATTTGGTTGGCCGGAAATCCGACATAGCAGTTTTTTATTAATTTTTTAAGCCGACGTGAATCGTTGAATAGTACAATCAACATACAAACAACAAAACGACACCATTTAGCGTCTTTTCTCCCAAGTAAGAATCCTAAATCCTCAAATTGAGAGAGAACAGGAAGTTCAAAACCTTAAATCCCCAAACTGAAAGAGAACCGGAAGTTCAAAACCCTAAATCCCTAATTTGAGTGTATACTTCGATTTTCTCCCAAAATTATCAGTTCGCTCTTGCAAATGGAGGGCATGAGCTTCAATAGTGGCTCACATTCATGCAAAAAAAGCAAATTAAATTGTGAGTGTTACTATTATTGTGGGTCACCAAGTTTGAGAAGAACATTTGGGACTCTGTTGAATCCTGAGAGAAGATTCCATGGATGCAGCAAATATAGAGAAGGCTCGAAGTGCAAATATTTTAAATAGGTTGATAGGAAATTCTCTGATCGAGCAACAGAGGTGATATTGGAGTTACTTGGAGGCCGACATCAACCTCCACCTACGTTAATGAACAAGTTGGAGGATGTCAACTCAATGCAAGCTCAAATGAAGGGTTTAATATCTCTGGTCGACCATTTGAAGAGGGAGGTTTCAAGGCTGAAAATTGAAAGAAACTTTTATCGAGCGTTGATTGTGTTGTTATTATCTTGTGCAGGCTATTCAAATGTGAAATGAGTAATGAGAAGAAGTTTATATGTCTACCATAGTCGAAGACGTGGAATATGCACTTGTATTGGATTATTTATAAGTAAATTGCGCTTTTGGATTGCTGCAATTTTTGTATAGAGCAGAAGGTTTTGTTGTAATTTATGGTAGAAATTGAATGTTAGAGTTGAAATGTATTAGTTGTGAGCACTTAAAAGTTTTCTTGCTTAGTTGTGTATTGTTAATGTTTGTTTTGTTAATTTTTGCTTCAGATATAATAGTTTGCTGCATTTTTTATTTGGTAATGATTTGCTAATTTGCTTCAAATTAAGGGATTGTGGCAAATTCACGATTGATTATTTCAGTTCCATAAGTTGTAAATAGTGATCGCTTAAGTGCCAAGTTTTTATAAAAGTGATCATTTAAATGTCAATCATGATTACAAATTGATCACTTGTGTTGCTTAAGTTTTTTTTTTTTTAAAGAATATGTTAGTTTCAAACGTCACTTGACTTGCATCGGTTGTGGTGCATCTTGTTGCACCGGTTGGGTTGTTGGTGCATCTTGTTCTTACACCAGCCCATACAAGTGTTGATGCAACAAGATGCACTAGCACCTAAAATTGCTCATGCAAAAAGATGCAGTACCCACAACTACATCAAGGCGAGCTGGTGTATTTTGTTCTTGCACCAACACATACAACCATAACCACAAATTCATTAACATTTACAACTTCAACCAGCAACAGTATATGCACACATCACTTCTAAAAACATTATTAACCTCATAAGAACATTACACCAATAGCAAAAAATTATACATCATAACTGTTTTGCCAGCATTACTAGTCAAAACCAACACAAGAGAAAATAACAAAAATAGCTATCGCCATTGACATTGATTGATTCTTTACAAAAGAAAAACATGTCTGACTTCACTCCCCAATCATTGAAGGTTCAGCACCCTCTTCAAAACAAAAAAAAAAACAATGGTAATATGCATCCTCCTCAAAAAACAATAGCAACAACTACCATCAATAAAAATACAATATCCAGTACCCTCTTAAAAAAATAAAACATAAAAAGAGACCATGTCTAGCACCACATAAAAAAAGATCATGTTCAACATTCTCTCATAAGTCAATATGCATAACACCCCTATCTCATTTTCCTTTTGGAGCTTTGAATTAATTCATTATCCAAGCATTCTTTTGAATTGGATGTGCAGGTTCTTTAAATGGTCTTTCTATCACCTCCTTTTCCTTATTCTTGACAATGGCTATTTTTGTTCTAACATGTGTCATGTGTTGGTCCATATGATCACTATTGCTCTCATGATCAATTGGTTGAGATGGAATTGGTGCTGGGTTCTTTTTTATGGCTGTTTTGGAGCTATACCTATTGTCTTCTTCTTTGGAGCACTCTTCTTTAACTATGTCCTTAATTCTTGAGTTGGCCCACCTTGAGAGATAAGTACTTCCAAAGTTCTCCCAGGCTACAAGAACATAGCCATATTGTCAACCAAATGAATTGAAATACAACAAATTAAATGCATGAAACCTACAAATTTTACATTTAAAATGGTCATTCTAGTACGTTCATTTGTATAAATCCCATAACCATATTGCCTTAATCTTTTTTCAAGAGCCCCTCTTGTTTTTGGTGGTGCATCATTTTTAGCAGCAGCAAATGGGGGAGTAACTTGTGCAACTTGTGCAATTGCTCGTCTTCTCTCCTGAAAATACATAACAAATTTAAATTTCAGCTCATAAAAGACAAACACACGATGTACAACTTATATGATATTTTTTTCTTGTTTCCTCAACAGTGGACTCAGTTGTTGTTGTTATTGTCCTACTTGTTGCATTCATTGTCCCTACACTTACGCTTACAACAAGGCCCTTTTTTGGTCCTTTAATAGGCCTTACAACAATGTACTGTATCAGGATTATGACCAACTAGAATAAATAATTAAACATCTACTCATTTTCATGGTGGAAACAAATGGAGAAAACTTCTCAAATTAATTATAAGTGCATGACAAAGGAAAAGCACAAGAGAAGCCAATACACATGGTCAATCATCAAACTCCATCGAATATGAACTGAAAAGTTACTGAGACAAATATGATAGTTATCTTACAGTAGGGCTTTCTATCTGCCCTTTAGAAAGCATTACAGCAGGGCCTTATGTCCTCCCTTCAGTGGACCCAACAAGAAGCTCTTTAGTAGGTCATGTTTCTGGCACTAAATCAGTCATTACATCTTACTGTTGATATTGCTTTTTCAACTCATAACATTTCTTATTGTGACATTCCTTTTGACAATAGAGCATTTCATTTTTACCCTAATCTTACTCATCCTCTAACTTTATGTCTCTTCCTACTACATTATTCATCTCCTTTTTAGCCTTCTTATTTGCTTCTTTAGTGGTGAAGGTAGAGGGCTTTTATGATTTGTTGGCTACATCATGAATTGGTACAAAGCAATATATGAGCTTTTTATACCAATCATCTAGGTAATCATCTGGGTTTTCGTGCTTCATATGAATAGCACAAATGGCATGGGCACAGGGAATTGCATTCAATTACTAAGCTTGACATGAACACTTTCTTCTATCTAGGTTGACAACATACTTATCATGATTTTGAATGATCTCATATCCATTATCTCCATTTCAAACTGGATGACAGAACCTACTAGCAGTAATGTTTGTATCCAATCTCTTCATAATCTTAGGTCTACAGTCTCTAGTCCACTTCGTTGCCTCATCTCTTTGCCTATGCAGTCTAGTCATGACCATAACTCGAATATCATCAAGCATGTCGATGATTGGTTTGCACCTAGGCTCTAAAATTATGCCATTGAAAGCTTCACTAAAGTTATTATCAATGATATCACATTTGAACTCTTTACTAAAGAATGCCCAACATCAGTGCCTAGCTTCTGTTTGGAAGAGTGTATCAAAACCTTCCTTTATCAGCTACAACAATCCCTGTTTGGCTAATCTAAAATCGGTCATGTTAGTACTCTTCGCTATCTACCAAAACTTCTTCTACAACCTATCTCCTTTGAATTCTTTGACTAGTTTATGTATATATGCCTCTCGCACATTCTATGCTCAGCATATGGCATCAATTCAGCCAATGCAGAAATAAGTCCATACAAAAATTTAAACCAATAAATACAAATGAAGAAAAATATGCAAGTGATTAATATTAAAAGAGAATGAATTAATTGATAATGGTATTACCTTTTGTCGGTCGCTCATGAATGCCCATCCTCCCCCATCAGTTATCTCAAGGTCAATTATTAAATTTTTGAGGAACTAGGACCAAGTATCCTTGTTCTCTATCTTCACCACCGCCCAAATTATTGGAAAATTTTGATTATTGGCATTTCTCCCCACGGCAGCCAACAACTCCTCTTTGCATAAACCTTTTAGAAAGCATCCATCAAGTCCTATAACTTTTCTACAACCAGCCAAGAAGCCCCGTTTGCATGTATCAAAATAGACATAAAATCTATCAAATCTAAGCCCAAATCTAAGCACCTTTAAGCATGCATTCGCTAGCATAATCCCATACCTACGCATATTCTTTCTTATACCAACCCATCAATATTTTCATCACCCTTAGCTTAGCTCTCTTGCATTGATTCCTCAACACATTAACCCCTAATTGCTCATTCTCTAACAATTGAAACTACGGACTCTTGATCTCGGGCATTACTTTGATAATATTGAAAAAATGCTTCGATAACCACACACTTGTTACCCTTGTTGAACAAGTATACTCCTCTTGAAAAAACCTAATCTGTGATGACCTCTTCCTACTCAGCATGCCATAGAGCTTCCATGAATAATTGGGTTGTGAGCACTTAGCTCTCACAAATTCATTCGTTATTCTAATGAATTCAATGCTCCTGTTCAGTAATGGAATTCTTGACAATAGTTTCTTTTAACTATTTGGCATCGTTAAATCTCATGCCCACAGACAAAACAGATTTATCAACAGTAGGATCATAGTAAGGGTACTTACTTTTTCTTCAACGAGCAAGTTCTTCATCATCATTGCCAAGCTCATTCTTCGAACCAGCAATTTCATCGCCATAACTTTCTTCATCTTTGCTTCCATTACCTTTAGCTGGAGCTCCATCCCTATTTACTAGCTTGGACCTCTTTTTTGAAGCTGCAAAATTTTTTCTGAGAAATTCCCTTTGCTTTTGTTTTGACTGTGCGAGTTCATCATCATCTTTGTCATTTGAGAAACAATTGAAGCCAAATATTCATCTTCCGATTCACTAATTAGAGCAACTTCCTATTCTAATCCAATGAAGTCTTCATCGCCCACATCTTCACCCAAGATTTCAGGACATCTCCTTGTTTGTTCATCTCTATCAATATGACTTCTCTCCCTCTCATTTTGCCCTTCATCTAACTTAAACTTATCCATAATCCGATTACTTGCTTGAGTAAGATCCCTCACTTCTCTTTCAGTGGTGGTCTGCTCATCCTCATCCTCATTCTCACCATCCTCATCATCACTATAATATTCAACATATACCTTAACTTCGTCACTATGAAGATAATGATAAATGATATCCTTAATACCATTATCGTCATTAAAAAATCTTAAGCTATCCTTCAATTCCTTCCTAGGAACACAGTAATGTAGTTTTTGCACTTTATATCGTAAAAAATACACCAAATCACTCACAAAATCAATATATGATGGCTTCCGAACATTGACATAGATTATACCTTCATTTCCACCAATATATTCCTAGTCTTCGGTGCCAATAACAAACTCTCCACCATAGCAAACAATGACGCCTACCTAATTCTCGTCCATATCGATGCTACACCCAAGGAAAATAAAAGTCATTAGTTTTTGGGACCACATGATAGAATCAGCAACTTCACATGTAAGTCCTTGTCGTTTTGTCGGAAGAAACAAATGCGGCCAATTTATTCAATTCAATCCATTTACAGGAACAAAGAAAGCCGAATTGAATAAACAAAGTGAGGTCCCCACCACCCATTTTTCAATTCAATTACATTCGGTCCCCCACAAAAGCAGTCCAACTAATTAAACAAAGTAAGGTCGCACCACTATTTCTGTTACGCCCCGATCCTCGAGCATGTGTCCATCTCTCGATGGTCGATTTAAATGCGATGTCCTAGGATGCATCGCCGACCCATTGATTTTAATGGGCATACGGAAGTGTATAATAAATCCCAAGACAATAGAATGATGGGATAAAAAAGTAGGGCCACAATTTTGAAAACCGCCACACACTTATATACACAACATACTAAGTCATTCACAATATTAGTTTATAAACAAAGGATCCATAAAAGATCGGTCTTCCAAACGAAGTTGTCCCATGACCAGCTAGTCAGACTCATTCGCCAATTCTTCTGACTCCACAGGCGCCGAGGGCGTCGGGTCCTCCACCACACCATCAGGAGGCTCAACTGCACTCTCCCCTAAAGTGGCATCGATTATCCCAGTGGGGATTTCAAAACACCTAAAGGGACCCACCCTCAAACCATTAGGTCCGTAGCGCAACCATACTTTGAATCAATGAGGTATCACATGACGTGGAATCTCTTTGACTCGGACAGTGGTCACTATAAGTTCATAGACACAGTGACTTCTAGGATCGGGATAGTGATATACTCGCTCAGTGACCCTCATCGGCTGACCAAAACGCTCAGGGGGAGCAACCATCTAAGAACCTGAAAATGTTAAGCCCATGATGGGATGAGACAATATCTCAGCAAGTTCACCCCCTAAACTTTGATTAGAAAGGAAATACGCCTAAAGGCTGCCCAAGCATACACAAGACAGAGGACTTACCTTACCTCAGTTTCTTACTGCAAGTTAGTATAAATCATATACTCAATCTATCGATTTAATTCAAATCATCAATCCAGCGATGCACTCAGTCAATCGATTCAGTTCGAGACCATCAACATGATCCATACCATCTATCAATCAAGCCCATATATAACTCAATTTCATCTATCAATTCAATTAATACCACCATTGCTCACACAAGTTGTAATAGACTGTCAACACTCTCACAAGCTGATATATATGATCATAGCTCTCACAAGTTGATATAGATAAATAGTAGCTCACCTAATTTGATAAATAGATCATGCTCCCACAAGTTGATAAACGATCATAGCTCACACAAGCTGATAAGGTATACTTCTCTCACAAGCTGACGTATTTAAGAACATAGGCTGAAACAGTATACTGTTCTCACAAGCTGACGTGCAAAGTCTTTCTTTTAGAAAATTTCACTATTCACATAGCCCACAATGATATTTTGGCATTGTAAACTAACACCCGATATTTTCTTATTAAAATACCCCACAAATTTGGAATAAATGACCAAAATCACCAATTTCACTAAATTTGCATAAATTAGTACTCAATTAAATAAACCAAGCATACTATGCAACCAGCACGAAATTCTAGTCATTGGCTATCTCAGTATAATTTTCGAAAAATAATAAATATTTAAATAATTACCAAAAATAATTAAATAAATGACTTTAATTACCATAAATAGAAAAATTGGCCGGAAATGCCTAATTAAATACCGAGACGGGCCCGGAAAATTTTTGAACCAATCTAGATAAATAATACAACTTATCTAGTTACTAATTAAGCCGATCTAACCACCTAACAAGTACAAACAAATATTTAAATCGCTAATATATTATAACTAACCACCTAAACCATACTTAGCCCAAACTAATCAACTCTTAAGCATCATTAACTCCCTAAGCAGAGTTTAGTGAGTAAATTCACCAGTTTTGAAATCCGATGAGTTCACGGCGTCGGCAACGCGGAGATGAGCGACAAACTCCAAAGTGATGGCACCTTACGAGGTCCAAAAACGGTCCGAAATGGGTCTCGAAGCTCACAGTTCCTTGCTGGCTTCGGCTTCTACTAGGTGGGTCAAGAGGCTGAGCTAGGCGACGGTTTGGGCTGGAAGTGGCAAGGATGGCTGGCGGACGGCTGCAATGGCGCTCGGCGGAGGCAGACGGCGACGGAATGACAACAACAGGGCTCCGGCTGAGCTCGACGTGGCCTGAGAAGGCTCAGGGGATGAACTAGGCTCATGGGACAACGAGTTGGAGGCGGATGGCCAGACAACACGCAACGGGCGAGCGATGGCAAGCGGCGGGCCTGGCGGTGGTCGGACGGGCGTGTGATGGGCAGGGGAGTGGCTGACTCGATTTCTCTGCAACTCTTGAGCTTCAAAGTGGCTGGAAATGAAGAAAGCAAGCTGAGCTGAGGAAGAAAGGGGATAGCAACCACTTGGAGGGTCCCTCTTGCTTCTATCCTATCTCTGTCCCTTGAAGAGATCCTACCAACATGGGCTGGCTTCCTTAACCATTTTGCAAACCAACAAGCTTCCCTAGGAAGCCATTGAAGTGGTCCAAAGATGGTGATGGCCATGGCATACGAATTTGGGCACCAAATCTCCCAAATTGAACCAATTTCTCTTTAATTGGACTTGAATCGGTCCCTATAAATCCAACCAAGATGTCCACACTTCAATTCACATTTTTCCTCGCCAATAGAACCATCTTGCATCCCAAAAATGCGATAAAAAATGGTCCCTTGAATTTTCCGGAAAAAAAGACCATATATTGAATTTTTGCCAAAAATCTCGGTTTGCAAAAAAATCTTCGGAGAATGGATCAACGGTCTTACAATAAATTGTGATATGACAAAATTTTCAATTTTTAAAATCGGATTCAAATTTATAATTAATTTCAATTTGGCACGATTTTAGCGTAACCTAGCATACTGGATAGCTTTTGGAAATTTTTAGTGCAATTAACCCGTGGCCGATTATTTTCAAGCCACATTGTACATCTTCGACACATTGACGACTCTCGATTATCATGAAAATCTCGAGGTTTTAAATGCAAACACAGGGTACCAAAACGATAGAAAAATCAGTTTAGTACCGATCGATGAGAATTTTGCAATTTGGTAGAATCACCCACACTTATTCACATATCTCGGTGGAATCGACCTATCTCCGGTCTCTAATCGATTTTTAATTGTGCCGTAATGACCATTGCAGACTAACACGGTCAAGTAGTCGATTCCTAGTCGAATTCTCAGATTTGTTGCATTAAAATCCCTTAACAGCTTCACCTGATAATCTAGTTATCTCGTGAGGGATCAGCTTAGAGAGTAGAACTATAGGCGCGTCAATGAAAAGCCCAAATCATTCAATTGAAAACAGAATTAGAATTTTAGGATGTCACAATTTCCCTCTGAGTCAAGCCCCCATTTTCCCCTCCGCACCCTATTTTTCTATTCGATCCCCATAAAAGAAAGCGAACAACGGAACCCTATAATTTTCTATTCAGTCCCCACAAAAGTGAGATCCCCACCACTTTCCCCACCACTTTTCCTCTGAGCCGAGCCCTCAATTTGCCCTCCATGCCCTAACTTGCCCGTCAGAACCCTAAATTTTTCACTCAATTGACCCACGTGGAGAACATGACAAACCTAAGTGAGCGAGAGTTGGGGACATAGCCAGCGTACGAGAACACAACTACGGTGGTGGCCGAGCGACGGCGGGTGAGCGACGGGGGGCGAGCAAACGGCGGTGGGTGAGTGAGCTATGGCCGGCGTCGAGCGTGAATCGTAGTTCATATGCTGCCTGTATGAACCCTATTTTACTCCCTCTTTAGCGACACCTATTTGGCCATAGACCAATGTGGCATCGTATTGTAAGTGAGTCCATGTGGAATGGCATAAAACGACGTCGTTTCCTATGGAGAAAGGAAAACGGTGTCATTTTATGCCATTCCACGTGGACAGTCTTCATCAATTTTTGCCACGTCGATTTTATTTTTTTAAATATAAAAGTCACGTAATCATTTTGGTTGGAATCTCTCGTCAGTGGCATCAAAGTAATCGTTTTTCCTCTAATTTGACAATTAAGTAATCCGACGGAAACTTTTGGCATCAAAGTGAGCGCCGTACATAACTTTTGGCACTGATAGTGTACTTACCCCTCGAAAAGATGTAGAGAGCTGCTAGAAAAGTAAAAATGTACATCCACTTGCTATAGTAATTAGATATCATTTTCTAATAGAGAAACACGTTTGTTTTGCCGATCGAGGTGATGCTAAAGTCTACCTCCTCTGGAAATTGAGTATCTTGATGGAAATGGCGAAAGCGAACGCAAAAAGCATTGTAAATCCTATCATCACCACAGCAATCACGCCTAGAAAATCGTGTCGATAACCGAAGTAATCTCTCATGTATTCTTCCACCGTGCCCCCAGTGTCCTCAAGCCTATTCGTCAAATCGCCGAACTGAGAGATCACCAATCCATATAAAGTCCAAGAAACCGGGCACAACCAATAGTACCATCTCCACCAAATAGGTATTCTCTGTTTAAAAAGTAGTCATGAGGATGTTCACAGATAAGGCATCACACTTGATGTTGAAAACAAAATTAGCAGAAACATGAAAATCAATAGGTTGCTATAGAACTTACAGTCCTTGGCACGATGAAACCTGAGAAGAGATTCCATATGGCATAGAATGCAAAAGAGACGATGGAAGCGACGTGGTGGTTCGGGGTCATGCCCACAGCCATCATACCATAGTATGTGAAATACAGCAATGTGAAACACATGAAGAACAGATACCAGAAAAATTTTGCAACGGTCCATTTGAATCCAATCATTGCATAAACTATGATACCATATGATATAGCTTGCACGAGGACATAAGGGACTTCAATCAGAACCTAGAAAATAAAGATTAATCGCATAAGCCACTTTCTAGTATTGATTCATACGTAACACCATTTAGAATAAGTGTACCTGAAATCATTTGGAAGCAATTTTACCTGTGCTAATGCATATGGTAGGGCCGAGTACATCCCTGCAGCTCGCTCTCTATAGAAAACCGTTCTCTCCACTGCTACAACTGGTTGCACAGAAGCTGCATTTTGGACCCCAAGGAAGAGAGCACCGTACATAGATCCCATCGCATTGATCAAATCTTGACTCCGGGTCCTGCGAACTTAACATTCAGAAACACACAGCTTCGAGAATGAATAAGGCAGATATTGACACTCTAGGCAGAACTTACGTTTTAGAGCCGAGGTCCCAAAACATAGTCCCAAACATTAAGGCAGTGAAGATGGTGAAGAGGAACCGAACAGCCGTGTACGGCGGATTCCGCCAGTAAGACCAGCGTTGCTTCCATAAGCATGCCCTTAATTGGGTGAAAGTTGACTGAGAATACTTAGTCGGGAAATAGAGGTCCTCAAAATTTGGAGGAGGTATGCTCAACTCTTCAATCAAAGCATTGTTTCTCCTGAAAATCACAAAAATGTGTTTTCCCATCGACATCTTACAGGTTAATGGCAAGACTAAAAGATGGACCTCGATAAATGCGATGAACCCACCTGTACAAATTTGAGTTCTTGTATAGATCAGAAAAATCGACACCTAAAGCGAGTTCTTGTGTTGGGCTTGTAACTTCGAGCATCCAAGTTGCTGGATTATAGCCATCTTTGATTTTACCAACTCCTTGGATTCCCTTCATTTTGAAGATACCATGGTGATTCATGTAGGGAAAGAAAAGTACAATTGAAGCCATATTATATGAGTGAAACATTCTGTACCTCAAAATACTCTATTAGATGAGAAGAATGAGGACCCAGAGGGCCGACATATATCTCCTGTCCCCCTCGTTTCATTAAGAAAAGCTGCAGAGCAAGTGAAAATGCAATATCTTCTAAGTTTAAGTGTGCTACAAACAGACTTTTCGTATTTGGAATGTGTTGACATAATTCACCTCATCGAAAGCTTCAAATATATCAATGCTTGGTTGGTGAATTGTGCATACGACTGTTCTACCTGTGTCCACTGTATTCCTAACTGTTCTCATGACAATAGCAGCAGCTCTTGCATCAAGCCCTGAGGTAGGTTCGTCCATGAAAATGATGGAGGGGTTTGCGACTAGTTCAACCGCAATGGTCAGCCTTTTGCGTTGCTCGATGGATAGACCATCCACACCAGGCAAACCAACCAAGGCCTGTCTCAGCGGATTTAGCTCCACAAGCTCCATAACTTCCTCAACAAACAGCTACAACATTTTTGTCCATTATGTGATTTGAATTAAATTGATCATCAATTAAACTACATAGCCAACAAAGCAGCAAGCACTTCTACAATTTATTTTTAGTTAAGAAGGCAATCCTGGTAGAAATATATTGTGGTATTAGAAGCAAACCTTTCTGGTTTGGTCGTCCACACCAGGAGGCAAACGCAGCCATGCCGAGTAAATTAAGGACTCGTACACAGTAATATGAGGTGAATGGATGTCGTTTTGTTCACAATATCCAGAAATCCGAGCAAATGTATCTTGATTCTTTGGATACCCAGAAATTGTTATGTTGCCCTTGATGTATCCTCCGGTTTTTCTCCCAGCCAACACATCCATCAGAGTAGTTTTACCAGCACCGCTAACGCCCATTAGAGCTGTAAGAACACCTGGCCTAAAAGCACCACTTACACCTTCCAAGAGCACCAATTTATCCTCAAGAGCACCTTGATTCTTCATTTCCTAATAAGATAACAACAAACACTGAATCATAATTTGGATGAACATTTGAGCTTTAACACTTAAGACATACTATGATGATATATCAATGAAGTATTATCTTCAAATTTTTCATAACTTAACACAATTACCCGTGGCATATCAACTGAATAAGTTATTTCATCGAATGTAATCGAGTGCTGCTCAAATGGGAGCACCATTCCCCTTTTCCTATTGGCGGCAACAGCTGTCTCAGGCCATGGGGGTGTTGGCTCGGATGACCTCCCTACAAGACCCAATAGAAAAGATAGGCAAAGAAGTAACATGAGCCCCTAATGGACCAAAGCCTTTTGTTCACCCCTTTGAGGTCATCATAGAAAATGAAAAGATACTAACTACTAGGACTTCATACCAGATCCATTTATCAGACTAGAGCCTTGAGATTGCAACTGAATTGATCCTTCTATTCTATTAACGTTCTTGTTGCCCTCAGGATCATCTGATTTTACTGTGTGGGATTTGCCAAAAGCTGCATTCACATGAAGCTTGAGTAGGCAAGCTCTTGTTCATAGAAACTTCAACAAGAAGAAAAGCAAAAAGCACTTACGATTAAGAAGAGCAAGAGCCACCGAAAACCCAAAGTTGAAGAGGATGATGAACCCAAACAATGCCCCAACTCCTATCCAATACCAATATGCTTCAGTAAAGAACCCACGAGACTTCAAAACTTGAATTCCTAGGGGTTCATTTGTTCTTGAATTTGGGGGAATCTATTATAAGGAATAACACGGGGAATTAATCAATTAGATATTTATATCTATGAAAGGTCATAATATTGGCATTAAGCAATTACAAGACTTTACCTTATTCCAATTCGATCCTAAAAGTTCATTAACGACTATGGCGTTCTGCCCATACATTAAAGGAGATATCCAATATGCCCATATCCACCATTTCTTTACCTCGTCTACGATTCAAAGAAATCAAGATTAGTACTTAAGAAAACGAAGCCGAACTCTAGTACTCGTAATACCTCGGGAAAGAACAACTCCGCCCAATGCAAAGAGTGCGAACATCACAAATGACCCGAATGTGTTGGCAATGATCAAGTTTCTCCCAAGTGCCGCGATCAATCGAAACAATCCAGAGGCCATTTGATTAACGGCCACAAGCAAAAGATACTGCTTGAACAACCTATGACACAATATAAACAGTAGAATGTCTCAATCAAAGCAATGGGATTAGAGTTTCCATCTTACCACCAAAGAATAATCACAGTTCTTACCTTCCAACATTTGGATCATATCCAATGACGTAGTAGGTGATGAACACCCAAACTGCAACCTCCACAAATGTGATAGGGATTTTTAGAATCCAGGTTGGTAGAGCGTATGCCCATGCTGGATAGAAGAGGAGGTCTCTTTGCTTGTAGAAAATTGGGAGCTTGGCTATAGTCATTGAAAGCTCTGCCATTCCATTGAACATGATCGTGATCATGGTGAAGAACAAGGCACCAATGTAAACTCCTCCATCAGTTACAGTATCCCGATGCATCTTAGTCCGTAAGAATAGGGTCATCGAAATAAACGCCATAATTATGAGCTAATAAACAAATCATGTCAGTTTAAGTATATCAGACAATTCATGACTAAAATGAACTGAAAGAGCATGAAGTAGGTATTTACCTGTGTGACCTTGAAGATGTAGACAAAGGAGTTCCTTTTCATTAGCAAGTACTCTCTTAAAATGCAAGCTTTAATCAAATCTTTCATTCCAACACCAAATCTTTTGGTAGTCAAAGCGGCTGGGTGGTTCTTGCTCTTATCAAATGGAGTGGAAAGTTCATCCCCGAGTTTTCTTCCCACATGAAATGACTGGAATGCCTCCACAAATTCCCGAACCGTGACAAAAGTGTAAGGCTCATCTTTGCGTACCCAATACTGATGCTGATCTTTTCTTGATGTTACCTATCGAAAGGTAGAAAAGTACATTATTGCAAGACACTTCCTATAGAGGATACCTTTCATCTCACAAAAGTTGTTGAAATAAAATCTTCATATTTTAACATACTTCCTGCAAGAAATCAGCAACACCCTTCCTCCTAGGGCATTTGAATCCCATGGATTGGAAGAAATCTAGGACAAGTTCACGTGGGCCCTGATACACCATCTGACCATCAGATAGGAGAATAATGTCGTCAAACAAATCGTAAGTTTCTGGAGCTGGTTGGAGGAGAGAGATAACTGTCGTTCCATCAAGAATGTGAATAAATTGTTTCAGGGAGTTGACAATTTGGTATGTCGTTGAGCTATCGAGCCCAGTTGATATCTCATCCATGAAAAATACCTTGGCAGGCCCAACCAGCATCTCACCTAGAAATTACAAGTAAGAGAATTTAAAATTTTCATTGACTAAAAGTTTGATATGCTTCTAGTTCTAACCTATGGTCACACGCTTTTGTTCTCCTCCAGAAATACCCCTCAACATTTCATCTCCGACCATTGTATCAGCACATTTTTCCAGCCCTAAAATCTGTGGAGAAAACATGTGCATTAAAGTTCCACTACTTGTCAAGTGCTTGCATGATTTTGCGGTGATTCTTGTCATAGTTACCTTGAGTATATAATCAATGACGACATTAGCCTCCTGACCTTCTGTCGCTGCTGCCTATGGGATTATATCCATTGCATTAGAAAAACCAAACACCCCCATTGTTCTAAGAATTCAAAAACAAAGTAACTACTTGCTGGAGTCCGACTCAAAACCATTACTTCCTCATCAGTTTCTTCTTATGGATTACTTAATTCATTTCCTTTTTTAATTGAAAAACGAAAAACAATTCTAAGCTCTCCTTGTTTAATTACCTTCATGAAGATATCGATATCAGGATCTGGTTTTATATTTGCCGCTTTCTCTCTTCTTGACAACTCTGACAACATATCTGCCAATGTTGGCAAAAGAATCAGCATTTCATATTTGAAAAAGAAAAATTGTCTAAGTCAAACTCAAATATGACTTTATAAAATATAAAAGTATCAAATCAAATTTGCTAACCATATCGTGATCCTACTCCCTGACATCTTGTAGAGAAGGCCAAAGTTTCTCTAACCGTCATTTCTCCTATGTGAAGATTGTGTTGACTTATGTAAGCGGCCGTTCTTTGGGGCACAAACTCATTCATGACATGTCCATTGTAAGTTACTCTTCCTGTTGTCTAAGGAACAATCTTCACTCTTTCAATATAATTGGATGATATTTTGATGTATCTTATAAAATTTGAAAATCCACAAAAGAAGGGCTTAAATTTGATAAAAGATGACTTGCATTTACCTCTAGTTTAGGATCAAGCTTGCTGGCCAAAGCTAACAAGAGTGTGGTCTTTCCTGAATTAGGTGGACCAAGAAGCAAAGTCATCCTGCAACATTGTCCATCCAGATGAGAATAAACTTGCCAGAAAAGAAAAGTAAAGCTAATTTTGTACCGTTTTAATAGAAGGGAAAAGATGAATCCAAATTCAGTTTAGTTCGATTTTGTTTTCATTGAAAGAACGGAAATATATTAATTCCAAATCAAATTTGAATTGGTAAT
Source organism: Eucalyptus virginea (assembly GCA_014182375.1). Classification (NCBI taxonomy): domain Eukaryota; kingdom Viridiplantae; phylum Streptophyta; class Magnoliopsida; order Myrtales; family Myrtaceae; genus Eucalyptus; species Eucalyptus virginea. The sequence goes on from CM024521.1 coordinate 33,184,515, forward strand.
CCAATTGACATTTTCAAACTTCTTTCCAACAAGAATGTGACAATTTCTAGTTGGGACCTTTGATTAATTCATGACATGTGATGCATTTATAGAACATAGCGCCAAGCTCGGAGATGGAACCAAATCACACGTGCTAAAATAAAGTTCAATTCAATTCAATTTGGAGGCTTGAAGAACTAATTTTTGAGGTGGTTTAATTTGCTCACCTGCCAGGTTTGATGATCCCACTGACATCTTGAAGGATAGTCAAGTACTTCTTTCTAGGAAGTATGTGCATAAAATTCAAGAAGCCCTTGTGGAAAAGGAAAAAAAGAAGAAGGAATGGTTAAACAAAGAAACCAATCACAATATCCAATCATTTTTTTTCTTGTCAAAAGAAATTTCCATTCATTAAGAAAATGATACCTGATGGGAAATCCCAAAAGTCACAATATTAAGACAAGCTTATGGAGTTCTAAAACAAACCCAAAACTAGAAATCAAGGTGCATTATTAGAGCATGCTTGACAAAAATAATCACAATCTCGTCCTTCAAAAATAGATCTATGACTACATTCAAGCGAAAAGATTGACGGCTAATCACCAAGTCACATAGCATGATCAATGATAAGCACATGTCGGGATATCCATCCGTAGTTACAAGTTTTCCTTTCAGCGGTGGGTGCTTTGGTTCGGTGTCCTCAACACAATTACCATACAGAGACAACATTAACATGTTGAAGAAATTTAGATTTGATGCCTATGAAAGCAAGCCCTATAGCCAATGCGAAGCGCCAAAGCTTTGAAGTTAAATGTGTTGAACGACCATAAACATTGAAGTTGCTATAAACACCATTGAAACTAGAGGTGGAATACTTATTCATTAAAATTCCAAAATCTAAAATTAGATCAGAGAGATAAGCTCTTAAATATAAAATCGGGAGAGTAACAAAAGAAATAAAAGGAAAAACAACTTGGAGGAAATAGAGAGATTTAGGTCAAATCCCTCCCCTCTAGAATAGGAAGAGATGAAGAAAGGCTGAGAGAGAGGGAGGGAGGCAGGGAAGGTGGAAGAGAGGTGGTTGGGAGAGGAAAGAAGCGAACATCCAACCAATTTACTAATTATCAAATTAGTCAAAAAACCAATATGATCTTGATTGCAAGTTATGGTACTTAAAAGTATGAGACTTGGACATGTGGTTTATATTTTATTGGGTTCCCCCACCTTGATAGCTAGCTTTTGGGCTATGGTTCTCCTAAAGTCAATATTGATTGATACAACATCCATCTACCATCTCTCCCAATTGCAATCGAGTGGTGACATCAATATTGCAGTGTTTCCTCGTGACTTAAACAGTTAGTACAAAAGCAGCCCTATTTGTGCGCTAAGGTTGGGAGCATGGTTGATTGTGGTGATCCTAATTGCAAGGGATGGGACTCAAATCTCACATATATGATGTGGGGCTTTGATGTGTGATTTATATGACCTCGGGCTCTCTCCACACTTCAATAGCTAGAGAGCTGATGCCATATAAATCACATATCGAAGTCCATATTGACAAGGATCCAACTTGTATACTTGAATTTGGATCCTTACAAAAATGGAGCCGCCCTTTTGGCTTTTAAATTCCACACTTTTAGATGGTTGCTAGCTTACCCCTAGGATACTCATGCAGAAATTAATGACGGTGGGCAACGCTCTACTTCCTTCATGAGCCTCTGCCTCCACGTTCAAATGCTCAAATCTAACTTCAATTGTAGGAAGTTCAATTCCAACTCTGCAACCAGATTCACCAAAACCACAATTACTCAAACCTAACATATATAAATAAAAAATGGGTAAAAGCCACCAAAAAAAAAAAAAAAAAAAACCCAACTTTACTTATGGTGATATATTTATCTCAAACTTATTTTTTTATTTTTTATTCTTTTTTATGACCTAGGAAAACCCTATATGCCGGCAACGCGGCTAGGCAAACCCTAGGGTCGCACGAGGGAACCACTACCCCGTGACAGTGGTTAAGGCGCCAAGCGCCTCCGCTGGGTTTCGAACCCTTCACTTTTGAGGAAATGATCAGCAGAGCCTTATCCAACAGAGCCACTGCGGCGGGTGGTCATCTCAAACTTATTTTGTAATACAAAAAACCCAAAACTTGTATCAATGTGATACATTTATCTCAAATTTTTATAGTGTCATACATTTACCTTAAATTTATGTTTTGTGAAACTGCAATGACACCAAAAGACCACACATTTACCTCAAAAATTTGGAGTTTTTGGTATCACAAAAAAAAAAAAAAAAAAAAAAAAAGGTTTGAGTAAATGTGTTACATAGGTAAAAGTTCGGACTTTTTTGTGTCACAAAATTTTTTTTTGAATAAATATATCATATAGGTAAAAGTTTGAGATTTTTGATATCACATGAAAAAATTTATGATAAATATATCATAATGGATAAAGTTTATGATTTTTTATATTAGAAAAAATATTTTAGGATAAATGTACCACCTGCACAAAGATTCGGGGTTTTTATAGCTTCTTCTCGTTAAAAATTACATCCTGAAAGTACTAGGAAAACCTTCTCGGGAAAAAGACAAAACATGCATGAGCCATGAAGGCACAATTCCCACCATCCTGGACGAGAAAATTTTCGCTGACAAGAGGTGGTCTGACATGATAAGGATTTTCCTGGGTAAAGATATGTCTCGGAACCAAACGGACTCTATGCCGAGGCGTGGCAGAGTTGGTAAACAGAGGTTTCAGAAACATAGCAGACAGAGACAGTACCTATCAATGCGGTTCCTGAGCTTCAGCAAGAAGCTCTCGTTGTCCTCCTCAGTGACCCTCACTAGCCTCTCAATCAATCTCTTCCTCTCAGGAAAACCCAGGTTCCGGATGTCGATCTCATTAGCACCACCCCCGGCTGTCAGAATCCCTTTCCGGAGGCGCTCGAAGGTGGGGAGTTTCTGGAGAGCAGCCCATCTGAGAGATTCTTCGTCGTCCTGGTCGCACGAAGACCTCGAGACCACGTCCATCGTCGTCGCATGGTTCTTCTGCATGGTGGAGCTGGTCGCGCGCAGGCTGTTGCTCGCTCTGTATATATCTCCTCCTTCCATGGATGATGAGGGTGTCTGTTAAAGCGTTGCTCTTGCTCTGTTTTCAAAACACAAGAAGTAGAAGAAGAAAAAGAAGCGCTAGGTGACAACGTTGTGTTCTGTTTAATGCCCGCGTGGGCTTGTGTAATTACGTACGAATAGGCTCATAAGTTTCTGAGCATCGTGGTCCTAAGTAGTAGAGAGACAGAGGAGCGAGACGTGAAATCAGTTTCGACCAAAGGACCACTGGACAAACGCGCATTAAGAGGAGCGAGACGTGAACGTCCATGTGAGAGTCTATGTTGGCTAAAATTTAATCCGCATTATACTCATGCTGCCGACATTTGCTAAATTTTCCCCATGCATTTTATTTGCATCACACTTTGTGTCACATAATTGGCCACATCAACTGAAATTAATTGGATTTAGTGTCAAGAAACTTGATTAAAATACTAGTGAAAGTAAAAGGATTTGAATAAACAAGATAAAATTATCAGAACTTAATTTAGAGAAAATATGAGAGTATAGAGAACAAAAGGCAAAATCGTTTTTTTTTAAAAGACAGGATAAATTGATTGGGATCTTGGGGATAATTGCAAAGTTATCTCCGTTATAATATTTGTTGACATATAAATTTTGGCATCCGATTTCGTAATTCATTGCATAGAAAATTAGAGATCCACTTCAGTCTAACAAAATAAAATAATTGCATATAGATCAACCCATTAATTACATTTGCATTTGATCGACAATGCATGGTAAATGGATTTGAGCTTAATGAAGCACGGAAGCACACGGGCGTGTCCGTGCTTCATAGGCTCCCATTATCCTCGAGCCTGTTCTTTAAATAGCGAAAGTGAGGGACCACCCATCCCTATAGAGTACAAGAAACTAGGCATGCCCTATAGTACCATCTCCACTAGATAGGTATCCTCTATTAAATAGGAGGTCATGAGGATGTTCACAAATGGGGCGATTACACAAGATGTTGAAAACATAATCAACAGAAACGTGAAAAAATCGACGGGTTGCTATAAAACTTGCAGTCCTTGGCATGACGAACCCCAAAAAGAGGTTCTATATGGCGTAGAATGCAGAGGAGACGATAGAAGCAATATGGTGGTTTGGGGTCATGCCCACGGCCATCATACCATAGTATGTGAAATACAATAATGTGAAGCACATGAAGAACAAATACCAGAAAAATTCACATCGGTCCATTTGATTTTAATCATTGCGTAAACTATGATACCATATGATATAGCTTCCCCGAGAACGTAATAGACTTCACTCAGAACCTACCAAATAAAAGTTGATCACAAAAGCAACTTTCCAATATTGATTCATGCACAACACTATTTAGAATAAGCGTACTCGGAATCATTTTGAAGCATTTTTACCTATGCTAATGCGTATGGCAAGGCCGAGTACATCCCTGCAGCTTGCTCTCTATAGAAAACCGCCACAGCTGGTTACAAAGAAGCTGCATTTTGGACCCCAAGGAAGACAACAGCTGTATACATAGATTCCATTGCATTGATTAAATCTTGACTGCGGGTCCTGCAAACCTAACATTCAGAAACCCGTAACTTTGAGAATGAATGAGGGCAGATATTGGACGCCGCAAATATTGACATTCTAAGCAGGACTTATGTTTAGAGTTGAGGTCCAAGAACATACTCCTAAACATTAAGGCAATGAACATACATCCCTGCAGCTTGCTCTCTATAGAAAACCGCCACAGCTGGTTTACAAAGAAGCTGCATTTTGGACCCCAAGGAAGACAACAGCTGTATACATAGATTCCATTGCATTGATTAAATCTTGACTGCGGGTCCTGCAAACCTAACATTCAGAAACCCGTAACTTCGAGAATGAATGAGGGCAGATATTGACATTCTAAGCAGGACTTATGTTTAGAGTTGAGGTCCAAGAACATACTCCTAAACATTAAGGCAGTGAAGATGGTGAAGAGGAACCGAACAGCCGTGTATAGGGCGAATTCCGCCAGTAAGACCCATGTTGCTTCCATAAGCAAGCCATCAACTGGGTGAAAGTCGATTGAGAATACTTAGTCCGGAAATAGAGGTCCTTATAATTTGGGGGAGGTATGCTCAACTCTTCAATCAAAGTACTGTTTCTCCTAAAAATCACCAAAATTTGTTTTCGCAATGACATTTTAAGAGTTAATGGCAAGACTAAAAGATGGACCTCAATATATGCGATGAACCCACCTGTACAAATCTGATTTTTTTGTGTAGATCAGAAAAATCAACACCCAAAGCGAGTTCTTGTGCTACGCTTGTAAGTTCAAGCATCCAAGTTGCTGGATTATAGCCATCTTTGATTTTACTAACTCCTTGGATTCCCTTCATTTTGAAGATACCATGGTGATTCAAGTAGCAAAAGAAAAGTACAAATAAGCCGGACTATATAAGTGAAACAGTTTGGACCTCAAAATACTCAATAAGATGAGAAGAATGAAGAACCAGAGGACCGACATACATCTCCTGCCCCCTCGTTTCATTAAGAAAAGCTGCAGAACAAGTAAAAATGCAATCGCTTCTAAGTTTGAGTGCGCTCAAAACAGATTTCGTATTTTGAATTTGTTGACATAACTCACCTCATTGAAAGTTTCAAATATATCAATGCTCGGTTGATGAATTGTGCATATGACCATTGTCCCGGTGTCCATTGTATTCCTAACTGTTCTCATGACAATAGCAGCAGCTCTTGCATCAAGCCCTGAGGTTAGTTCGTCCATGAAAATGATGGTGGGGTTTGCGACTAGTTCAACCGCAATGGTTAGCCTTTTGCATTGCTCGGTGGATAGACCATCCACACCAGGCAAACCGACCAAGGCTTGTCTCAGCGGAGTTAGCTCCACAAGCTCCATGACTTCCTCAACAAACAGCTACAATATTTTTGTCCATTAGAAATTATTTAAATTAGATTGATCCTCAATTAGACTACATAACCAACAAAGCAGCAAGCACTTCCATAATTTGTTTTGAGTTAAGAAGGCAATCCTGGTAGAAATATATTGTGGTAGTAGATGCAAACCTTTTTGGTTTGGTCAATCCAACTCTAGCGATCCTGTTGCAGGCCACAACCCCACCCCGGCTGCTGCATATACCAATCAGCATCAGGGCCCAATTGTCTCCACTCCTTCGGCCCCTACGCTGCCGACCCCATCCCTGAAACGGTTGTTGCAGAAGTTCAAGCTAATCCGGAACAGCCGTGGAAGCAAGTAAAAGGAAAAAAGAAGAAGCACTAGCCTTTGAAAGAGGGAACATCCTCCCGCTAGGGCAATTCTAGCGAGGAGGGACAAACCAGACGGTTCAAAACCCCTACTCCATTTCAAGCTCCTCCTCCGAAGAAGGCTGTTTGTAAGCCTCAAAGGGGATCGAGCGCACCTCCAAAACGTCATCTGGAAGTGGTCCTACCGCTCGCCTCCTTAGAAGATGATTCCAGGCTAGAGAAAAGCCCTGTACTGATCAGCGACCAAGGTGAGGAGTCGAAGGTTGCGGCCACCTTTTCGTGCTCTGAGGAGGATGATATCGAGTCTCCCGGCCAATCCAGCCCTCCCCCCGAAGGTTGGTCCGACGAAACTGGAGACTATCCAAGATAGATTGCAGGCTTTAATTCCGAATCCAATCCCGGCGGTGAAGCAAGGAGCACCGGCAAATCATCGCCGGAAGCATCCGAAACAAAGGTAGGCACCCTACCTTCCTCGGTAGCTCTTGTTGTAGCTTGATTATATATATATATATATATATATATGTATGTATGTATGTATGTATGTATGTATTTTGGTGTTTGGAACATTAGAGGTCTTATGAACCCGTTGAAGCGAGCCGAGGTTAGAAACCTAGTTAACTATAACGGCCTTTGTCTGCTTGGTTTAGTGGAGACTAAGGTGCCTGATTATCTTTTTTGTTCCATATCTACTGGGCTTTTGTCAGGTTGGATGTGGACTACCAATTATGAATATTCTCATAGGGGTAGGATTTGGGTTGGTTGGGACCCGTCACTAGTTGAATTTCAAGTGATCTCTTCCAATAGTCAAGCGATCCACGGCAGAGTAAAACTTCTCACGTCGGGATTGTATTGTTGCACTTCGGTGATTTATGCTGAACACTCATTTATTTCTAGAAGACCTTTGTGGGCAGACTTGATTCAGATTAGTTCTTGTGTGCGGGACATGGCATGGATGGTGGCTGGTGACTTCAATGCCATTAGAGACCCATTGGATCGGATCGGGAGTTTGAATAGATGGGCACCCTCATTTGATGAGTTTAATCAGTGTGTGATTCAGGCGGAGCTTGAGGACTTGAGGTATGTTGGATTTCGATTCACTTGGTCCACCTCTTCCGGGGCTAATCGTAAGGCTAGAAAGATTGACCGGTGTTAGTTAATGCTGAATGGAGTTTTCAATTCTCATACTTAGAATCATCATTTCTGCCACCGGGAATTTCGGACCACTCGCCAATGGTGGTTAAGGTTGTTCAACCAGTTTCACGAAGGAAGCCTTTCAAATTCTTTGAATTCTGGATGGAGCATCCTTCCTTTCAGGATATTGTTTCACAAGTGTGGAGTGAACCGATAGTAGGGGTCCCGATGTATAGATTGGTGAGCAAACTGAAGACCCTCAAAGGCCGTCTTAAGCAACTCAATAGGGAGTCATTCTCCAACATTTTCGAGAGGGTTGCAGACTCCAGGAATGCTTTGAGATTAGCCCAGGTTGGCCTGCAGCAGGACCCGACCAGTGAACTCTTTGCAGAGTTGGAAAGATCTCATCGAAGGACCTATATGGAGTTAAGGAGTCAAGAGGAGTCTTTCTTCAGAAAAAAATCAAGGATCGGATAGCTCGAGAATGATGATAAAAATACAAAGTACTTTCATCACTCCATTAAGACAAGACAACTGAGGAACAGGATTCTCTCAATTCTTGACAGAAATGGTCAGTTGGTCTTTGAACCAAGCCTTGCACAGGACACTCTTGTCTCTCACTTTCAGGAGCTATTCGCGCCGCGTTCCCAGTCATCCAACCCTACTCTATCGGATCTGCATCAAGTTATTTGATGCCCTCTCAACGAAGATAAGCTTAGATTTCTCTCTCGACCCTTCTCAGATAGTGAAATTCATGATACCTTCTTCTCCCTAGCCCGTGGAAAGGCTCCTGGGTCAGATGGGTATGGAGCTGAGTTCTTTAAGAGCAATTGGGAGTTGGTAGGGCTGCTGGTTATTGAAGTGGCAAAGGATTTTTTCGTCACAGGGCGCCTTCTCAGAGAGATTAATAACACCATCCTAGTGTTGATCCCTAAAGTGCCTAATGCGACCTCGGTGAATGATTATAGACCTATAGCCTGTTGCAACACAATTTACAAATGTATTACCAAGGTGTTAGCTAATCGAGTCGCTGTAGTTCTTCACGATGCTATCAGTCCTTCTCAGAATGCCTTCGTCAAAGGCCGATGAATCCGAGATAATATACTTCTTGCATAGGAATTATTTGCTGGTTTTCATCGTCAGCCATATATCCCTAAATGTGTAGTGAAAGTGGATTTTCAGAAAGCTTATGATACGATCGACTGGAACTTTCTTGAATTGGTTCTATGTGCATTTGGATTTCCGAACCACCTCACTCGACTCATTATGGTGTGTGTACGCACTCTAAAGTTTTCTATCTCCCTCAATGGGGAACTCCATGGTTTCTTCCTTAGTGGACGTGGACTTCGTCAAGGCGATCCCATGTCTCCTTACCTCTTCACGTTGGTTATGGAGGTCTTCTCGGGAATTCTCAGCACTCGTGCGGCACTACTTAATTTCAAATTTTTCTGGAGATGTAAGGCTACAAGATTGTCTCATCTCTTCTTTATAGATGATGTCTTTCTTTTTTGCCGAGCGGACATTCCTTCGATCTCTCTCCTCAAGGAAGGTATGGATATCTTCTCAGCATGGAGTGAACTGAAGCCAAACAACAACAAAAGTGAAATATTTTTTGCTGGAGGATTAGTGGTGACAAGGAATGAGATTCTTCGTACCTTTCAATTTGTCGAAGGTAAGCTACCAGTACGGTACCTAAGGGTTCCTATCATCTCATCGAGGCTCGGCAAAGCAGATTGTGTGTCGCTAGTTGATTGCATAACAGCCAGAGTCCAATACTGGAATCAGAGATTTCTATCATTTGCTGGCAAATTGCAGTTAATAAGGTCAATTCTCCATACAATCCAAGCTTATTGGGCGAGTGTTTTCACCATTCCTTTTGCAGTGTTAGATCATATTGAGCAATTCCTCAGACAATTTCTATGAAGGGGACCGACACTTGGGAAGGGTGGAGCGAAAGTTTCCTGGGACGACGTATGCTTCCCAAAGGAGGAAGGGGGTCTTGGAATTCGCAGGCTGAGGGATTGCAACAAGGCTGCGATGCGCAAACATATTTGGATTCTATTCATGGACAAAGAGTCATTATGGTGCAGGTGGATCCGCTCAACCTTCTTGAAAAGGAAGAGTTTTTGGGTGGTTGGGGTGCCATCCCTTTGTTCTTGGGCTTGGAAGAGAATCCTATACCTAAGAACCAAATTCCAGCTCTCTTTTCATTGGAAGATCGGAGACGGCCAATCAACTTCCCTTTAGTTTGATCACTGGCACATAAGAGGTCCACTTCATCTTATTTGCTCGGATCCGATGATGATGAGTTCGGGTTTATCCTGACATGCAACGGTGGCTGATCTTTTCTCACTGGTAGGACAATCCTTTAGGGCGATGGTTGAATCCTGGGAGCAGCCTCTCCCTATCCTCTCCAGGGCACCGGATCATTTTACTTGGACTAATAGCACTTCTGGTCTTTTCTTGGTAGCCTCGGCGTGGCATACTCTTTAGAAGAAGGAAGGATAAGGTCAGCTGGGCATTCTTCATCTGGAACAAGGCTATCACCCCAAGATATCAATTTAATCTCTAGCTCATTATCAAGAATCGTCTTCCCACCCAAACCTTGCTTATGTCGCATTGCAGAATTGGGAATGAGGTTTGTGCTTTTTGCAAGCTAACGCTGGACTCCATCGACCATCTCTACTTCGGGTGTTGTATTACGGCCAGCATGGCTTTCTTTTAGGCGGCTAAATGCAATCTCCCCTAGCAGAATAGGACCTGGTCAGAGAACCTTCAATGGGCTATGAAGTTTCTCTCTTGTAAGGACTTTTATCACTCCATTGCCCCTTTTTCTTTTGGTGCTCTTTGCCACATTATCTGGAGATACAGGAATGATGTCTTGTTCAGAAACCACCCTGTCACAGTCGCCGCCATAAAAAATCATCTCATCAAAGTAATCAAGGATAAAGCTTTAATGTTCAGAAACGTCAATGATAATCATAGGAATAGAAGACTCCAGCGTAGTTGGGGGTTAGACCATTGCATTTTCTCTCCTTATTAAGCGCAACCTTAGACATCCATGGAGTGGTTTGTAGACTGCTTTTGGAAAGAGTCGAGTGCTGAACGGCAACACGTCTGTTGGTCGTCTTTAGCGTTGGACCTGTTTTGTGGTCTTTGTTTGTTCTTTCTGTTCTTCTTTCCTGGTTTGGTTAGTTTAGGAGTTTTTTGGCCCTATGTGGCTTTCTCCTTTCTCCTATGTTCCTTTGCCTTATTTTGGCTATTTTGTGCTTTGTTCCCCGCTGTTGCGGTGCTTCTCTTGCTTTAGGTTCCCTTTCACTCATGCTGACTTGTTGTCTTGCTGAGTGTAAGTTTTGTGGCGCCGGATTTTGTAATTATTGGTTCAAAGCTCTATATATTATTATTTCTTACCAAAAAAAAAAAAAAAAAAACCTTTTTGGTTTGGTCGTTCACGATAGGAAGCAAACGCAGTCATGTCGAGTAAATTAAGGACTCATAGATAGTAACATGAGGTGAATGGGTGTCATTTTATTCACAATATCCGGAAATCCAAGCAAATGTATCTTGATTCTCTAGATACCCATAAATTGTTATGTTGCCCTTGTTGTATCCTTCGGTTTTTCTCCCAGCCAACACATCCATCAGCATAGTTTTTACCGATACCACTAATGCCCATTAGAGTTGTAAGAACACCTAGTCTAAAATCACCACTCACACATTTCGAAAGCACCAATTTATCCTCGAGAGCACCTCAATTCTTCATTTCCTGCCTAGATAATAACAAACACTTAGTTATACTTCATATCAACATTTTAGTTTTAACACTTATGATCTACTATGATGATGTATTGATAAAGTATTATCTTCAAACTTTGCATAACTTAACATAGTTACCTGTGTTATATCAACCGAATAAGTTATGTTGTCAAAAGTAATTGAATGCTACTCAAATGGAAGCACCATTCTTCTTTTCCTAATGGTGGCAATGGTTGTCTCAAATCGTGTAGGTGTACACTCAAATGACCTCCCTACAATAGAAAAGATAGGCAAAGAAGTAACATGATTGTGTCACGGTCGGTGAATTCTCCCATACCCGTGGACCCTTGGGAGTAAAGCTTGGGATTATTGAGTGAAGAGTGAGGAGGCAGAGGGGACGAACACAACTAGTCCCTGGGAGTGTCGTCAGGACGGTTGGTGCTAGGAGTTTTCAGGATTGAAGAATTATATCACTTAGGGGCTCTGAAGGCGAGGTTAGCCTTCCGTGCACAAACTGGTTGGGAGCTGATGTCGCTCTCTTGATGAGACCAGGGCAGGTTGAAATCATTTATTGAGCCTAACGAGGGCTACCGTCTCGCTCGATGGACTAGACACCTACGCAAAGCTGGACGTGGTACGATCTCGTATAAAAGGGGTATTCGCCGTATTATTTGGTGGAACAACTATAGAAGAAAGGCTGGCCTAACAAGTTCCGCTCGTCAGGCGCCGCATGGGTTGATCCGCGGCCGAGGGATCTATCGACCCGTGACAAATGGTATCAAAGTGGGGATCCCTCCAGTAAGTGGGTAATTCGGGGAAAAACCTGTGGTCTTCCCGGTCCTATGAGGGCAGAGAGTGATCGTTGGGGCTAAGGGGCTCGGACAACGTGTGGCTCTCGTCTAGCTTCTAGGATGGCAATGGGGGCATAGGAAGGAACCAAATTGCTCGCTAAATGGGGATAATGCTCCTGGATCAATGGGCGAATCTTAAGAAGAGGTCTGCGATCACGTTTCCACCAAGGGGGCCCTCTGTTGGCTTGCTGAGATCACGAGTAGCTTAGTAGACGAAAGACGGTGCTGCCATAGGTGCAGTTGGCTAGGGGTGCCACACTTGTCGGGAAGCACAAGTGACTGGAGATTCGTGAACAGCTTTGATCATGAGAAGCAAGCAATGGAGTGGTGAGATTGTTATGTTGGTAGAGCACATACAATATAACGAAAATCGAAATTAGCAACTTGGTATAACGCCAATTCACCTTGCTACATAAGCAAATTAGCTAGGGATAGCACATGTGCTGAGGAAGGTTCCATGGGCAATGGTGCCAAACGTCATGCATGTTGTCTTCTGCGAATCGAAGAGCGATTGAAGGACCATGCCTTGCTTGTGTACTAGGAAGTACCGACACTCTCTAAGATTCTTCGTGTCGTGTTGGACATTTCGACACGTGTCCCACATTCTTAGACACTCTTTGACACTTAGTCAACACGTGTCGAAAAATCTAACACTTGGTCAATTTTCCCAGCACTCTCTAACACTCAAGTTGGAATTCCGATATGTGAGCTTATTTCGATCCACGAGATCAATTTTAAAAATTTTCAATAAATGATGGGTCAAATGTGTGTATGCATGTTTGTGTGTTATATATATATGGAAAAATACTAAACATAATAAATGGGGAAAGAATAAAAACTTAGTCTTCTCTTCTCTTTTGACTCTCACTTCCCATGATACAAAATTCACACCCCAAGTTGTTTTCTCTTTTCTTCCAATAGGTTTGACACATGAATCTAGAATGTGGATTGCTTGTTTTCCTTTTTTATGGATTATCAGAACTGAGTTAAATTTGTTAAATTGAAACAAAGAATGATATTAATAAATGGTAGATTAAGATTTTTAATGTAAATTCATTCTAGACTTTTTTTATTATTTATTTATTTATGAATTTAAATCAAATTAATTTGATTGAAATATTCATAAAAATGATAATTTATTATGTATATATTAAAATATACATTTAATATATAATGTCTTTCAACGTCTTGAAATTCTCTGTTTTTTTAGAAATGATGTGTCGCATGTCGTGTCGCGTTGTGTCGCGTGTCGCGTGTCGATGCTATTTAGCATGTGTATACGAATAAACAACTCAACTGAATTGAATGTAAAATTCAAGGCACAGCCTCCTATTATCGATAACCAAGAACGTCGTGCGTCTCTGCCTTACGTTAAGCACGAAAGGACAAAGAAGTCCTCTCATAGCGTCCAACGGCATGAAGGAAAGAGTCCTTTCGTCAAACCAAGATAATGCAGCAACAACTTTCCTTATTTTTTAAATCGTAACAGAAGGCCCCTGTTCTTGGTTTTCTTTGTGCAGTGAACCTTGGATTTTTTTCCAACCCAGTAATGATAAATCTCAACATATGTAAGAGACTCATTGGATTTTTTTCCCACAGTTTAACAAACCAATCTATGTTCCGTATATGAGCTCAAATTCGAGAGATAATTTAACAATTAATTCTTATAACTAGTGGAACCATTCATGCTATTATTGAAAATAATTTGGATCAAAGGAAACTAAACAAAGGTCATATTATATCCCGTTGGTGATAACAAAATTAAAACCAACACTTATGCTACGTTTGTTTTGCGGAAAAAGAATTGTTTAGAAAATATTTTCCTAAAAAAGATTACTTATATCGCTTAAAATAATTAGTTAATGAAAAATATTTTCATTATTGATAACAATTTATATCAAAAAGTTTCGTGGAAGATGAAAAAATCACTCATTTTGTAAGCGATAAAAACGATCATTTTAAAATAATATTTTTTAAATTATTCAATTTTTGCAAAACAACCAGAATTTTGAATGAATAAAATGGTGTCATCGACTTGAGCATGTACAGCATGACTGAAGCATAGGATGCCTATGTAATGAAATCGAAATTAACAACTAGTATAAGAGTTCTAATATAACCGCCTTAATTTTCCATAACGGAAATACTGGGAAGCCAATTTGCCTTGTTACACGAGCAAAGTAGCCAGAGATAGCACACGGGGTCAGGCAGGTTCTGCGGACAACGGTGCCAAACGTTATGCATGTCGTCATCTGCAAATACAAGAAGCACTCAGAAATTCATGCCATGCATGCGTATGGTGTTTCAGTCGTTGTGCAACTGCATCTCCCAGAAGGAAGCAGAATAAAAAGACCAGAAGAAAAGTCTTGATCTGACTTTGCTGTTCCAAGGCTTACCCCCCTCAACATGTGAAACGCATTTTGGACAAGAACCGGAACACTTGTATGACCAGGGATTTAAATAACTCTGACAGAAGCCGACGGGGGTTCGCTTAGCTGGTAAGGATCGGGTACTTTGTACTGGTCATGCTTAAGTTCCGTTCTCGCCGCTTGCGGTCTCCCATTAATAAGCGAAATGCGAGTCCACCACAAGTGCTTAAGGTAGGCCTGCGACGTGCGCTTATCTTGAAATGGAGTAATTCTCGCTTCCGCCTAAACTTTTTGTTACAGAATAAAACAAACGACTCAAAAGATAATTATGGTTTATGAGTTACAAGGCATGCAAAGAGATGGTAAATTGGTTAGGTTTAATCAGACTGTCAACGCATCCTAATTCTATTAGGGTTTTAATGGGGGTTTTCAACTCAAAATAAGGTCCATTGACAAATAACCTTATTGGACAGTGGGAAACTTAGACTTTTAGATTTAGGGAGTCGGCAAGAAAAAGAAAAACTTAGGGATCAACGTACGTGAAAATGACTGGTAAATTCTTGGGGGAGAAATCACGAAAATCAACATGAAACTTCACAAAATACAGTTCGTCATAATAAATTTAGCACTAAATATCCTTGGGCCCGCCTCTGCCCATAGATCTTAAAATGGATCTGGGGTTTTACCTAAATGTGACCCAAATCCGATAAGTCGTTTACTAAAGTATGATTTAAGAACTTCAAATTATTTGGATAGTTTTGAACCCTCACAAAGAAAATTGGCAATAATAAACATGGTTCGTCAAACCCTAATTTCATATTTCCTGGTTACTTTCGACTAGTGTCCAACAACCAAGTATTACAAAATGGTTTTAAACACTTAAGGTATGTTTCGTAACCGGCCAAATAGTAAAAATTTATATTCTTTTGTTCCTGAGCAGAGTTCTGGAATAGAATCATGTTTGGTAAAATTTTTATTCCCAAGAACAAATTCATAATTTTTTGTTCCCGAAAGTAGATTTGGAACAAAATTAAGAATAAAAAAAAAGTTTATTCTTGTTCCTAGGAATAATTCCAAAATCAAGCTCATATATTCTTTTTTTTTTTTTTCTTTTTTTCTTGTTCTTCTTCCCTTTTCTTCTTCTTCATCTACCGCCACCGCCGCGGTTGCCGTCCATCGCCATCCGCCGCCCACCACCGCTAGTTGTTGGCGAGCTCACTGAAGGCTCGCTAGGCAAGGGCGAGGTCCAGCGAGCCTCGCCCAGCCCTAGCGAGGCTCACCTAGCCACTAGCGAGGCTCGATCGAGGAGGTCCAACCTCACCAAGGGCCGGTAACGCTCCGGTGAGGTCGCTAGCCCTCGTTTGGCCGATCATCGGCAGGTCGGCCCTCTTCTAGCCTGCCGGCAACCGGCCACTTGAAGAAGAAGAATATGAGAAAGAAAGGGAAAAAAAGAAAAAGTAATAAAATTATTTAAAAATTAAAAGAAAATGATTTGGAATAGAAATTTTAAACATGGTACCAAACACAATCCGATTCCAGGAATCGAAATTTTGGACAGTTACTAAATAGCTTAAAATGCTTAGAAATTGTTCTCGGGAATAGAATAAAAATGAATTATTTATGATCATAAATTGTTCTCGGGAACAGAAGCGTTATCAAACATGCCTTACAATGCTGTATAGACACATCGAAAATCTCGAGCTATTATTACGACTAGTGGAACCATTTATGCTGTTATAGAAAATAATTTGGACCAAAGGCAGCACAATAAAGATCACATAAGGAAAATTAAAATCAACAATTATTCAGGCTACGTTTATTTTACGGAAAATTAATGATTTGGAAAAATGATTTCCTAAAAAAAGTCACTTGTATCATTTAGATAGACAATTAATAAAAAATATTTTTATTATCGACAATAATTTATGTTGAAATATTCTCGTGAACGATGAAAGTATATTTTTTCTTATTTATTTTGTAAAGGATATATGCAATTATCTTTAGGAAAATAATTTTCAAATCATTAATTTTTCGCTAGCTCATCGGATGAATAAAATGCCATCATTAACTTGAGCATGTACAATATGACTAAAAATTGGATGCCTATGTAATAAAATCGAAATTAACAACTGATTATAGGAGTTCTGAAATAACCCATTTTATTTTCCATAAAGCAATCCTAGAGAAGCCAATTTGCCACGTAAGCAAATTAGCTAGGGATAGCACGCGTGGTGAGGAAGGTTGCATGGACAATAGTGCCAAACGTCAAGCATGTTGTCATTTGCAAATCCAAGAGCGATGGGAGGATCACGCCGCGCCTGTGAATGGTGTTCAGTCGCTGCGCATCTCCAGAAGGGAAGCAGAATAAAGGACCAGAAGAAAAGTCTTCCTCTGACTTTGCTGGCACAAGCCCTAACACCCCCCCCCCCCACAAAAAAAAAAAATGCGAAATGCATTTGGACAGGAACTGGAACACCCGTACGACCCAGGATTTAAATAACTGAAGACAAGCTGAAGGCAGTTGGCTTAGCCGGCAAGGATCGGACACTTTGTACTGATCATGCTTAGGTTTGATTCTTGCCACTAATGGACTCCCATTAATAAGTGAAATGCAACGGAGGAAACAGGCAGGAGAATCACTCTAGAGTGAAAGACCCCGTGTTGTCCTCATATTCCCTCTCTATCGGGAAGATAAAGATAAACAGGGAATTAAAGAGTCTCACGGTAGTGAAGGTAGACACCACGTTAAGACTTCGGTTTTGGCTACTAGTATAGTGACCTCCACGTCTGGAGTGAGTGAGGGTAAGTTAAATGCTCACAGCTGGGTTGACGCACTTTACAACACTGTCTTCAACCACAGGTTGACCCAGTTCCCCCGGTCGAAGACAAGCTGAAGGCAATTGGCTTAGCCGGCAAGGATCGGACACTTTGTCTTGATCATGCTTAGGTTTGATTCTCGCCGCTAATGGTCTCCCATTAATAAGTGAAATGCAAGTCTAGTATATGTCCTCAAAGTAAGCCAGCAACATGCCCTTATCCCCTTATCTTGAAAAGGAGTAATCTTCCTTTGGGTTAATGCCACAGAAAATTCCAAATTAATACATGTGATAAATTTATCTCAAGCTAATTTTTTTTACCACTAAAAACTTCAAATTAATATACTTACGTCAAATTTTCGTTAAAGTTTACCATCAAATGACTAAATTAAATGACATGTAACAATTGATGAGTGTATCAATTTGGAGTTTTACCTAGTATTAATTTTTGTTTTTCATTGTATTATTCAAATTTAACAAAAATTAACATTAGGTAAATTTATTACAAATGTTTCAATTTTTGGTTTTTTGTAATAAAAAAATTGTTTTGAGTAAATTTGTCTCATTTATACTAATTTGGGGTTTTCGGTAGTCAAAAATTAATTTTGGGTAAATTTGTTACGGGTGCATCAATCCCTCTCTCTTTCCTAAACTTTTTGCTAAAAAAAATAAAGTGACTCAAAAGATAATTATCATTTTTGAGGTACAAGACATGCAAAGAGATGATAAATTGATTCGGTTTAATGGGGCTGACAACCCATCCAAATTCAATTAGGCTTTCAATGGGGTTTTCAACACAGGATGGGTTTATGGTCCATTGACGAGTAACTTATTACACAGTGGCAAACTTAGACTTTTAGATTTAGGGAGTCCTTGGGCAAAAAAACAAAAGACTGACATGAAAATGACTTGTACAATCTTGGGGAGAAATCAAGAAAATCAAAGTGAAACTTCACAAAATATAACTCGTTATAAATGAATTTAGCACTAAATACCCTTGGACCCACCTCTGCCCGTGGAGCTTGAGATGGACTTGAGATTCAACATAATATTCATAATAAAAAAATTATTTTTCTTAAATAACAAACTTCTCAAATTAATAAAGTTAAAATTATATTTCAATATAAATAATATTTGAGGTCTAATATAATAAATTCAAAATAACAAAAAAATAATAACAACTTATTTATAATTTAATCTTATTTTTATTTATATTCTCGATTTAATTTTTTATTATGATATAAATTCAATATATAAATAAATACAAATAAATACAAATTTTAGGTATTTTAGTATTTTAGCTATATTAGTACAATTTATTATTTAATAAAATTTTATTAGAGAATGATGGAAGGGAAAAAGAAATAAAAAAAAAAAAGAGAGGAAAGAATAAAAATATGAATAAAAATGAAGTAGAAATTTTTACCATTTCCTTTTCGCAACTTTTTGATTCATTTATATTGATATGCCATTTATACCAAACAATGTACACGATATGATATAAATATATATGAATTTATCACTATAATTCACCAAATAATAGATAAGATATAACAAAATCTATGAATATATCTAGTCTAATCATAATTAAAAATTCAGACAACTAAACGTAACTTAAAATAATTTGACAATTTTCGTGATAGTGCATTTTACAACTGATTTTCTCGTTTGAAATTTGAAAAATGCAAATCTTTTGGAGCAATGATAATGGCAACTAATTCGAGATGGATGATTTTGATAATTAGTGGTAACATACTGCACGTTTCAAGAGTACTATGATGAGCACCCACTAAATTGCGATTTACTCCGAAAACCGTGATGCGATGTAAGCGAAAGATATCGAGACGAATTTGGAACCGGATGATTCATACCAAGCAGCTCCTACATGCAACGGTGAGAATAAATCGACAAAAAGCAAGAGTGTATTGCTCAGATGGCACAACCAATTTAATTACTAGAGATTTTTAATTAGAATTTAATTCTCATAGTCAAACATTTTAGAGAACCAATGGGGAGATTATTCAAAAGTTCCCGCATATAAGCCATACCTCCACCTCCAAAGTCGAGGATTAAAGCCACGACACCGTCCATATTTACCGACTCGTTATCAAGTCTCTGCAAATTCTTGAGAGTTGACAAATTTAAAAAGACTTTCCAATTTCCACCCACTTGGAAGAAAAATCAGGCTCAGGCTCGGCCTTAGGACATCGAAATATATTTTATTTTCCTTTTTACGGAACTTCATGGATAGTGATTACATTTTGTTGTTCTATTTCTCTACTCTTACTCTTTCGTCTTTATATTCATAAGCATTATCTATATAACTATAACTTATCGATGGCTTGATTTGCCTTCTTTGTCTATCTGCTACTATAATGTCTGTTGAGTCTACTATTTATTTTGTATCACTGATTTTAGGAGCTATAGCCTCATCTATAGTCCCAACCTCCATTGCTTGCGAGGTCTCTAGAGTCTCCACTTGAACTTCCAACTCACTACCAACACTATGATTTGTTTGCTCTGCCATTGGTATCTCAAGACTCCTATATCAAAGCATAGCTTTCTTGTCAAAGATCACGTCTTTGTTAGCTAGAAAATAGAGTGATCTAAGATCAATGCATCATAGCTAATAGACTTTCACACTACATGCATAACCTAGAAATATGAACTTTTTCGTCCTCGGCTCAAGCTTACCATCACCTACATAAGCATACATAGAACATTCGAATACTTGTAATCCAAAGTCTTCCAAATGCAAACGATAGAGATTGATTAACAAGGCAACGATTCCAATACTATAGCCCAAAATTCCTTGCCTAGACCTGTATGCGAAAACATGCATTAAGCTTGCTCAAGTTAAATTTTTGTTTGTTCATTTTGCAATTCCATTTGGCTGTGGTGTTCTAGGCATTGTGAAATGTCTCATAACCCCCGCCCCCTCTCTACCTCTTTATGGTAGAGCTCAATAAAATCTTTACTACAAAACTCCATGTCATCATTGATTCTATGACACTTGGTTTGTTTATTCGCCTGCTTCTTAATCACTACCTTAAACTTCTTGAATCAATTTAATACATTAGATTTGTACTTCTTGAAGTATACCCATACCTTCCTTAAATGGTCGTTAATGAACGTTGGCATATATCGAGCATCTCCTTTTGAAGGAACCGAAGATGGTTCCCAATTGTTTGAATGAATGCATTCAATCGGTTGCTTAATCAAATGAATAGTTGTGCTGAACTTGATCTAGTGTCGCTTCCCAAAAATGTAGTGCTTACACAAATTCAACTTTCCTATATTCTAACCCTTCAACAATGCCCTCTTGCTCAACATCATTGAATCTGCCTCACTTATGTGCCCCAACCGTATATGTTATAACCGAGTCAAGTCTTTGTCTAACTCACCTAATGAAATTGTAGTAGCTCTTGTCATTATAGAGAGAATTTACTTCCCCTTCATCATTATCACGGCACACGAAGATCTTTAGCAGCTCACCTTCAATGTGCTTACACCTAATGTTATCGTGTGGTCCCCCCTCCAAAAAAATAGGTTCTTTTTTCGCTCCAATACATGTCCCCATGTCTTTCAGTGTACGTAATAGTCCATCATGCATTCAAATCCAATTTGTGCATATTCCCAAAACTTTGCATGTTGCGTCATTCCTGATCAAAACTCCCCCACCATCTGCAATTTGATAAATCATATCATAAGAACACCTAAATCCAGCACTTATTAATCACCTAACAAGCTAGTAGTCACACACAAAATAGCCTATGTTCACCACACTGCTTGTGGAATTTTGCCTATCATCTTTGTTTCTCAATTTCAGTCAATCTCTTCTCATATGACCTTCATTGTGACACTCAAAGCACTTCATTTGACCCGTGGATTATTTATGGCATGACTTCCATCTTCATTTACCCCTGCTAATAGACCCCTTTGATCTCTACCTCGATTCACTAGTCCCTACTCTACGTCTTATGCCATACCATAATCTCACAACTTTCTTTGTTACACCTTAGAGAACAAGGTAGATTTTACCTCTTCTAGAGTAACCATAGCATGTACCTGCAACAATGAATCAATAAGTGCTCCCATGACTCCAGTAGGGATGCCAACAACATAATGCCATGTTTTCATCAACTAGGATCTTACCAATGTTTTTCAGATCCATCTTGAGTTATTAAACTCATCTAGGTGGGCTTCGATGGAATTTCCTTCCAGCATAATGAAACTAAAATATTCTCTTCAATATGTATAGGCGATTAATTAAAACCCTCCGTTGTATAAAGAGCCTGAAGTTTTGCCTACAACACAACAATATCATTTTCCTCTATCACTTCTATTAAATTTTAACTTGATAGATTCAACATGATTATACTCTTTGCTTTCTCCATCAACTCATCCTTATTAACATCTTTCATCTTTTCCAGCAACTTAGCACTGTCGTCCAATGCCTTGGGAAAATTTTGGGTTGTTAATAATTTACTCATCTTGACACTCCACAAACCAAAGTTGTTTCTCCTATTGCACTCCTCAATTTCTACTTTCAGTAAACATAATTGCAATAACGAAATTTTCAAACCACAATCGGACAAGTAGAAAGAAGCCCCAAATCAAATCCAAACGATTCTTTCATTGACTTTGAAACATTTTGTTGCAAAATTAATGTAGAAGCTCTCAGATCTTACAATTAAGTCAACATGAAATCACAAAAAAAAAATGAAAAACAATAAAGAATACCATAGATTTTTCTTGTCTAGTTCAAGTGTCGAAATTTACTCCGCGATGAGAGCCAACTACAAATAATTTACTAATTACTTAGAGAATTATAAATTTACAATTGCTCACATACTCAAGTATTTTCCAGTCTTAGATATACCTAAACCCCTAGTGTTTACAAAAAAAATGACTATTCAGATGTATGACTCACAACACAAAATCCACTGTGTTCACAGCTCCTCTGTGAGTTCAATGAAAGAGCTTCGCTGGCTACTTTCTTCAAATATATATATAATGATGGGGTGACGGCACTGTTACTCCTTGGAGAGTAACGGTGCTCCCCCATCCACAAAATTTTTCAAGGGAATCGAATAACTTATTTGTCATGTTTCTTGAGAAACCTAGTGGGATTCTTTAAATTAAATTGAAAAGAGTCTTGTTGAAAGCATTATCAACATGAAATATTTTAAATTCCATGTAAAATGACTAGTTCAAACATTTTTATTATAAGACAAATAAATTTAAGATTTCTATTGACAACTTCACTATGTATAACATTTTTAACACTTGCAATCGTGAAATAAATACATTCATCATTCAGTAAAATGAACATAATTACCAAAATTTATAGTATACTAAATTTTGCTTGGTTAAATTTTTTGCCTCACTTCCCTTTTCTAATTTTGTATAGCCCAACTTTTTCATTGTGCTAGCCAAATTTTCATTTAACATATCTTGACTAGATAAGTATATATCATGTCTACTTTCAACAAATGGCACAACAAGACTCATTGTAGCGTACAAAATTTTTTCACTGGTTTGACAATGTTTTGGTATCTCACTAAATTAGTGAAATACACATATGGATTACCATATATCAATAATATGTGAAAATATATTCACAAGCTAAGTAACACCAATATCGACACACGACACACGACATGAAACGTGCATATCAGAATCACATGTCGGAATTTCGAACTCGCATGTCGAAATTCCCGACTCAAGTATCGGAGAGTATCAAGAGAGTTGACCAAGTGTTGGATTTTTTAACACATATTAACCGAGTGTCGAAGAGTGTTGGAGAGTGTTGAACAAATATTGTGACATCTTGGATTTTACAGTTCTGCTTTCAATTAAATTAATCAGGCTTTTCATCGACACACCTATAGTGTTGTTCTCAGAGCTAATCACTCTTGAGATAACTAGACTAACTAAGGAAGTCATTAAGGAATTTTAATGCAATAGACTAGAAGATTCGACCAAGAATCGACTACTCGACCGTGCTCATCTGCAGAGATCATTACGGCATAGATATAAGTTGATTGGAAATTAGAAAGTCATTTCGACTGAGATGTGTGGTTAAACATGGGTGATGCCACCAAATTGAGAAATTCTCGTCGACCGGCATTAGATTGATTTTTATATTATTTTCGTACCCTATATTCATATTTGAATCGTCGAGATTTTCATGACAACCAAGAGTTGCCAATGTGTCGAAGAGGTTCATTGTGGCTCGAAAAAAATTGACCATGGATCATTTGCACTAAAAATTTCTAAAAGCTACCCAGTAGCCTAGGTTACGCTAAAAACGCGCCAGAGTGAAATTAACTGCGAATTTGAATCCGATTTTAGAAATTGAAAGTTCTATCATGTCACAAATCATTTTAGGAATGTCGACTCAGTCTCCGAAGATTTTTCTGCAAACCGAGACTTTTTAGGAAAAAGTCGTCGTAGGGTCACTTTTGTCTAGGAAATGTAAGAGACCGTTTTTGATCACGCAACTGGGATGCAAGATGGTTCAATTGGTAAGGAAAAATACCAATTAGATCGTTGAGGTATTGGTTGAATTTATAGAGGCCGATTGATATTGATTTGAGAAGCATTTGGTGTCCAATTGGAGGAAGACCTATGCAAATTCGTAACCTAAAGGCTTCTCAAAGGGGTAAATTGGTCTTGGAAGTGAGCTAGAAGGCCCGCTGGGTGTGGGGACCGATCAAGGGAACAAAAGAAGTGTGGAGACCAAGTGTGTCCCCCCTTGTTCCCTCTTTCCCTCTCTCCCCATCAACTGCTTCCTCCTCGTTTCTTCTTGCTATTCAACACCCAGAAACCGAAGAGAAGACCAACTGAAGGCGCCAGAACAGCCCGCCCCTATCGGACCACCGCTCGCCCACCGTCACGCCAGTCACGCCTCACGCCAGCCCTGCTCGTGTCTCCGCCGTTTCGGGCCACCCTTCTGCTTCAACCATGCGCCCAAGAGATTTCCGGAGCTGTTTGAGCTCGCCTTGCCGTCGCCATTGCCGGAGCTCCTACCACCACCTCCTAGACCCGGTTCGGCCATCCTAGCTCGTTGCCACCTCAACCAGCATCGTTCAGCCCTTCCTCAGCCAAGATAAGCGCATAACAGAGAGTAGGAAGAGTGGGTATTTGAGCCACTATTCAACCCGTTTTGGAGGTGTTCTCGACCTCGGTTGCTGATCCTCCTTTGGACTTTGTTGAGCTCCTTCGCATCCCTGTCGTTTTGAACCGAGCAATACGGCAATCAAGTGAGTTTAACTCACTAATCCCCGCTTAGTAGGTTAGTGAAGCTTAAGGATTGACTAAGATTGGTTTAGTGGATAATTAGAACGGTTTAGTGAATTAGTTAATTACCGATGCATGTTAGGTGGTTAGTTTCGTGTAATTAGCGAGTAAATAGACTCTAATATTTATTTAACGAGTCTCAAAATTTTTCCGGGCCCACTTTGGCATATAATTAGTCTTTACGAGCCTAAGTATGCGTTTTTGGTATTTAATGGCATTGTTTAATTATTTTCCGTAATTATTTATTTAATTATTTATTTTTTGAAAATTAAACCGTGATAGCTAGTGACCAGAATTTTATGCTGATTGCAGTGGTGTGATTTGTTTATTTAATTGAGCTTTAATTTGTGCAAATTGAGGGTTATTGGTGATTGTGAGTATTTATCCCAGAATTAATTAATTTTAGTAATTAATTAGAAAATCACCGAGCATCGGTTTACAACGCCAAAAATATGTTTATGAGTTATTGAAACTAGTGGGATTTTCAAGGGTTAAAATGTTATATTTTGGTTAAGGCCGACCGTGTACCCACACACAATAAAATTTTATCGGGTATGATAAAAATGGTATTTTAATCAGCTTTGGGCGAGCAATAAATTATCAGCTTTGGGCGAGCAATAAATTATTAGCTTAGGGTGACCTATACTATCTATCTTCAGGTTAGGGTAAGCAGTCCTGATTTGATAGGACCTTATAAATAGTATTGAATGGACTGATCATGGGAAGGTCGTGATGACATGTAATCGACTAAGTCGATTGATTGATGATTCGATCTGTCTTGTTATGTTGAAATGATTGGTTGAAAATGTCAATTATACTAACTTGCAGGAAGAGACTGAGGCTAAGGTAAGTTGTTCGACCTATGTTTGTGCTTAGGCAGCCCTTGGGATGTATTTTCTTCCTAGTCGGGTCTTAGGGGGTTGAACTTGCTGAGACACTGTCTCACTAGTTATTGTATAACCATTTTCAGATCCTTCGATGGTGTTGGTGGAGGAACAGAAGCCCCGGAGTTTAGGAGATGAATCCCGAAGAATCGGCAATCATGTCCGACTAGCTAGTCGTAGGACAATTCTCTTTTGTTGGGAGCCAATCCCTTTTGTGAACTTTTGTGTATAGATTTGTGTGTTTATAAAAAGGTATTTTGTGAAAAAATGGGTCCTACTTTCTTATCCCATTATGTTATTGTCTGTGAATTGTTTTATCTGCTTCCGCATGTGTATTAAAACGAAAGGGTTGGCGATGCGTCCTAGGGCGTCGCTATTAATTAACTATAGAGGGATGGGCACGTGCTCGGAGGATCGGGGCATGACAGATATCATAGCGTCCGATATGACATGAAGGCTCCCGAAAAGTATTAGTGCTTTCTAGATCGCAAGTATACTATGAAAGAATTAAGTTTTACATTTACATAGTTATACAAAGCTATTAAAAAAAAGTTCACAAGCATCAAGTATAGTTCTTTTTTGTTAGTTTCATTGTCTATCTGAAATACGAATATTGTCCAAATTTTTTCCAATATTCTTTCTAAATTTGCTAGCAGGTTGCTAATATCCCCCTCAAAAATCATATGTTGTTGAAAAGGCAACATTATTCATGGAGAATAACGGTGTGGTCAGCCTAGCATTGTCCTATATTATTCTCTTGTGCGGCTCTTTCACAAAAAGTTGTTGTGCGGCCAAAAGTGAATTCCTTTTGTGCGACCATAAAGAAGGAAAGTCAAACCTTAATTGGTATCGTTTTTTTATGTGGTCAAATATCTTTTTGGATAAGACTAATTAATTGGACATGAGCAAGTTTCTAAAATGTTTCATTTGAACTTTGAGACGTAAACTCAAAAGTATTCCTTTCTGGACAAGGAAAAGAGATATCTTGGTCTCTGTGTTGAACTCCTCTTCATCCTCTATGTTCATGACCTCCACCTTCATGATTGCATACTTCAAGACTAACTCAGACTCATCCTGGGACAATTTTTTGGTGCACTTTAGGAGTCCCTTGGACTTGTTTTTGTCGTCAATGTCATCACTTTTGTGTTATTGTTGGTCCGGAATTTCTTACTTTCCGTGAGGAATTAGATCCAGTAATTGGGGGTCTATGGCTGATCGTTTTACCTAAGATACACTCGATGAAAAGTGGATAGGAATGAGGAAGCTTTTGCACCAAAAGCTCGAGAGTGAAGAGGACAAGAGAGTAAAGAGAGAGTGACGGAGGGGACACTAAAAAGTAAGGCCCATGAGGACACATGTCAATCACTTAAGGCATAGGCTTATGGTCTACATGACAGGTGTTGATACCTGATTTTTAATCGATGCGTCACAAAAGGTAAAATCTCAAAATTAGGGCTTTCAACTACGACAAAACTCGTTTCTTGATCAAAAATGTCATTTTTCATTTTTTTTTTCATTGGCTTCATTTGTAAATAATTTTCTAGTCATTTTCATTAAAAAGTCAAAAAGTCAAAAATCAACCATTTAATTAAAAGTCAAAAAACATCAACCATTTAATTAAAAGTGAGTTTCGAGTGGGTTGCAACCCCAGGTGAGTGTAAAATCAACCCTAGGTCAAAATTTGGCTTTTTGCTGAAAAAGTTTCCAATTGGTCATAATTTCACTTTAGCCACTATAGTTTTCCCAAAAAAATGTAAATTAAAGTTTTGATCATAAAACTAACATTTTAATGATAAGTTACTAGTCAACTCTTTGACCAAAAAAATTTAAAAAAATGTAAAAACTCAAAAATCATCTTATTTTAGCTTCAATTTTTGACTTTGGTATTGTAAATTTTACAAAAAAATGATTAAGAATCTCATTTTTTATATCTTTCATATTTAGATTCAAAATCAATCAATAATAAAAATATTTTCTTTCTAGTTGTATTTTGACTTAACTTCTTTTACAACATTTGATCTAGAGGCCATTTCAAGATCATTTGTGCAATCATTTCAGTGACCGGATAGGTTTTTCAAGCATGAGGGATTGGAGGCATTCAAGTGAGGGAGACGACTAATTCCATTGTTGCATAAAGCAAGCTTAAAGAGGGTAATGGAGGAGAGAGATGAAAAAAAATGCCAATATTTTCTCTTCTTTTTCATTGAATAGTAGCCAAAAAAGTCCACATGGACTAATTTTTTAAAAATGCCAAGTCACATTAAATTTTTAATTATAAAAGTCACGTAATTTTTGGCCAAAATTTCTTGCCAGGGGCACTTAACTAATCATTTTTTTCTCCACTTTGGCACTAAAGTAAACGCCATACACAACTTTCGACACTTCTACTATCCTTCTCCCGAACTCTAGGTATCCAAAATTCTATGCTCATACTCTTGCATTAATAAAAAAAAAAAACATATAACAATAATAATATGTTATATGCTAATAGATAGACAAATGGGCAATTCAATTGAGTCCACTTAACTCTCGTTTCATACCATGATTCTATTGTAGATTCAAACTTTTTATTAATCTTTCTCATGTCTCTCTAGAAGCTCTTTTGGTCTAACTGTAGCTAAACTATAACTATGTTATGTCGTAACTGTTTTATGAAGTATTGTAACTTTTATGTTTGGTAATACATATTTTATAATTGAAATACCCCAAAACATTGTGAAATAGCTTCTCAAAAGTTATTATAGCTTTGCTGGTACGACAATCGTGAGGTACCTGCCAAATACCTTGTGAAATCTAAAGCCCTAATTTTCATAACCGAAACTGATGGAGGGTTCGAGTGCACTTCCAACAACCCAAAATGTATATGAAGAGAGAAAAATCCTTTGTCCTTTGGTTAATATATATGAAGAGAGAAAAATCACGCATGAGAAGTTGTGAAACGTAGTTTGTTTTAAATTTGTTTCCTAATCTTATTGTGGTGTCAATGCAGATAAATATGGATTTGTTCTTAATAAATAAACTAGTGGACCTATTCAGGTACTGTACTTGACTGGAACTCAAGTGGGTCCACGAATCTGTAGGATAGATAGTTCCCAGTTCTGGATTCTAGGGAGGGAAATGGCCCATCCTAAAATCAATCACCCCACTATTAATACTACATAATATGTCACACATTATAGATCTCTTTCTTGTATATACATGTATTGCTATCAATTTTCTCTTATGTAGAACTCAATTGTCTCGTAACATGAAAACACGAAATTTTTGCGCATGCTGATGAATTCAAACAAAGGTGTTACTAAAAAAAAAAACTATGGTAAAGAGGACATATATTCTATTAGTGAAAAGAAAAAAAATAATTGAAGAAATCATATCATATAGAAAAAGAGGGATGTGTGTGGCCCGAAAATAATAAGAGTGACATGTGTCAATTAAAGAATTAGTAAAATTTTGTTTTGAGTGCTGTGAGTAGAGGTCAATAGGAAGATTGGATATGTCAGGTCAAGCATTGGGCTAAAAGTCTCGCCATGCCCACTATTAAGGGCCCGTATGGTAACGTTTCTATTTCTTCCGATTTGGTAACGCCAAACTTAATTTTTCTATTCCCCCGAATAGAAAAGTGGCTAGAGAATAGATTTGGAACAAAAAAAAAAAAAGTAGCTTCTTGTTCCCCGGAAAAATTTCTAGAAATAAGTCTTTTTATTTCTTTTCTATTTTTCTTTTGTTCTTCTTCCTTGTTGCGGCCACTGCCGGCTGCCTACCAACCGTCGACCACCTCCGCTGCCTGCGGCCACCATTAGCCGACCGTCGGCAACCAACCGTCGCTGACTGTCACCAACGCTGACCTTTGGCGCCCGACTGCTAGAGACAATTGTCGCCGCCCACAACCCACCAGCCAACAACCGCCACCAACTGCCATCATCGCCGCCTGACCGCCGTCGCTGTCACCCAACCGTCGACAGCCTATCGCTGCCGTCAACCACCGCCCGCCACCGCATGACCGCTGCCAACTACCACAGGACCACCGACCGTCATTGCCGATCACCAGGCAAATGGGTGGCTGCAGGAGGGGGCGGCAACCGATGGGCTATGAACGACGGTCCTGCGGCAGCAGTCAGTGGTGACGGTCGACAGTCCTGCGGTGGCAAGTGACGGTCATGTGACATCTTGAATTTCAAGTTCTGTTTTCAATTTAATGAGTTGGACTTTTCATCGATGCACCTATAATGTTATTCTCTAAGCTAATCACTCATGAGATAACTAGACTATCTGGGGAAGCCATTAAGGGATTTTAACGCAATAGACTTGAGAATTCGACAAAGAATTAACTGCTCGACCGTGCTCATCTGCAAGGGTCATTACAGCACCGTGAAAGTCGATCAGAGATCATAGATAGGTTGATTTAACTGAAATATGTGATTAGTGTGTGGGTGATTCCACCTAATTACAAAATTTCTATCGAACGACACTAGACCGATTCCTCTATCATTTCTGTACCATGTGCCCGTATTTGAAATATCGAGATTTTCACGACAACTAAGAGTCGCCAATGTGTCGAAGATATACAATGTGGCTCGAAAATAATTGACCATGGGTCAATTGCACTAGAAATTCCTAAAAGCTATCCGGTAGGTTAGACCACGCCAAAATCGCACCAGATTGAAATTAACTGCAAATTTGAACCCGATTTCAGAAATTGAAAGTTTTGTCATGTCACAATTTATTGTAGGAACCGATTCATCCTCTAAAGAATTTTCGGCAAGTTCAGGATTTTTACGAAAAATCAATTTAGACGATTCGGAAAATAACGAAAATTGAGATGGGCCAAATTGTAGGGATTTTTGGCCTCCTTATTGAGCTATTTGGTGAATGGGACTTGCAGAAATTGTATGGACTTCTTCTTCATCGAAATTGGACCTCAAATTAGAGAGATTGGGGATGAAATTGAAGTCCAAATTGAGTAAATTTAGAGCTAGGCATGCGGGTGCAACATTTGGTACCAAATTGTTTATTTGAGGGATTAAAAATACAAGAAAGTAATAGGGGGACCAAGCAATTAATTAAGGGGATATTTTTCTTTGACTCTCCCTCACCCGCAGCTTCTCTAGCAAGCCTTGCCAGCTGCTTCCCTCCTTCGGTCTCTCTCCCGTGCACGCCATCTTCATCAACTTCCCCCTCCGCAACTTCTGTTTTATTTTCATTCTCTGCACATTCCTCTGCAGCCCACGCTCTCTGTTTCCCCTCACCGAACTCCCCTCAGCCTCTGCCGAATTGCCAGCGCCAGCTCTATTCAGCCCACGATCGAATTTTCCCCCTACAGCAGCTCTTCCACCGAATTTCCCTCTCTCTGTCGTGCCAGCTCATCCCAGCATCTGCTCCCCCATCGATCGTCCCTCTCCACCGACCCTCAATTTCTCTTTTGCGTTGCCCCACTACCAGCGTTCATCCCACCACTGTTTCTCTTCATCTGCTGCCCCGCCCGCGAGAAGTCTCACCGAGTCAAACTCTGGCAGAATTCTCCCCGGTGTTGACTCGCAAGCCTCATCGAAGCAGCTCCTCTCCTTCGTCCGTCTTCATTTCACTGTCCGTAGCCCCTACAGTAGCTCCGTTCCAGCGACATTCCCCGAGCCCAACAGCCTGCAAGCTCAGCCCGCACATCTCAGCCCATCTTCAGTCGCGTGCAGCCTGCTTCAGCCCAATTTTATTCCAGCTCGATTCAAGAACGAATCTCAACTTAGGCTAAGATTTGTTAGGCCATTTTCGGGCCCTCCCAAGCCTTCGTTGGTGCCGCTGCAAACCTAAGTTTCGGCTACCATCGCGTCTTTGTCACGGTGAACTGGTTTTCCCGCTAAATTGGTGAGTTTATGCACTAAACTCTACTTAGGATGCTAATGAGGTTTAAGGGGTGTTTAGTTTAAGTTAATTAGGGATTAGGTGGTTAGTTAGATTATATTAGTGATTTAATTAGTTAATTATGCATGTTAGGTGGTTAGAGTAGCATAATTAAAGACTAGATAAGTTGTATTATTTATCTAGATTGGTTTGGAAATTTTCCGAACTCGTTTTGGTATTCAATTAGGTTTTTCTGGCCTAAGTTAGTATTTTTGGTATTTAAATTGAATTATTTAATTAATTTTGATAATTATTTAATTATTTATTATTTTCCGAAAATTCGACCGAGATAGCCGGTGACCGGAATTTCGTGATGATTGCAATGGTGTGTTCAATTTATGCAATTGAGTATTAATTTGTGCAAATTGAGTTCTAATTGAAATTTTGGTTAATTATTCCAAAATTTGTCGATTTTGACATTTATTCAGAAAATCACGGGTGTCGGGTTTTAACACCGAAAATAGTTTTATATACTATATAAAACAGTGAGATTTTAAATTATGGAATATCAATTTTTCTGGTTCGATCTGACCTCACACACGACTATTTTACCGTGTATTTCTAATACGAAGAAAATATGCAAGGTTCACCATTTAATTGAGGTATTTGAGTGCAATGCACGGTGTCTAGGGCTGAGATTGAATAGTCATGTGTTGGTTAAGAGAAACCGTCCCAAGCTGTTAAGCTGGACGTTACCCCTATATAGCACACCCTTAGATAACGGAAAGCCGGTCATTGTAGATTCTAGACCCTTGTTCCTTCGGGAAAGCTGTCTGATAGAAACGTAGCCGTGCTCAATGGAGTGATACGACGCCTGGCAACGCTAGAAGACCGCCGAACAGAGAGTAGGCCGTGCTATATGCCGAGATAAAAAATTAGGAACGCATGATTAATTGAGTTGAATGTGTTGGATTATGGGACAAAATTGTGTGGCACGATATAGGACGTGTCATAACAATTTGGCCCTATAATTAGGACCTCTGTGCTTGTTTGAATTTCGAGTGTGGCGTTCCAGTTAATTGAGTTTGATTGCTGCTCATGCTTTCATGCTGTCTGTGATACGAACTGTACTGACCTGTAGGATGGATCTGAGACGAGGTAAGTCTCTATGGTTGTGTGATTATGTGGTTAGGACGCCTCTGAGCGTATTACTCTCCTAATTGGGGTTTAGAGCATGAATTCGTTGAGATTTATATCTCACTCCGTCGTAAGCTCATTTCCTTTTCAAGGCCGTAGAGTGGAGGATCTAGAACCAAGCTGAGAGGATCCAAGGTGTAGGTCAGATAGGACAATCTCTTTTTGAGAACTAGTCTTTTGAAATCTTTTGGTTATAGACTTTTGTACATGACTCAGTATGTTTATAAAAGCATGTTTTGTTTGTGAATCTATTATCCTGCTTTTCTATCCCGAGATGGTTACTGTCAAGGGATTTATTATTCTCGATTCTGCATATGCAATAAAATGAAAGGATCGGCGACTCATCCTAGAAAGTTGCAAAATTTTATCGACCATCGAGAAATGGGCACGCGCTCAAAGATCGGGGCGTGACAAGTCATGCGGCGACAAGCGGCGGTCAATGATCCATGAGTAAGAAGTAAAAATAAATAAATACAAAAATTTATAAATTATACAAAATGCATTTCTATTTTTTTCTATTCTAATAATATAAATTTTGTATAGTTACTAAACACCTTATTTTACTCTTAAAAGAATTATTTCTAAAAAGAAATAATTCCCTCGAATAAAAACATTACCATGCACACCCTAAATGAACATACAAAATTTCTTGGGCCTAAGTGGAGGCCCAACAATACATATGCTTGAAGCATCTGCAGACCATGTACACAGATGGAAGACAATATTGCATAAGAATGTTCGTTTGCTGCAGCATAATTCCCAATTTAATCGGTCTCCTAGGAAAGATCCATATGATCGAAAAGATGTAGAGAGTTGCTAGAAAAGCAAAAAAATACATATACTTGCTATAGTAATTAGATATCATTTTCTAATAGAGAAACACATTTCTTTTGCTGATCGAGGCGATACTGAAGTCTACCGCCTCTGGAAATTGAGTATCTTGATGGAAATGGCGAAAACGAATGCGAAAAGCATTGTGAATCCTATCATCGCCGCGGCAATCGCGCCCAAAAAATCGTGTCGATAACCGAAGTAATCTCTCAAGTATTCTTCCACTGTGTCCCCAGTGTCTTCAAGCGTATTTGTCAAATCGCCGAATTGAGAGACCACCAATCCATATAAAGTCCAAGAAACGGGGCACACCCAGTAGTACCATCTCCACCAGATAGGTATCCTCTGTTTAAAAAGTAGTCATGAGGATGTTCACAAATAAGGCATCACACTTGATGTTGAAAACAAAATTAGCATAAACATGAAAATCAATAGGTTGCTATAGAACTTACAGTCCTTGGCACGACGAAACCTGAAAAGAGGTTCCATAGGGCATAGAATGCAAAAGAGATGATGGAAGCGATGTGGTGGTTTGGGGTCATGCCCACGGCCATCATACCATAGTATGTGAAATACAACAATGTGAAGGACATGAAGAATAGATACCAGAAAAATTTTGCAACGGTCCATTCAAATCCAATCATTGCATAAACTATGATACCATATGATATAGCTTGCACGAGGACATAAGGGACTTCAATTAGAACCTAGAAAATAAAGATGAATCTCATAAGCATCTTTCTAGTATTGATTCATATATAACACCATTTAGAATAAGTGTACCCGAAATCATTTGGAAGCAATTTTACCTGTGCTAATGCATATGGTAGGGCCGAGTACATCCCTGCAGCTCGCTCTCTATAGAAAACCGTTCTCTCCACTGCAACAACTGGTTGCACAGAAGCTGCATTTTGGACCCCAAGGAAGATAACAGCCGCATACATAGATCCCATCGCATTCATCAAATCTTGACTCCGGGTCCTGCGAACTTAACATTCAGAAACACAACTTCGAGAATGAATGAGGCAGATATTGACACTCTAGGCAGAACTTACGTTTTAGAGCCGAGGTCCCAAAACATAGTCCCAAACGTTAAGGCAATGAAGATGGTGAAGAGGAACCGAACAGCCGTGTACGGCGGATTCCGCCAGTAAGACCAATGTTGCTTCCATAAGCAAGCCATCAATTGGGTGAAAGTTGACTGAGAATACTTAGTCGGGAAATAGAGGTCCTTAGAATTTGGAGGAGGTATGCTCAACTCTTCAATCAAAACCTTGTTTCTCCTGAAAATCACAAAAATGTGTTTTCCCATCGACATTTTACAGGTTAATGGCAAGACTTAAAGATGGACCTTAATATATACGATGAACCCACCTGTACAAATCTGAGTTCTTGTATAGATCAGAAAAATCAACACCTAAAGCGAGTTCTTGTGCTGGGCTTGTAACTTCGAGCATCCAAGTTGCTGGATTATAGCCATCTTTGATTTTACCAACTCCTTGGATTCCCTTCATTTTGAAGATACCATGGTGATTCATGTAGGGAAAGAAAAGTACAATTGAAGCCATATTATATGAGTGAAACATTCTGTACCTCAAAATACTCTATTAGATGAGAAGAATGACGACCCAGAGGACCGACATATATCTCCTGTCCCCCTCGCTTCATTAAGAAAAGCTGCAGAGCAAGTGAAAATGCAATATCTTCTCAGTTTAAGTGTGCTACAAACAGACTTTTCGTATTTTGAATGTGTTGACTGACATAACTCACCTCATCGAAAGCTTCAAATATATCAATGCTTGGTTGGTGAATTGTGCATACGACTGTTCTCCCTGTGTCCACTGTATTCCTAACTGTTCTCATGACAATAGCAGCAGCTCTTGCATCAAGCCCTGAGGTAGGTTCGTCCATGAAAATGATGGAGGGGTTTGCGACTAGTTCAACTGCAATGGTCAGCCTTTTGCGTTGCTCGATGGATAGACCATCCACACCAGGCAAACCAACCAAGGCCTGTCTCAGCGGATTTAGCTCCACAAGTTCCATAACTTCCTCAACAAACAGCTACAACATTTTTGTCCGTTATAAGTGATTTGAATTAAATTGATCCTCAATTAAACTACAGAGCCAATAAAGCAGCAAGCACTTCCACAATTTGTTTTAAGTTAAGAAGGCAATCCTGGTAGAAATATATTGTGGTATTAGAAGCAAACCTTTCTGGTTTGGTCGTCCACACCAGGAGGCAAACGCAGCCATGCCGAGTAAATTAACGACTCATAGACAGTAACATGAGGTGAATGGATATCGTTTTGTTCACAATATCCAGAAATCCGAGCAAATGTATCTTGATTCTTTGGATACCCAGAAATTGTTATGTTGCCCTTGATGTATCCTCCGGTTTTTCTCCCAGCCAACACATCCATTAGAGTAGTTTTACCAGCACCGCTAACGCCCATTAGAGCAGTAAGAACGCCTGGCCTGAAAGAACCACTTGCACCTTTCAAGAGCACCAATCTATCCTCAGGAGCACCTTCATTGGTCATTTCCTAACAAGATAACAACAAACACTTAATCATACTTTGGATGAACATTTGAGCTTTAACACTTATGATTTATTATGATGATATATCAATGAAGTATTATCTTCAAATGTTTCATAACTTAAGATAATTACCCGTGGCATATCAACTGAATAAGTTATTTCATCGAAAGTAATTGAGTGCGGCTCAAATGGGAGCACCATTCCTCTTTTCGTATTGGCGGCAACAGCTGTCTCAGGCCATGGGGGTGTGGGCTTGGATGACCTCCCTACAAGACCCAATAGAAAAGATAGGCAAAGAAGTAACATGAGCCCCTAATGGACCAAAGCCTTTTGTTCACCCCTTTCAGGTCTTAACTACTGCTAAATCATAGAAAATGAAAAGATACTAACTACTAGGACTTCATACCAGATCCATTTCTCAGACTAGAGCCTCGAGATTGCAACTGAATTGATCCTTCTATTCTATCAACGTTCTTGTTGCCCTCAGGATCATCTGATTTTACTGTGTGGGATTTGCCAAAGGCTGCATTCACATGAAGCTTGAGTTGGCAAGCTCTTGTTGATAGAAACTTCAACAAGAAGAAAAGCAAAAAGCACTTACAATTAAGAAGAGCGAGAGCCACCGTAAACCCAAAGTTGAAGAGGATGATGAACCCAAACAATGCCCCAAGTCCTATCCAATACCAATAGGCTTCAGTAAAGAACCCACGAGACTTCAAAACTTGAATTCCTAGGGGTTCGTTTGTACTTGAATTTGGGGGAATCTATCATAAGGAATAACATGAGCAATTAGTCAATTAGAGATTTATATCTATGAAAGGTCATAATATTGGCATTAAGCATTTACAAGACTTTACCTTATTCCAATTCGATCCTAAAAGTTCATTGACAACTATGGCGTTCTGCCCATACATTAAAGGAGATGTCCAATATCCCCATATCCACCATTTCTTTACGTCCTCTACAATTCAAAGAAATCAAGATTAGTACTTAAGAAAAAGAAGTTGAACTCTAGTATTTGTAGTACCTCGGGAAAGAACAACTCCGCCCAATGCAAAGAGTACGAGCATAACAAATGACCCGAATGTGTTGGCAACGATCAAGTTTCGCCCAAGTGCTGCGGTCAATCGAAACAATCCAGAGGCCATCTGACTAATGGCCACAAGCAAAAGATACTGCTTGAACAACCTACAACACAATATAAACAGTAGAATGTCTCAATCAAAACAACGAGATTAGAGTTTCCATCTTACCACTGAAGAATAATCACAGTTCTTACCTTCCAACATTTGGATCATATCCAGTGACGTAGTAGGTGATGAACACCCAAGCTGCAACCTCCACAAATGTGATAGGGATTTTTAGAATCCAGGATGGTAGAGCATATGCCCATGCTGGATAGAAGAGGAGGTCTCTTTGCTTGTAGAAAATTGGGAGCTTGGCTATAGTCATTGAAAGCTCTGCCATTCCATTGAACATGATCATCATCACGGTGAAGAACATGGCACCAATGTAAACTCCTCCATCAGTTACAGTATCCCGATGCATCTTAGTCCGTAAGAATAGGGTCATCGAAATAAACGCCATAAATATGAGCTAATAAACAAGTCACGTCAGTTTAAGTATATCAGACAATTCATGGCTAAACCGAACTGAAAGAGCATGAAGTAGGTATTTACCTGAGTGACCTTGAAGATGTAGACAAATGAGTTCCTTTTCATAAGCAAGTACTCTCTTAAAATGCAAGCTTTAAGCAAATCCTTCATTCCAACACCAAATCTTTTGGTAGTCAAAGCAGCTGGGTGGTTCTTGCTCTTATCAAATGGAGTGGAAAGTTCATCCCCGAGC
Organism: Eucalyptus virginea; assembly: GCA_014182375.1. Taxonomy (NCBI): domain Eukaryota; kingdom Viridiplantae; phylum Streptophyta; class Magnoliopsida; order Myrtales; family Myrtaceae; genus Eucalyptus; species Eucalyptus virginea. Next base: position 33,222,208 of record CM024521.1, read on the forward strand.
TTTCTTCCCACATGAAATGATTGGAATGCCTCTGCAAATTCCCGAACCGTGACAAAAGTGTAAGGCTCATCTTTGCGTACCCAATACTGATGCTGATCTTTTTTTGATGTTACCTATCGGAAGGTAAAAAAGAACGTTATTGCAAGACACTTCCTATAGAGAGTATCTTTCATCTCACAAAAGTTGTTGAAATAAAATCTTCATATTTTTACGTACTTCCTGCAAGAAATCAGCAACACCCTTTCTCCCAGGGCATTTGAATCCCATGGATTCAAAGAAATCTAGGACGAGTTCACGTGGGCCCTGGTACACGATTTGACCATCTGATAGGAGAATAATGTCGTCAAACAGATCATAAGTCTCCGGAGCTGGTTGGAGGAGAGAGATAACCGCCGTTCCATCAAGAATGTGTATAAATTGTTTCAGGGAGTTGACAATTTGGTATGTTGTCGAGCTATCGAGCCCAGTTGATATCTCATCCATCAAAAATACCTCAGCAGGCCCCACCAACATCTCACCTAGAAATTATAGGTCAAGAGAATTGAACATTTTCATTTACTAAAAGTTTGATATGCTTCTAGTTCTAACCTGTGGTCACACGCTTCCGTTGTCCTCCGGAAATACCCCTCAACATTTCATCTCCGACCATCGCATCAGCACATATTTCCAACCCTAAAATCTATGGAGAAAACATGTGCATTAAAGTTCTGCTACCTACCAAGTGCCTACATGATTTTGTGGTAATTTTTGTCATAGTTACCTTGAGGATATAATCAGTGACGACATTAGCCTCTTGACCTTCCGTTACTGCTGCCTGTGGAATTAGACCCATTGCATTAGAAAAACTAGACACCCCGATTGGTCTAAGAATTAAAAAACATTAAAAAAAAAAAAATGCTTGCTGGAATCCAACTCAAAATCATTACTTCATCGTCAGTTTCTTCTTATGGATTACTTAATTCATCTCCTTTCTTTAATTGAAAAGATGAAAAACAACTCCAACCTCTCCTTGTTTAATTACCTTCATGAAGATATCGATATCAGGATCTGGTTTTATATTTGCCGCTTTCTCTCTTCTTGACAACTCTGACAACATATCTGCAGATGCCGCCAAAGGAATCAGCATTTTTTATTCGAAAAAGAAAAATTGTCCAAGTCAAACTCAAATATGACATCATAAAATAGGAAAGTATCAAATTTGCTAACCATATCGTGATCCAACTCCCTGACATCTTGCAGAGAAGGCCAAAGTTTCTCTAACGGTCATTTCTCCTATGTGAAGATCGTGTTGACTTATGTAAGCCGCAGTTCTTTCGGGCACAAACTCATTCATGACATGTCCATTGTAAGTTACCCTTCCTGTCGTCTGAGGAAGAATCTTCTCTCTTTCAGTATAATTGGATGATATTTTGATGTATAACAAAAGGAGGGCTTAAATTTGATGAATGTTGACTTTCATTAACCTTTAGTTCAGGATCAAGCTTGCCGGCCAAAGCTAACAAGAGCGTGGTCTTTCCTGAACTAGGTGGACCTAGAAGCAAAGTCATCCTGTAAAATTGTCCACCCAAATGAGAAAAAACTTGCCAAAAAATAAAAGTAAAGCTAATTTTCCACCATTGTGATAAAGGAAAAAAGACAAATCCAATCAACATGTTGAAAACTTCTTTCCAACTAGAATGTGACCATTTCTAGCTGGGACCTTTGATTAATTACACGAAGTCTAATGTATTGAATACAGCACCTAGCTCAAAGATGGAACCAAATCACTCATATTGAAATAAAATTAAGTTCAGTTCGGTTGAATTTGGAGGCTTGAAGAACTGATTTTTGAGTTGGTTTGATTTGCTCACCTGCCAGGTTTGATGATCCCACTGACATCTTGAAGAATGGTCAAGTGCTTCTTTCTACTAGGAAGTACGTGCAGAAAATTCAAGAAGCCCTTCGGGGGTAGAAAGAAACAAAAAGAAAAGTAAAGGTTAAATGAAGAAACCAATCAAAACATTCAATCAATTTATTGAATATCATTTTAGTCAAATGATCTTTATTACAAATTGTTTGACTCAATAGTATAGGACTTTGGATGTGTGGTCTATATTTTGCTGGGATCCCCCCCTATAATAGCTAGCTTCTAGGCTCTAATTCTCCTAAAGTCAATATCAATGGATACAAAAGCCATTTGTCATCTCTCCCAATTGCAACTGAGCGATACAGGTGGTGACACAAGGATTGTAGTGTTTGCCTAAGACTAGCTAAAAGGCTAGTACAAAAGCTAACCCTTTCTGTGCACCGCGATCGTTGAGAATGGTTGATCGTTATGATCCTAATTGCAAGAGACGGGGCTCAAATCTCACATATATGGTATGGGCTTTGATGCGTGGTTTATATGGTCTCGGGCTCTCTTCACACTTCAATGGATAGCTATCAAGGTGAGAGAGCCAAGGCCATAAAAATCACATATTGAAGTCCATATCGATGAATTAGGATCCTAACAAAAATGGAGCTGCCATTTTGGGTTTTATATTCCACGTATTTAGGTGGTTGTTAGCTTACCTCTAGAATACTAGTGCAGAAATTAATGACGGTGGGCAAAGCTCTGCTTCCTTCATGAGCCTCTGCCTCCACATTCAAATGCTCAAATCTGACTTCAATTGTAGGAACATCAATTCCAACTCTGAAACCAGACTCATCAAAAACCACAAATAGTCAAGCCTAAAATAAATAATAAATTAATTAATTACATCTTGACAGTACCAGGACAACTTTACCGCGAAAAAGACAAAACATGCATGAATCATGAAGGAACGATTCCCACCATTCTGGACGACAAAATTTTCAGGGGCATGATAAGAATTTTCCTTGGTAAAGATTTTTCTCGGGAATCAAACAGACTCCATGCCAAGAAACGTGGCAAATTTGGTAAACATTTTCCTTTTTACTCAGAAAACCCACGAACAGAGGTTCCAAAGACAGAGCAAACGGAGATCGTACCTGTCAATGCGGTTCCGGAGCTTCAGCAAGAAGCCCTCGTTGTCCTCCTCAGTGACCCTCAATAACCTCTCAAGCAATCCCTTCCTGTCATGAATGCCCAGGTTCCAGATATCGATTTGGTTAGCACCGCCGCTGGCCGTCAGAATCCCTTTCTGGAGACGCTTGAAGGTGGGGAGTTTCTCGAGAGCAGCCCATCTCAGGGCTTCCTCGTCATCCTCATCGCGCGACGATCTCGAGAAAACATCCGCCATCGATGTCTGGTTCCTCCACGAAGTGGAGCTGGTCGCGCGCAGGCTGTTGCCCGCTCTGTATATATCTCCTCCATCCATGGATGATGATGGTGTCTGCTAAAGCGCTGCTCTTGCTCTGTTTCAAAACACAAGAAGTGAAGAAGAAGAAGAAGAAGAAGAAGAAGAAGAAGAAGAAGAAGAGGGAGGTGACAGCGTTTCGTGTTCTGTTCAATGCTGATGTGCGCTTGTGTAATTACGTATGAAAGTTGGCTATTTTCATCGAGCTCGTAAGCAAGAGAGAGACGGGGTAGACACCGGCGTAAAAATGGAGTTTATATAGAGAGACTGAGCGATCATTGGGCCCCAGTGGGGCGGCTTCTGGAATTTTTGACTCTGTAGATATTTTCCTGGGTTGGGAAAAAAGAAGCTAAAAATTCATTCTTCATTTCAATATTTACGCTTCTTCTTTTTTTTCAATTGAACTGGGGCTCCTTCTGGAATTTTTGACTCTAGATATTTTCCTGGGTTGGGAAAAAAGAAGCTAAAAATTCATTCTTCATTTCAATATTTACGCTTTTTTTTTTCAATTGAACTTCTAGATTTTCTATTTATACAATTAAATCCTTTAATTTTCACAAATCTTCTAATCGAATCCTTGGACCGCCCAGTCTACCCAAGTCCAATGGACGTGGCCCTTGGACAACGTCTTAGCGCAACACGCATAAAAAATTTTCAGGATGGATGTCCATGTGAGAGTCTATATTGGCCAAAATTCATCCGTATTATACTCATGCTGCCTACATATGCTAAATTTTTCCACATACATCCACATGGAGATTCGCATTTTATTTGTATCACACACGTCAACTAAAATTAGTTGGGTTTTGTGTTAGATGGACTTGATTAAATTACTCGTGAAAGTATACGGATTTGAGTAGAAATTATAAGCAAGAGAAGAAACAAATCTTGACCATCCAATTGGTGCAACAATAAGTTATCAAAGAAGGAAGCAATTTTAATTACGAGGACCCCAATTCCAAAATGGAAAGAGGCAAAAAAAAAAAAAAAACATTGGCGGAGAATATGAAATATTCATTTCTTGGAAATTTAATTCCAAAATGAAAAAGAAAAACTCATTTTTATTTTTCCTAAAAATGAGATTGGAAATGATTGACATATCAAATTATAGAAGTATTTAGTTTTGCCAGCATTGGCATGACGTTATTGAGTTGTTTTAGGCTTCGTTTGGTAAACGTTTATATTTCTCCCAAATTCTATATTTTTGTTCCCTAGAAAGAAAAAAAAATAACTCCGTTTGGTAATGTCAATTAATTTTTTTATTCCCCGAAATAGAAAAGTGGTTGGGGAATAGATTTGGAATAGAAATAAGAAATAAAAAAAAATTTCCTTCTTATTATCGGAAACAATTTCTAAAAATAAGTAATTTCTCTTTTCTTTTTTTTTCTTTTCTTCTTTTCTTCTTCTTTGTCGGCCACCACCCCCTGCTACTGCTTGTTGCCAACCAACCACCATTGACTGCCAATCCTCACTGCTCGCCGGCGGGCCGGCCATCGCCGACCGACCTTGGCCAATAGTCACCAATTGTCGCTGCCAATCATCGACCGCTGCTGACTACTACCGTAAATCATCGACCGTTGTCGCCCGCTATTGACAACCGCTATCACTTGCCGTTGCTCGCTATCGATGACCGCCACCACTGTAGCCAATTGATGGCGGTGGTCGGTGGCAGTAGGTAGCGACAATGGGCTACAAAGGGCAACGACGGTAAGAAAGAATAAAAAAAAATTAAAAGAAATTTTATATTACAAAAATCTTTGTGAATTGTACCATACTCACTCTTATTCTTTTTTTCATTCCAAAAATAGAAATTTTGTATAATTACTAAACGCATTCTTTTATTGATTTTTTTTTTTTGGTGATTTAGGAACCCATACAGCTGGCAGCCGACGAGTAAACCTGGGGGGACGCGGGAGGACTCACCACCCTCGGCGTCCCACTTAAGACCCCAAGTGACCGTGAGGGGATTTGAACTCCTTCCCTTCATGAGGGGGAGAGAACCCAAACCATCGTGGTCACCAAGGCGGTGGTTCTTTTACTAATAAATTATTTTGGAGAATAAAAATAAAAATAGACTATTTAAAAAAAAATTATTCTCCAAAATAGAAACGTTATCAAACGGACTCTTAATGGTGCTAGTGGCTAGGGGGCTTCTTTGGACAATGGTGCCAAGCGTAGTGCATATTGTCATTTGCAGATACATGAACACTTGAAATAGTCTTTAAATTACATCTTCGCATTTGATCCCTGTAGCAAATATCATTTTAGCGTCCTCTAATGTGTTCAACACTTTTAACAATTCATGGCTGCCTTTGATTAGTGTCCACCGACCAAGTAGCGCAAAAAGGTTTTAGACACCTACAATGGTGCATCGATACATCAAGAAGCTCAAACTATTCTTACAACTAGTGGAACCATCTATGCCGTTATAGAAAATAATTTGGACCAGAGTAAGCACAACAAATATCATATTATATTCTATTGGTGATAAGAAAATTAAAATAAATGGTTAATTAGACTATTTTTGTTTTGTGAAAAATGAATAATTTAGAAAATATTTTCCTAAAAATGATTACTTTTATTACTTAAAATAGCTAGTTAATGAAAAGTATTTTCATCATCAACAATTATTTTGCCTAAATATTGTTATTCATGACAATATTTTTAATATATTCATTTTGCAAGTGATATAGACGATCATTCTTTAAAAAATATTTTTAAAATTATTCATTTTTTTTAGAAAGGTTTTTCATGAAGTAAACTTAGCCTTAAACGAATAAAATGGTATCGATGAGACTGAAAAATAGGATGCCTATGTAATAAAATTGAAATTAACAACTTAGCACAGGAGTTCTAAAATAACCATATTAAAGCCAATTTGCCTTGCTAAATAAGCAAATTAGCTAGGGACAGCACACGTGGTGAGGAAGGTTCTATGGACGAGAGTGCCAATCAGTCATGCATGACGTCATCTGCAAATACAACAGCAACCGGAGGATCATGCCAGAATCGCGAAAGGTCCAGCAATAAAGTCTTGGTCTGACTTTGACGAAAGGTAACTGTGCCAATCGCAACTCCCAGAAGGACGCCGGCAAAAAGGACCAGAAATAAAGTCTTGATCTGACTTTGACGTTCCTAGCCTTTCCCCCTCAGCATTTGAAACGCATTTTGGACAAAGAACGGGAACACTCGTACGACCACGAATTTTCTTTTTTTGAACAGATACGACCACGAATTAAAATAACTCAAGCTGAAGGCAGTCGGCTTAGCTGTTAAGGATCGAACACTTTGTACCGATTATGCTTAGGTTTGATTCTCACTGTTAGCGGTCCCTCGTTAATAAGCTAAATGCAGGTCCAGTATAAGTCCTCAAACTAAGCCAGCAGCATGCCCTTATCTTGAAATGGAGTAATCTACTTTTAGGATAGTATTGCGGAAAATCCCAAACTTATATATTTATGATAAATTTATTTTCAAACTAATTTTTTTATCTCAAAAAAATCATAAATTAGTATATATGTGACAAATTTTCCCTCAATTAATTTTCGTTAAATTTTTACCATCAAATTATTAAATTGGATGACACGTAACAACTAACGGGTATATCCATTTGAGGTTTATTAATCCAATTTAAAGAAAATTAATTGAAGGTAAATTTATCACAAATATATCAATTTGGAAATTTTGTGGTCAAGAATTTGTTTAGAGTAAATTTGTCATATGTATACTAGTTTATGATTTTTTTGTGATCAAAAAGTTAATTTTGGATAAATTTGTCAAGAATGTATCAATTTAAAGATTTTAGTGATATTAACCCTCTCCCTTTCACCCAAACATTTTGCTACAAAAAAAAAAATGGCTCAAAAGATAATTGTCAATTCTAATAAGATGGTCCATTGACAAATAACCGATTTGGGCTACCGACCTGTCTGAATTCAATTAGGTTTCAATGGGTTTTTCAAGGCAAAATGGTCCATTGACAAATAAGTTATTAGACGGTGGCAAACTTAGACTTTTAGATTTAGGAAGTGCTTGGGCAAGAAAACGAAAGACTTACGTGAAAATGACGTAAAATCAGAAATCAAGAAAATCAATGTGAAAGTTCAACAAAATACAGTTTGTCATAAATGAATTCGGCACTAAATACCCTTGGACCCACCTCTGCCCATGGAACTTAAGATGGATATGGGGTTCAATCGAACATGCGATCCACGTCTTATGAGTCATTCACTAAAGTACGATCACTATTTTAAAAAATTAAATTTACTTGGATAGTTTTGGAACCCTCAAAAAGAAAATTGATCATAATAAAAAATTGTTCGCCAAACTCTAATTTAATATTTTGAGACTATTAGATCTTAAAGTTATAAGGTTATGTTTGACAGTTAGGATAAAATTCAAGATAACATAAAATTTATCTTATCTTATGTTTGAGCTTACTTAAGATAAGATAAAGTCTTAGATATAAGAGAGATATAATTTGAATAAAATTAATCCACGAGGAATGTAAAATAAAGGTGGATAAGATTTATAATATCCATAATAAAATAAATTATTCTTGTAAAATAACAAACTTCTTGTATTAATAAAAATTAAAGTCATATTTCAATATGAATAATATTTTAGTTCTAATAACATGAATTCAAAATAATAAAAAATAAAAATAATTTATTTTTTAATTTAATATTATTTTTATTTATTTATTCAATTTAATTCTGCCTTCTAATATAAATTAAATATATAATAATTTAATATATATTTATATTTATTACATATTTTAGGTATATTAGTACAATTTATTATTTAATATAAATTTATTAGAGAATGATGGAAGGGAAAAATAAATTAACAAGAAAAAAATTTAAAAAGAGAGGGAAAAAAAGCAAATAAAAATGAATTAGGTTAGAGTGTCGTGAGAAATTTTTACCATCTCTGATTTTACAACTATTACATTCATTTACACTAATATGCCATTTATACCAAATAATATACATGATATGATATGAATATATATCTAAATTTTTTATAGTGATTCACCAAGATAGGAAATAGCAAAATATCTAGATTTCATGTCCTATTCTATATAGTCTATTCCCGATTAAAAATCCAAACAATCAAATGTAGCCTAAGATGATTTGACAATTTTCAAGAATCGCAAATCTTTTGAAGCAATGATCATAGCAACGAATTCGAGGCTGTTGATTTTATAACTAATTGTAACATATTGCATGTTTCAAGAGTCCTATGATGAACACTGATTAAATTATGGATGCCCCACTGCATTATTTAACCTGAATTGCAATTTATTCCCAAATTGTAATCTAAAGGTATTGAGACGAATTCGGAGCCGGATAATTCATCCCCAGCAGCTCCTACACGCAACTATGACAATAAATTGACAAAAAGCAGGAGGGTACTATTAAAATGGCACAACCAGTTTAACCACTAGAGATTTTTAGTTAGAATTTAATTCTCATGCTCAACAAATTTAGTGAACAAATGGGGAGATAATTCGAAAGTTCCTGCATTTTAAGTCATACCTCCAAAACCTAATATTAAAGCCACGACACCATGTTTGACTCGTAATCAAGTCCCTGCAAACCCATGAGAGTTGACAAATTTTAAGAAAGCTTCCCAATTTCCGCCTACCAGGAAAAAAATCGGGCTCAGGCTCAGCCATAGGACATGATCCCCACATATTTTATTTTCCTTTTTATCGAATTACCTGGCTCGTGTTCAGATTTTGTCGTTTGGTTTCTCTTCCCTTACTTTTTCATACGTCTTTGTATTCATAAGCATTAGATGTATAACCATAACCTATTGATAGTTTGATTTACCTTCTTTGTCTATTTGCTACTATACTGTCTTTTGAGTCTGTGGTTTATTTTGTATCACCAATTTTAGGAACTACAGTCTCATTTGTAGTCTCAATCTCTAATGTCTCTGAGGTCTACAAAGTCTCCACTTGAAGTTCCAACTCACTACTGATACCATGATTTGTTTGGTTTGCGAGTAGTATCTCAAGGCTCCTCTATCAAAGCATGGCTATCTTGACTAGAAAGCCGAGTGCTATAGCATTAGTGCAATACGATAAATAGCCTTTCACACCATATGCATAACTTAAAAATACGTACTTTTTCATCCTCGGCTTAAGCTTTCCATCACCTACATAAGCATATGTAGGACATTTGAATACTCGTAATTCAAAGTCTTCCACCAGATAGCAGGTAATAAAGATCAACTAGTAAGGTAACAGGTCCACTACTTCGGCCAAAAATTTCTTGCCTAGTCTTACATGCGAAAACATGCACCAAACTCACTCAAGCTAAAATTTGGTTTGTTTATTTTGCAATTCCCTTTGGTTGTGGTATTCTAGGCACTACATAATGTCTCATAACACCCCCCCCTCCTTTCTCTCTCTCTTAATTTGTTTACTTGTTTGCTTCTTAATCAATTCATTAAACTCTTGAATAGATTGAATATGTCAAATTTGTGCTTCAAGAAATATACTCATACATTCCTCGAATTGTCGTTAATGAATGTCAGCATATATCAAGCACTTCCTTTTGAAAGAACCATAGATGGGCCCCAAATGTTTGAATGCATGTATTCAATTGGAATTTTGGTCAAATGAATAAATGTATTGAATATAACTTGGTGTTGAATCCAAACAATGCAATACTTACATGAATCCAACTTTTCTACCTTCTAATCTTCAGCAACCCCCCTCGCTCAACATTGTCAAACCTGCCTTGCTTGTGTGTCCCAATCGCATATGTCATAACCAAGTCAAGTGTAAGTTTGATTCACCTAATAAAATTGCAGTAGCTCTTGTCACAGTTTTTTTTTTTTTTTTTTTTTGATGACCGTGGAACTGCCTCACGGCCGACAGTAGCTATGCGTAAACCACGGGGGGTGCTAGCGCAGGGACTCACCTCTCACGGCTCCCCACTTTAGTCACGCATCATGACGAGTTGGGGAGTCGAACCCCAATCTTGCGTGTGACCAATGTGCGATTCCACCAACTCGGCCACCATGGGGTGGGTCTCTTGTCACAATTTTTCGTAGTAGATAATAGAGAGAATTCACTTAGGCGGTTGCTAGCTTAACTCTAGAATATTAGTGCAGAAATTAGTGACCGTGGGCAAAGTTCTGCTTCCTTCATGAGCCTTTGCCCCCACGTTCAAATGCTCAAATCTGACTTCAATGGTAGGAATATCAATTCCAACTCTGCAACCAGATTCACCAAAAACCACAATTATTCAAGCCTAAAATAAATAAATAAATATATACATCTTGACTGTACCGGAAAAACTTTCTCGGGAAAAAGGCAAAACATGCACGAGTCATGAAGGAACGATTCCCACCATTCTGGACGACAAAATTTTCACTGGCATGATAAGGATTTTCCTTGGTAAAGATTTTTCTCGGGAATCAAACAGACTCCATGCCAAGAAACGTGGCAAATTGGGTAAACATTTTCCTTTTTACTCAGAAAACCCACAAACAGAGGCTCCAAAAACAGAGCAAACAGAGACCGTACCTGTCAATAAGGTTCCGGAGCTTCAGCAAGAAGCGCTCGGTGTCCTCCTCGGTGACCCTCACTAACCTCTCAAGCAATCTCTTCCAGTCATGAAAACCCAGGTTCCAGATATCGATTTGGTTAGCACCGCCGCCGGCCGTCAGAATCCCTTTCTGGAGACGCTCGAATGTAGGGAGTTTCTCGAGAGCAGCCCATCTCAGAGCTTCCTCGTCATCCTCATCACGCGAAGACCTCGAGAACACATCCGCCATCGATGCATGGTTCCTCCACGTGGTGGAGCTGGTCGCACGCAGGCTGTTGCCCGCTCTGTATATATCTCCTCCATCCATGGATGGTGATGGTGTCTGCTGAAGCGCTGCTCTTGCTCTATTTTCAAAACACAAGAAGTGAAGAAGAAGAAGAAGAAGAAGAAGAAGAAGAAGAAGAAGAATAAGAAGAGGGGGGACGCGACAGCATTTCGTGTTCTGTTTAATGCTGATGTGCGCTTGTGTAATTACGTATGAAAATTGGCTCTTTTCATGGAGCTCATAAGTAAGAGAGAGACGGAGACGACACAGGTGTGAAGATGGAGTTTAATAAGAGTCTGTGCGTGAATTAGGCCCCACGGGGTCGACATCTGAATTGTAGACTCTGTAGATATTTTCCTGGGTTGGGAAAAAAGAAGTTAAAAATTCATTCTTCATTTCAATATTTACGCTTCTTTTAATTAATCTTCTATATTTTCTATTTGTCTAATTAAAACCTTTAATTTTCACAAACTTTCTGATCAAATCCTTCGACCGCCAAGTCTGCCCAAGTGCAATGGACGTGGCCCTTGGACGACGCCGTAGCGTAACATGCGTAATTTTTTTTTTTTCAGAGTAGACGTCCATGTGAGAGTCGATATTGGCTAAAATTCATCCACATCATACTCGTGTTACCTACATTTGCTAAATTTTTCCACATACGTCCACAAAATCACAATTTGCATCATCCGATGGCCACAAAAAATGAAATTAGTTGGATTTGGTATCAAAAGGACTTAATTAAAATACCAATGAAAGTAAAAGGTTTTGATTAGACAAATTGAAAATATGAGAATTTAATCAGAGAAAATGTGAGTGTAGAAAATAAAATAAAAATCTTTTTTTTTTAAAGACAAAATAAATTGATTGGGATCTTAGGGACAATGATAATGTTATCTCCGTGAAATTATCCCCTAACGCTATGTTTGATCAACTCAAGATAGGACTAGATAAAATGGGATTGAAATTCGAGAATTTTAATATTAGTGAATCGTAGTAATAGAGTGGATACTTTCATATTCTACCTCAATCATTGTTTAGTATGAACTACTATGTCAATTAAATGCACAAACAGATTCTACTTTGTTCATTGTTTGGTAGGAATGCACAAACAAAAATTGTGAGAATTTGTCACAACCTATTGCCAAAATGGAAATGCACAAACGGGGAAACATCTAACAACCAATACAATATTATTACGAGATCTAAACCTTAAATTTCAGGATCTCATTATAGCATTCCAGAGTTATAGAATCGACTATGAGTGGAAATGTAAACTAGATTCAATGTCATTGACAAGATAGATTAACCAAAGAATGCTAGATCTAGTAAGAGAGAAAAAGCATGATTATTTGCATTCATAATTTCAAAAAGGATAGGGTTTTGACTCTTTTGCCACTTTCATCAAACTTCGCTATGAATTAGATAATTACGGGAGAGAAACAATTTCGATTTTCTTTCTACTTTTGTAAATTTTCAACGTGAATTAGAGAGTTACGGACGAAAATGAGTTTTGACATTCCAGCCACTTTTGCAAAGATTCAATGCGAACTAAAGAGTCACAGAGGAGTCGTGGAGTTTCAACGTGAATTCCAGCTAAAAGAGAAGGGGAAGGAAAAGGAAGGATCTTCCAAGAATTAGCTTTGATACTATGGACATAAAAAGGTATAAAAGAAAATGGCCAAGAGCGGGATAGGAAACAAATCTTGACCATCCAATTGGGGTAACGATGAGTTATCAAGGAAGGAAGCAATTTTAATTACGAAGATCCCAATTCCAAAATGGAAAGAGAAAAAAGAAGAAACACTGGCGGGCAATATGAAATATTTGTTTTCTGGAAATTCTATTCCAACGTGAAAAAAAAAATCATTCTTATCTTTCTTGAAAATGAGATTTGAAATGATTGACATATCATATTATAAAAGTACTTTGTTTTGCCAGTGTTTGTATGACGTCCATTGACACCTAAATTTTACCAACTTGATCATTCATTTATTGCACATAAAATTAGGGATCAATTTTTAACCCCCAAGACAAAAAAAAGAAAGAAAGTAGAATTGAATTGCATAATATATAGTTTTAGGAGCATTTTTTCATTGCATTTGCATTGGACTAGTAATGGATGGATTTGACTTGATGGTTATAAGCTTAAAATTTTGCGAGTCAGACTAAGTCTGCGGTGAGAGGAAATTGGCCCAAGCCTGCTATTCTCTGATGGCCAAGAATTGATTTGAAAATGACGAGTTGGAAGATTGATGAATATTTCAAAAAGGATTTATATTATTCTTCCAATACTCGGGAGTTTTTGTGTATTCATGCAATCTATTCATATATTCTTAGTGAGGGCAAGCATAGGAATGAGATATTGCAAGCTCATCTTTGCAAGATTCGGAATTTGAGAAGATTCTATTACAATCTTGAATTTTTAGCATAATATTCAACCAATTTACGGGCAAGTATTTGGTCGGAGAATACTCAATCTGCATAAGGACAGAAAATGATATATTTTCTAGATCTTCCGAGAAAAAAAAAAAGATGAAAGCGTGCGGACAAAGATTTGGCCACAAGAGAGACCATCTTGAGCGCCCGTGAAATTGAGTCAATATTCTCAAAATCTTTAGACAATTCTCTTGGCCGTAATGCAAGGAGGAGGATCGGCAGATTTCGTATCTTCGTACAAAGGAAATCAATGAAAAAGGAAAGTGGGATTTAGTCTTCACATATCCATCGGTGTGGGCAGAAAGAAAAGCCGCAAGAATAAGAAAGAAATCATGATGGGTGGTCGGCAAGACAAGTGAATAATACATGCAAGATTTCAAGAGAATATTCATGCAATGCAATAGAAGGAAATAAAGCCCACGACAACCCTAATCCACTCACCTATAAAAAGGTTACTACACTACAGACAAAGAGAGTGGGGGCGGAAAAATAAGAATTTCAGAGCATAAAGAGACACACGCGAGGGAGGAATAGAGAGAAAAAGCACAATAGAGGGGAGTCCCACCTTCTGCACGTTCGCGAAGCAAGAGAGAGATCAGAGAAAGAGAAGTTCTCTTTGATCCTTTTCTTATAGGTTACAAGGGGGCACACCCCCACCACTCCACTACGTCCAAGAGGAGAAAATATCTTGGCATGTCGGACACTTGGAGGACGTCCCTAGAATCAACATTATGCACATTGGAGGGCGCACTTGAGGTCTCCACGGAGCACTACGGACTCTAAAAGGCTCGAACGTAGACACGTATACAAAAGAGAAGACTTATTTTGCAGCCTTGCCGAACCTACGTAGCAGCGAAGTAGTGGTGTTGAGCGCTGACGATCCCTATTGTCGTGAACCGAAGTTGCACCATCCTTGACGTGCTGCCTTCCACTCGAGATCCACATGTTGCTTCCGCCGTGTCCGAACCGGCCGCGATGACTCACTACCGTTGCACCGCCCGTTGTCTTGCCGAGTTTATCTGATCGTCACCCATTGTTGTTCCCGACGTGTCCTATCCCATCGAGCTAACCGTGCTACGGAGCCCCGACCCGAGCTGCTGTCGAGCTTGTCCTTAAGTCGAGCTGATCCTTGAAGTTCCTATTCTTGTAGGTTCATTGGTCGTGAGTCCACTGTATTGACCAACCATTGTTGGTCAATCCTTCACTCCGGTTCCGTTCTGGAAATAAAATCCAAACAAGGTAATTTTCTTGAACTGAATTTCATCTCGATATTATTGTCTAAACTGGAATATTTGATGCTAATAGTGATTTCATTGAGGTATTAGGCATTATCCAATGGGATATTATTGGCAAAAAATCATTATAATTACGAATTTGATCTGTAAGACTTCGGATCATTTTTTAATTATGTTGATTTTTTCCATTGTCGACATTTTGGCTTTAAAATCATTATAATTATTAATTTGATCTATGAGACTTCGGATCAATTTTCAATTATTTTGATTTTTCTTGAATATTGTGATGTTTAGGGTTAGAATAATTGCTAATTTAATCTATGAGACAACAGATTATTTTTTTCCAATTATTTTAACCCTTTATTTGATGAATAACCTGAGTGGATTGGATATAATGTTTATATTTGGAAATTGCTTATTTTGGAAAACACCCAAAAAAAAAATCAAATTGTTTATCAGATAGGATGGTTTTCTAAATTAGGATTGCATTTTTTTTTATTAGATTGCATGTTAGGATATATAGGATTTCTCGATAACATTGCCTAATTTGAATAGGTTTGCATGTTTAGATAATTTTGGAACAGATTAGAATAGATTCTAAATAACATTTTCTTTTATAGATAGGGTCCTAGATAACGCTTAGATAATCTCGCATTTTTAAAATAGTTTTCTGAGATCGGATAAATTGATTAATTAGGTTTATTTTTAATTAGGAATTTTAATAAAAAAATATTATGTGTATGTCAAATAGTTTGCATGTTAGTTTCATTTAATTAGAAATTGCTTGTCAATAGAGTTAGATCATGTAGTTAAAGTGCATGTTATATAGGTAACTTTTAATTTCAAGATAAGATAAAATCCCAAAATTAGTTACTTACTTTGTGTGTTTAATTCTTTTTGTGCAATTTATTTGATTCATTGAGTGTTTAATAATGGTTGAGCATTCATGTGATCACCCATTGCATGATAGTGATTTAAGCTAAAACCAATCCAGATTACCTGTAACGATATTTTTGAAAATAAAATGAATGGTACTAAAAAGGTATTAGAAAAATCTAGTGTAACCAAGTCCTCGTACCCAACTTTTCTGCTTCACTCATTCGTCCATTATTTTACTTAGATATTTAATCGACCTACCATAAATTGATTAGTGGCGTCTTCTAGATAAAATTCATTTGTATACTAAAAACTTAAACCTAAGTTGCGAATTGATATGGGTTTGGGAGAGTCCGAGCTAAGTCTAGACTCAGTAATCCATTAGCCAAATTCTAGAAACATCATTGTTTCGTTGCAATGGCACTGGTGGTTAGGAAGGTTCTTTGGACAATGGTGCCAAACGTGATGCATGTCGTCATCTGCAAGTACAAGAATACTTGGACTGTTCTTTCGATTACATCTTCGCATCCGATCCCCGTAGCAAATATCATTTTGGCGTCCTCTAATTTGTTCAATACTTTTAACAATTCGTGACTACCTTTGATTAGTGTCCATCAACCAGGTATTGCAAAAAGGTTTTAGATACTTACAATGGTGTATTTACATTGAAAAGCTCAAGCTATTTTTACGACTAGTGCAACCATCTATTTCATTATAGAAAATAATTTGGACCAAACGAAGTACAACAAAAAAATGTAAAGAAAATTAAAATCAATAGTTACTTAGGTTACGTTTGCTTTGGGGAATATAAATGATTTAGAAAAATATATATTTTTTAAAATAATTGTTTGTGTCGTTTAAAATAGATAGCCATAGAAAAATATTTTTATTATCGACAACAATTTATATCTAAATATTTTTCATGAACAATGAAAATATGTTTTTGCTTATTTATTTTGTAAACGATATATGCAATCATTTTAAGAAAATAATTTTAAATTATTCTTTTTTTTACGAAACAAACGATGCGTTAGATGAATAAAATGACATCATCCACTTGAGCACATACAATATAACTAAAAATAGGATTCCTATGTAGTAAAATCGAAATTAGCAACTTGGTATAACGCCAATTTGCCTTGCTACATAAGCAAATTAGCTAGGGATAGCACATGTGCTGAGGAAGGTTCCATGGGCAATAGTGCCAAACATCATGCATGTTGTCATATGTGAATCCAAGAGTGATTGGAGGACCATGCCTTGCATGTGTACTAAGAAGCACCTATATACTTTGAGAACTTTCGTGTTGTGTCAGACACTTCAACACATGTCCAACACTATTTGACACTCTCCGACACATGGTCAATTTTCTTGACACTCTCCGTATTTTGACATGCGAGCTTCCGTTTAATTTTTAAAATTTTCAATAAATAAGGGGTCAAAATGTGTGTGTATTTATCTAATAAACATAATAAATGGAGAAAAAATAAAAACTTAGTCTTCTATTCTCTTTTGACTCTCACTTCCTATGATACAAAATTTACACCCCAAGTTTTTTTCTCTCTTTTTTTTCCGATACATCTGACACGTGAATCTAGAATGTGGATTGCTTGTTTTCCTTCTTTATGGATTATTGGAATGGAGTTGAATTTATTAAATTGAAATAAAGAATGATATTTATAAATGTTAAATTAAGATTTTTAGTGTAAATTCAATCTAGACCTTTTTTTTAATTATTTATTTATTTATGAATTTGAATCAAATTAATTTTATTCAAATATTCATAAAAATGATAATTTATTATGTATATATAAATATACATTTAATATACAATGTGTCGAAATTCTCTGTTTTTTTATAAACGACGTGTCGCATGTCGTGTCGCGTCGTGTTGTGTGTCGCGTATTGTGTGTAAGTACTATTTAACATGTGTATACAAATAAACAACTTAATTAAATTACCACTGGCCGTGGTGGCGCAGCTGGATAAGAGCTCTAGTGATCCTTCCCCAAAGGTGAGGGGTTCAAAACCCAGTGAAGGCATTTGGTGTCTTAAGTGTGGTGCCGGGGTGGTGGGTCTTCTGCTAGTGTCATCCCAGGGTTTACTCGTCGGCTACCGGCTGTAGGGGGTTCCCTGGGTCATAAAAAAAAAAAAAACAACTCAATTAAATTCAATTCTTACTTTTACCAAAAAAGAAACAACTCAATTAAATTCAATGTAAAATTCACGGCACAGCCTCCTACCATCGAAAACCAAGAACGTCGTGCGTCTCTGCCTTACGTTAAGCACAAAAGGACAAAGAAGTCCCTCTCATATCGTCCAGCAGTATGAAGGAAAGAGTCCTTTCGTCAAACCCTTGAAGATAATTCAGCAACAACTTTCCTTATTTTTTAAATCATAACAGAAGGCCCCTGTTCTTGGTTTTCTTTGTGCAGTGAACCTTGGATTTTTATCCAACCCAGGAATGATAAATCTCAACATATGTAAGACACTCATTGTATTTTTTTTCCCACGGTTTAACAAACCGATCTATGCTCCATATACGAGTTCAAATTCGAGAGATAATTTAACAGTTAATTCTTATAACTAGTGGAACCATTCATGCTCTTATTGAAAATAATTTGGATCAAAGGAAACTAAACAAAGATCATATCATATCCCATTGGTGATAACAAAATTAAAACCAACACTTATGCTACGTTTGTTTTGCGGAAAAAGAATTATTTAGAAAATATTTTCCTAAAAAAGATTGTTTATATCGCTTAAAATAATTAATTAATGAAAAATATTATTATTATTGACAACAATTTATATCAAAAAGTTTCGTGGAAGATGACAAAATCGCTCATTTTGTGAGCAATAAAAACGATCATTTTTCAAAAAATACTTTTTAATCATTCATCTTTCGCAAAACAAACAAAGTTTTGAATGAATAAAATGGTGTCATCAACTTGAGCATGTACAGCATGACTGAAGCATAGGATGCCTATGTAATGAAATTGAAATTAACACCCCAGTATAGGAGTTCTAATATAACCGTCTTAATTTTCCATAAAGGAAAGACTGGGAAGCCAATTTGCCTTGTTACACGAGCAAATTAGCTAGAGACAGCACACGGGGTCTGGCAGGTTCTGTGGACAACGGTCCCAAACGTCATGCATGTCGTCATCTGCAAATACAAGAAGCACTCGGAAACTCATGCCATGCATGCGTATGGTGTTTCAGTCGTTGTGCAACTGCATCTCCCAGAAGGAAGCAGAATAAAAAGACCAGAAGAAAAGTCTTGATCTGACTTTGCTGTTCCAAGACTTACCCCCTCAACATGTGAAACGCATTTTGGACAAGAACCGGAACACTCGTATGACCAGGGATTTAAATAACTCTGGCAGAAGCGGACGGGGGTTCGCTTAGCTGGTAAGGATCGGATACTTTGTACTGGTCATGCTTAAGTTCCATTCTCGCCGCTTGCGGTCTCCCATTAATAAGCGAAATGCGAGTCCACCACAAGTGCTTAAGGTAGGCCTGCGACGTGCGCTTATCTTGAAATGGAGTAATTCTCGCTTCCGCCTGAACTTTTTGTTACAGAATAAAAACAAACGACTCAAAAGATACTTATGGTTTATGAGTTACAAGGCATGCAAAGATATGTTAAATTGGTTAGGTTTAATCAGACTGTCAACGCATCCTAATTCTATTAGGGTTTTAATGGGGGTTTTCAACTCAAATAAGGTCCATTGACAAATAACCTTATTGGACAGTGGCAAACTTAGACTTTTAGATTTAGGAAGTCCTCGGGCAAGAAAAAAAAAACTTAGGGGTCAACGTACATGAAAATGACTAGTAAAATCTTGGGGGAGAAATCAAGAAAATCAACATGAAACTTCACAAAATACAATTCATCATAAATAAATTTGGCACTAAATATCCTTGGGCCTGCCTCTGCCCATAGATCTTAAGATGGATCTGGGGCTTTACCTAAATGTGACCCGAATCCAATAAGTCGTTTACTAAAGAATGATTAAAGAACTTCAAATTACTTGGATAGTTTTGAACCCTCACAAAGAAAATTGGTAGTAACAAACATGGTTCGTCAAACCCTAATTTCATATTTCCTGGCTACTTTCGACTAGTGTCCAACAACCAAGTATTACAAAATGGTTTTAAACACTTACAAAGGTGTATAGACACATCGAAAAGCTTGAGCTATTATTACGACTAGTGGAACCATTTATGCTGTTATAGAAAATAATTTGAACCAAAGGCAGCACAATAAAGATCATATAAAGAAAATTAAAATCAACAATTACTTACGCTACGTTTACTTTATGGAAAATTAATGATTTGAAAAATTGATTTCCTAAAAATAATTGCTTATATCGTTTAAATAGACAATTAATAAAAAAATATTTTCATTATCAACAATAATTTATGTTGAATATTCTCATGGATGATGAAAATATGTTTTTCCTTATTTATCTTGTAAATGATATATGCGATCATTTTTAAAAAAAGGGATATGTTCAGCACAAGTCCTAAAACTTGTCAACAAAGTGCAATTGAGTCCTAAAACTTACAAAAAGTACAAACAAGTCCTAAAACTTGTCAACTTGGTTCAATTCAGTCCTTCCGTTAACACCGTTAGTTTATATTAACGGAAATTGCTGACTTGGCTTATTTTAATACTTTCTCTCTCCTACGTGGCAATTAGGGCAAGAAAAATTGTGCACGTAAGTGAAACGACGTCGTTTTGTGGGTATTGCCATTCTCAAAACGACGACGTCTCCCCTCCGTTTTTTTCACGACGTCTCCCCCTCCGTTTCTCCGTTTCTTTACGACATCTCTTCCCTTCTTCCCCTCTCGAATCAACGAATCCTAAGCCTTAAATCTCGACGCAGATCTCTTCCCTTCTTCCCCTCTCGAATCAACGCAACCCTAAGCCCGAAATCTTGACGCAGATCTCTTCCCTTCTTCCCCTCTCGAATCAACGCAACCCTAAGCCCTAAATCTCGACGCAAATCTCTTCCCTTCTTCCCCTCTCGAATCAACGCAACCCTAAGCCCTAAATCTCGACGCAGATCACCGGTGCCTCGCGAGTTGCAATTCTTCGTCAAACGCTGGTGCGAGTACGCGCGAAACTCGTCCCACGAGAGCCTTGGCGGTGGATCGAGCGGCGCCGACGGTGGAGGTGAGGTGAATTTGTTTGCACCGCTTGTGTCCATGCATAGGAATATGTTGTGGAGATTGATTGTCCCGCTTACTCTGTGCTAACATGACAGGCTGAAGTCTCTGGACTGGTTGACTCAGAGGACCCTGATTTCAAATTGAGCAAATATGATTATTTTGGCCACGGTGAGATACTGAGTTTCTTCTCTCATGTGTATTGGGGGTTGTGATTACTTGTTGTGGTGTTCTTCAATTCTAATCTGCATCACTTTGTATTTGTGATTTGTCCATTAATGTAACGATAATATAGTGTTTGATCATTTCTTTCAAGACTATGGCTAAAGTTATCTACAACTTCACTAATTATAGAATTTGTTCTAGACAGCGACATCTTCTTCCTCTTGAAACTTCAAGTTCATTTGGGGGAGGGGGGTGATATGCGTATCTTCATCTCTGCATCTATACTTACTTGATTAGAAAGGGACATGAGAATAATGTTTTTTCAGAATAAGATAGCAGGGATATGGTATGATGTGGGTTTAAATCCATCTAATATATGTGTCCTCTTGAAACTTCAAGTTCATTTTGCGCGGGGGGTGATGTGCGTATCTTCATCTCTGCATCTATATTTACTTGATTAGAAAGGGAAATGAGAATAATGTTTTTTCAGACTAAGATAGCAGGGATATGGTATGATGTGGGTTTAAAATGTATTACATATATGTGTCCCTGTTATTTGTCAACACTAGCTTTAGAAAGCCAGCTTTGGCTTCATGAACTGTCTTCATTTAATCATTTCAGGGACAACAATAACGGTTCATGCTGCTGATATAATTGCTTTGTCAAAGGTGACTGATTGTTTCCTCTTCGTGTTTCTCTTGTAGTTCTATTCCTGTTGCTATAGTTCATGACAATGGTGCTTTGATTTTGATCGGCAGCTTACCTGCTTAGTGCTACCGTAGGAGCACTGCCATTTGCTCCAGCCTAAGTCAATATGGAGATCGGATGACACAAATGAAACGTGCAGTCTTGTTGAGCGTATACTACACCTGGAACCCATTGAAGTATGTTTCAAATAGTTGCGTAGAGGTCACTTTTTAAGCCTCATTTTTGTGCTAAATTAGTCATGGATTTCCTCTCACGCTTGAATGTTCCACTCGTCCATGGTGCAAATAGGCACGTTTAAATTGAACTTCTTTACATCACATTGTTCAGTGCTTATTCACTGGAATCATCATCATGGCTGATAAATGCTACATGACTTTACACATACACTTGCTTAGTGGTGTCACATGACTATGAATGTTTTCAAAGAACTGTAACTTAACATAAATCAGTCAAAGATTAGATGGCCTAATGATATATTGCCTCAACAACCAGTTCTATCAAGAGTTATCCTCTTTTGGAATTATCTATGGATATCACATTTTCCTGTTCTTCCCCTTTTTTTTATGCTTCTTGCTGTCCCATAATCCTTTAAGTTGAATCTATAGATATAGTTCCTTTTCACTATCAATGACGATACCAAATGATTTGTCTCATTGTCCATTGCTTACACAGTTCTTATGTGATGGAATCCAATGCACTACTCGATATGCTTTTTGTTGCTTGATGATGTTAAGAAAAGAAGATTTCTAGTTTCCATGAACTTATTTTCATGTGCATGTTATTCTTGAAAACAAGATTTATATCGCATGCCCATATTTTCCTCTTAAAGGTCTCTAGCTACTGTTTACAGTTTTGCGACACATGCTAAGATTAAATGTGGGATAGCAGACATGTGGTCTTTATCTGTGAATAAGTTGTCATTACATGTTTGTTTTGAAGGTTAACATATTTCGAGGGATCAATTCGCTGAAGGCTCCGAGATTTGGGAAAGTTTTCGGCGGGCAGTTCATTGCTCAAGCATAATTAGTTCAGTTTTGTGCAGTTTTGTGCTAAACCAATCTGTGAGATGTGTACACGAAAATTTGATGACTTCCTTTCTTCTAAATTAGTTCAATTTACTGTCACTTTCAGCTCCTTTTTTGCTGATGCTGGTTTGCTGATGCTTGTATTTGGAATGAGTTTATTGGAGGGTTGACTACTCTCAAGGTCATCCATCAACATGGGTATGTTTACCCTACCTATTTCTCTTTACAAGTGAAGTCATTAGTAGTTTTTAGGTGAAATTTTACGATTGAAAGTGCTATTTGTTTCTATTCCTTTGTAGGTCCAACGGGCAACAACAAAGTTTATGTCACTGTTTTCTTTGGAGTTAAATTTCAAGTTGGACTGCCCTTAGAATATGTAGATGGAAGGGTCGATGTTGCTGAAGTAGACTTAAGTAAGGGTTCATTATCCAACATAATTGCAGCTGTTGAGGTTCTGTGTGGGCGTAAAATGGAAAAGCTCTTTTATAGAGTTCCTGGAAGTAATATTCTTGAAGATGGAGTAACTCTTAGGTACTTATGGGATAACTCCGATGTGATAGATCAATTTTATCATCATCTTCAGACTCTGAAAATATTTAATTGTATGTTGAGCATGTCGATGATGAAGAAACGCTTGCTGAGATAAGGGGAGTTGAGATGGAAACTGGAGGTTTGTTTGATGTGAATATGGAAAGTGTTAATAATGTGGCTGATAATGTGTTTGAAAATATAATTGGAAATGTCGATGGTGATGGGAATCAGCTTGAGGGTGAAAGTAGGGATGTGGATGATGAGAATGATGATGCATGTAATTTGGTGGATGTTGAACAGTCGAGTGACGATGATGATTTTGAATTGGTTAATGCAAGAAGAAATTTAAAGGAATTTTCAGCGAGACATAGACTCAAAATTGGAACTAATATTGAAGAAACTTCTCAATTAGACATTGGCTCTCAAACTCCATTATCAATTGATCCTCTAATGGTGGATGCGTCTGGGTGCGAAACAGAGTATTATGATTCAGATGAAGAAGAAAGTCTTCATTCAGATTTAGATTATGAGAGTGAAAAAGAAGAAAATGATGTTATTTCAAGAAGAAGGAGTAGGTTTCCATCATATGATCGAAATTGTAAGAATCCAGTATTTGTTGTTGGCATGACATTTGAAGATTCAAGTGAGTTCAAAGATGCAATTTTGAGGTACTCGGTGGCTGAGCAAAGAGCAATTAAATACACCAAGAACACCACTGGATTTGTAAGAGCTAGGTGTGCCCAGGCTAATTGTAACCGGATGATTTATGGTGCTCTCGATAGCAAAACTGGATCATTTCATTTGAAAAAGTACATTGATGAGCATATATGTGCTATTACTTTTGAGAATAAGAGAGTTTCTATTTCTTTTTTAGCTAAACACTTCATGATTCTCATTTCTGCAACGCCTAAAATTAACGCACTTAAGTTGAAGATATTAGTTAGAGAACAGTTGGGGGTGAATGTCACTGTGAGCCAATGCAGGAGAACAAAGCTAAAAGTGTTCAAGGAATTACAAGGCAATTATAAGAAGGAGTATGCACTGATGTACGATTACTTGGGAGAGCTTTACATTGCAAGCCGGGCGAGCACATTTATAATGAAAGTTGAAAGACCACTACTAGATTCCTTACCATTATTTGATACGACTTACATTTGCTTTGATGCCTGTAGGAAAGGATTTTTGGCAGGGTGTCGGAAGATCATTGGATTAGATGGATGTTTTCTTAGGGGATTGATCAAGGGTGAGTTGTTGTGTGCTGTGGAGAGGGATGCTAACAATCAAATGTATCCAGTAGCATGGGCAGTCGTAAGAATTGAGAATAATGACACATGGAGCTGGTTTATCAACTTGTTGAGAGAAGATCTTGACATGGGTAATGGTAATGGATGGGCCTTAATAAGTGACCAACAAAAGGTATGTAATACTACTATCGCGCATCTTGAATTTGTTTGCAACAATATAATGATTTCCAATATTAATGTTTTCTTTTCTTTTTTTATATATCAGGGCCTCATTCCTTCAGTAGTTGAACTTTTGCCAAATGCAAAACATAGAATGTGTGCGAGGCATATATATTCTAATTGGGGTCAAAAATACAAAGGAAAGCAGTTGATGAGACAATTTTGGAAATGTGCTAAGAGTACTAATATGTCAGATTTTGAGGTGCATAAACAAAGATTGAAAGAAATGACTCCACAAGGTCATGATAATCTATTCCAGATTGAGCCAAAGCACTGGTCTAAAGCCTTCTTTGACACCAACATAAAATGTGATGTTGTTGATAATAATCTTAGTGAAGCTTTCAATGGTAGGTGTGTGGAAGCTAGGTGCAAGGCCATTGTGAGTATGCTTGAAGATATTATAATCATGATTATGAATATAATACACAGTCAAAGGGATGCATGTGCTAAGTGGACAAGGAATTATGGTCCAAGGATTGTGCATAAGTTACATCAGAATACAATGGCTAGTAGATATTGCCATTTGATATGGAATGGAGATCAAGGATACGAGATTATGGAAAATGGTGACAAATATGTTGTAGACTTCAATTTGAAGACTTGTTCTTGTAGAGCTTGGGAAGTTAGTGGAATCCCATGTTGCCATGCTATATGTGCAATACACCACAAGAAAAATGATTCAGGTGACTACCTAGCCAAGTGCTATAACAAGAACAAATACATAAGTGTTTATCAATTCATGATGCCTACTGTGAGAGGACAGAAATTTCGGGGCAAAACTAATAAAGAAGCCCCTCAGCCCCCACCGATCAAAAAGATGGCTGGTGGGCCAAAAAGGAGTAGAAGAAAGCAACCACTTGAGCTTGTAAGACAGAACAGAATGACTAAAGAGGGTAAGCGAATGACTTGTTCTACCTGCCATGTGGTTGGACATAATTGTAAAGGATGTCCTCTGAAAAATGTATTTCTTAACTAATTGATTTTGTTGATTCTGAACCTGTTGTCTTGTCATGAATGCTTACTATGTGCTTTTTAGGCCCATGCAAATGCACCTGAAGCTCAATCTCAAGCCAATTCCAGTGGATCAAGGCCTAAAAAAAGACAAGTACTTTGTGATAGATTCATGCATTATAAGTTATAACTGTGAAGATTTCGATTTACTAATGATGGATATATATGCAGGCTAAAGCTACAGCAACGGCAAGTACAACTCAAGGAGGATCCAAAGGCCGTGTCATTGCTTCTGCAGAAGCTAGTGCACTTGTACAAGATAATAGTGGGCAGACGAATTCTTCAGCCAATGCTTTTGTAGAAGCTAATGCACAAGTAGAAGATACTTCTGCCAATGCTTTTGCAGAAGTTAGTGCACCAATTGAAGATACTTCAACCAATGCTTTTGCTCAAGTCGATGTGCCAGCATAAGATACTTTAGTCAATGCTTGTACAGAACTCAGTGGACCAGTGCAAGATACTTCAGTCAATGATAAAGCTCAGTCTAGTGTAAATGAAAGAGGATGTTGGGCTACTGCTAATGTAAGTGGATGTAGTGGACATGCCAATTCTTTTGCTGAAGCTAGTGTTAATCAACGACAAGGATTTTTTCGTGCTCAAGCCAATGCAATAGCTAGCAGCAGACCTCAAAAAATCCCAGTGAGTAATACCTCACCAGCCATGCATTCATGTGTTGTGATTACATTGTCACATTCGATTTTTTTTTGCTTTTTCAGTTTAAAAGACCTGCCATTGAAATGGAAATGATACAAGGGCAATCACAACCAAACAAGAAAAAGAAAATGGTATGTTTACACAACTCCTAAAAACAACCTTCAAATTCTCAATGTGAGTATGTTTTAACACTTTACAATGGGAACTTATTGTCTCCTTGAACTAAAAACATACCCATTCTTTTGTAGCCTGGCTCAATTGATACAAGATTATCGAAACAATCAGACAAAGGAGTAGTTTTAGGAGCTTCGATGGTAAAAGCGCATCCCCAAGCCAGTGCACAGCCTCAATCATCTCAAAGTGCTCTTCAAAAGCATGTTGTTGTGAAGTCAAAGCCACCATGGCAACTCCAGGACAGTTTGCAGCTTCAAGCATTAAGAACTTATCCTCGAAAGCACATCGGTGTAAAGCCAAAGCCACCATCGCACCCCCAGGCAAGTTCTCAGCCTCAGTCCCAAAAACATGTTGCCATAAAGCCAAAGCTGAAGCCACCATCACAACCGCCAATGAGTTCACAGCCTCAGTCATCTCATACTTCAATTGCTCCCGCAAAGCCTATTTGGAAGTGAGTCACAGAAGGCACACCATATACAATTAAAAGCTCATGACTTATGAATCAAGCGCACGTTGAACTTGGTGGACCACCTGAGACAGTTCAACCACCCGAGACAGTAGACTTGGATTGACATGCTTGCTAAATGTGTCGGGTCTCATGAAAGTTGCAACAAGAAATTCTCCTTTAACATTATCTTAGGTGCTGTTTTTGCTGGCCAATTTCTCATATGGTTTGTGGTTTGTAGTGTTTTGTAGCAATCAATTTTAGTGATTTTGTAATTATCAGAGAACGTGTTGGGACTGTGTTTAATGACTCGTCCCTTTTGCTGTATACATTTGAGAATATCCTATCCGTCTCTTTGCCTCTTGGCTGCAGTAGTGCAATGTGCAAATTTATCTGCCTAAGAAAAGAGCAACTTTGTTTTGCATCCGTGTATCTGAGGCAGCATGCCGTGGTACGTGCATGTACCTTTTCAATTTCTTTCTTTGAATAGGAGTTTTATTTCTGTTGAGCACCTCAATACAGTCTCCATATATTTTTGCAACTTACATAATGTCAAAAAGAAGGTTGCGGTGGAGGGAATGTTCGGCCGTTTTGAGTTAAAAAAAACTTCTCTATCTCTAGATACCTTTCATTACATAGTACACACTGATATTATTGAGACAAATCCCCATTAGAGATTATATTTGGCATCTGGAGATCACGAAGATCATCTCAGGATTCTGTTGTTTCTATAGTGAATCGTCATCTCGTTTCGGCCGATCTCTTGTGGCAGGATGTCATAGCGTATCAAGTGCTGCAAATGCATTGTCGTCTTCAGATTTCATCGCTTACACACTGCTCACATCGGGTGGTACCTCGTTCTCATCCACAAAGACATTGCCTTCGTAAGTCACTGCCCCTCCATCTCGAACTCTGCCATTGCCGGTTACTTCTACAATCAATTTCGGAAAACCGACGCTCTCTTCACGAATTAGACCCTCCCTTGCCTCTCCTATCAGCTTCTTAGTCCTTTCGCTTTCGCCGGCTATATCATTGTCGCTACGGTAAGAGTGCTCCTCATAATATGGTACAAGACCTCCTGCCATGAATCCGAGATTCACCTTATGGCCTAAAAGAAGTGGGCCTGAGTCCGGGATGCTTATGTTCTCCTCGTTCTGGCGATGTCTTTGACTGTCGAATTGATGATTGATCTAAAAGAGCAGCCAGATACTAAACATCGTGGCAACAACAAATTGGAATATTCTCCTAGATCGTCCTGCCCTCTGTCTGTGATTGTCATTGCCGGATTGGTTAGCCATCATGTTCTGTTCCTTCAAATTTGAATCGGATCACTGGAAATAGAAGCAGATTCCAGGCAAAGAGAGGTCAACACGATGACTTAATGGGCCAAAAAAAAAGATAGTTGATGAACAAATGAGTCAAACTATCACGAACCGGAAGACCAACTTCGTAATCTCATTTGTGTTTAACCAAACATTAATCATTTCAATTGAATTCATCGCTCAGACTCTAGCCGAAACTAATTGTGGCGAGCATAAGAAAAATCTGTTCCCAGCTTAAAAAAAATCAATGCAAGATATACTTAAAGAAGACCTGCTCATACAGTCCTATCTAATGCTCTGACTTTGTGATGATGAACTTGAGAACGAAACCGGCATGCTCGAATGCTCGAGGAAAGGAACCCTTTTGAAAGAAACAAGAGAGGGCCTGCTCGGAAAGTTCTTTCCTTTCTTCTAACGAAAAGCCAAGAAAGAGAAAGTCGCGCAAGCTAACATTCGTCAGAACGCAAAAGCAGTAGAATTTGTCAAGGCGTGGAAAGTCCCGAACGGGGGGTTTGAAACTTTCGAAAATCCAAAGAGCCGGCTTTGTCACGTAACTCCCTTTACTTCATGCCCCAAACAGTACCTTTTTCTCCCCTTTCTAGATGCTTTTGATTTGATGAAGCAAAAGTTCAAAGGGCGAGGGCAGCTTATATAGAGGAAAACAAGCTTCCTAGACTTCATTTCCATAAATACTTGAGAGTGCTCTGTCTTTTTTCCTTTGATGGAACATTTAAAAAATCATCATCCAAATAGCATTCACTGAAAGAACACACGAAATGAATTAAGCTTGTTTACATTTCCACGCAATATGAGTTTCCTAATTTTACAGGGCAAAAGAGAATCGGGATAAAGTAATTAAATACAAATTTAGAAACAAGGTACTATGGAAGACTTAGAAACTTCTCACTAGCTTTCACATTAAATATAATCCCCATAATGATATAACACATGCATAGAAAAAATCCCAATTGATAGAGCATCTTCCCTTTCTTCACTCGTGCAAGCTCTTCCTTTAAAAGTCCATTTTTCGCCTTTTGCGCCTTTATTTTAGCTATCGGTGAGCTCACATAATCGTCATTGCATCTGGATTGGCTTGACTCCAATAGTGCTTGATTTCTTTCAAGCAGTTCGACTATCATGTCCCTCACTTGATCCAGTATTTTTTGGTCAACCCACATGAAGAAATTGCAGCAACCTGGACCATCAAACTTAGCACATCCATAGAACCTTCTTCTTGCGTTTTTCTTTGTTTTTGCAATAAGAAGTGGTGATCGAAGACCACAATAGCAGGTTAACTCTGATTTGACCTCATCAGGAGTTACACCACTTGATTTCGAAGTTGTTGCCCTCATTCTTCTTGTCGCCATATTAAAAAAGCATATCACAGTTGCAAACTAGCAAAACCTACACCATAGGAGAATAAAGGCATGTTAACCTTCAAAACAAACATGTAATGACAACTTATTCACAGATAAAGACCACATGTCTGCTGTCCCACATTTAATCTTAGCATGTGTCGCAAAACTGTAAACAGTAGCTAGAGACCTCTAAGACGAAAATATGGGCATGCGATATAAATCTTGTTTCCAAGAATAACATGCACATGCAAATAAGTTCATGGAAACTAGAAATCTTCTTTTCTTAACATCATCAAGCAACAAAAAGCATATCAAGTAGTGCATTGGATTCCATCACATAAGAACTGTGTAAGCAATGGACTATGAGACAAATCATTTGGTATCGTCATCAACAGTGAAAAGGAACTATATCTATAGATTCAACTTAAAGGATTATGGGACAGCAAGAAGCATAAAAAAATGGGGAAGAACAGGAAAATGTGATATCCATAGATAATTCCAAAAGAGGATAACTCTTGATAGAACTGGTTGTTGAGGCAATATATCATTAGGCCATCTAATCTTTGACTGATTTCTGTTAAGTTACAGTTCTTTGAAAACATTCATAGTCATGTGACACCACTAAGCGGTAGTGCGTGTAACAGTCATGTAGCATTTATCAGCCATGATGATGATTCCAGTGAATAAGTACTGAACAATGTGATGTAAAGAAGTTCAATTTAAACGTGCCTATTTGCACCATGGACGAGTGGAACATTCAAGCGTGAGAGGAAATCCATGACTAATTTAGCACAAAAATGAGGCTTAAAAAGTGACCTCTACGCAACTATTTGAAACATACTTCAATGGGTTCCAGGTGTAGTATACGCTCAACAAGACTACACGTTTCATTTTTGTCATCCGATCTCCATATTGACTTAGGCTAGAGCAAACGGCAATGCTCCTATGGTAGCACTAAGCAGGTAAGCTGCCGATCAAAATCAAAGCACCATTGTCATGAACTATAGCAACCGGAATAGAACTACAAGAGAAACACGAAGAGGAAACAATCAGTCACCTTTGACAAAGCAATTATATCAGCAGCATGAACCGCTATTGTTGTCCCTGAAATGATTAAATGAAGACAGTCATTAGTGCAACCAAAATAGACAGTTCAGGAAGCCAAAGCTGGCTTTCTAAAGCTAGTGTTGACAAATAACGGGGACACATATATGTAATACATTTTAAACCCACATCATACCATATCCCTGCTATCTTAGTCTAAAAAAAAATTATTCTCATGTCCCTTTCTAATCAAGTAAATATAGATGCAAAGATGAAGATACGCACATCACCCCCCCCAATGAACTTGAAGTTTCAAGAGGACACATATATTAGATGGATTTAAACCCACATCATCCCATATCCCTGCTATCTTAGTCTGAAAAAACATTATTCTCATGTCCCTTTCTAATCAAGTAAATATAGATGCAGAGATGAAGATACGCACATCACCCCCCAAATGAACTTGAAGTTTCAAGAGGAAGATGTCGCTGTCTAGAACAAATTCTATAATTAGTGAAGTTGTAGATAACTTCAGCCATAGTCTTGAAAGAAATGATCAAACACTATATTATCAGTTACATTAATGGACAAATCACAAATACAGTGATGCAGATTAGAATTGAAGAACACCACAACAAGTAATCACAATCCCCAATACACATGAGAGAAGAAACTCAGTATCTCACCGTGGCCAAAATAATCATATTTGCTCAATTTGAAATCAGGGTCCTCTGAGTCAACCGGTCCAGAGACTTCAGCCTGTCATGTTAGCACAGAGTAAGCGGGACAATCAATCTCCACAACATATTCCTATGGATGGACACAAGCGGTGCAAACAAATTCACCTCGCCTCCACCGTCGGCACCACTAGATCCACCGCCAAGGCTCTCGTGGGACGAGTGTCGCGTGTACTCGCACCAGCATTTGACGAAGAACTGCAACTCGCGAGACACCGATGATCTGCGTCGAGATTTAGGGCTTAGGGTTGCATTGATTCGAGAGGGGAAGAAGGGAAGAGATTTGCGTCGAGATTTTGAGCTTAGGGTTGCGTTGATTCGAGAGGGGAAGAAGGGAAGAGATCTGCGTCGAGATTTAGGGCTTAGGGTTCGTTGATTCGAGAGGGGAAGAAGGGAAGAGAAGTCGTAAAGAAACGGAGAAACGGAGGGGGAGACGTCGTGAAAAAACGAGGGAGACGTCGTCGTTTTGAGAATGGCAATACCCACAAAACGACGTCATTTCGCTTACGTGCACAATTTTTCTTGCCCTAATTGCCACGTAGGAGAGAGAGTATTAAAATAAGCCAAGTCAGCAATTTCCGTTAATATAAACTAACGGTGTTAACGGAAGGACTGAATTGAACCAAGTTGACAAGTTTTAGGACTTGTTTGCACTTTTTGTAAGTTTTAGGACTCAATTGCACTTTGTTGACAAGTTTTAGAACTTGTGCTGAACATATCCCTTAAAAAAATTAATAATTTTCAAATCATTAATTTTTCACCAGCACATCGAATGAATAAAATGCCATCATTAACTTGAGCACGTACAATATGACTAAAAATTGGATGCCTATGTAATAAAATCGAAATTAACAACTGAGTATAGGAGTTCTGAAATAACCCTCTTGATTTTCCATAAAGCAATCCTAGAGAAGCCAATTTGCCACGTAAGCAAATTAGCTAGGGATGGCACGCATGGTGAGGAAGGTTGCATGGACAATGGTGCCAAACGTCAAGCATGTCGTCATCTGCAAATCCAAAAGCCATGGGAGGATCACGCCGCGCCTGTGAATGGTGTTCAGTCGCTGCGCATCTCCAGAAGGGAAGGACCAGAAGAAAAGATTTCATCTGACTTTGCTGGTCCAAGCCCTACCCACCCCCCAACCAAAACATGAAAACGCATTTGGACAAGAACTGGAACACCTGTACGACACGGGATTTAAATAACTCAAGACAAGTTGAAGGCAGTTGGCTTAGCCGGCAAGGATCGGACACTTTGTACTGATCATGCTTAGGTTTGATTCTCACCGCTAATGGTCTCCCATTAATAAGTGAAATGCAAGTCTAGTATATGTCCTCAAAGTAAGCTAGCAACATGCCCTTATCTTGAAAATGAGTAATCTTCCTTTGGGTTAATGCCACGAAAAATTCTAAATTAATACTGTGATAAATTTATCTCAAACTAATTTTTTTAACAACTAAAAATTCTAAATTAATATACTTATGATAAATTTTCATTAAATTTTACATCAAATGATTGAGTTAAATGATATGTAACAATTGATGAGTGTATTAGTTTGAAGTTTAACTTGGTACTAGTTTTTGTTTTTCATGGTATTATTTCAATTTAACAGAAACTAATATTGGGTAAATTTATTACAAACGTATCAATTTTAGGTTTTTTGTAGTAAAAAAAAAAAATTTAAGTAAATTTGTCACATGTATAATAATTTAGGATTTTCGATAATCAAACATTAATTTGGGATAAATTTGTTACAGGTGTATCAATCCCTCTCTCTTTCGCCTAAACTTTTTGCTATAAAAAATAAAGTGACTCAAAAGATAATTATCATTTTTGAGGTACAAGGCATGCAAAGAGATGATAAATTGATTCGGTTTAATCGGGCCGACGAACCATCTGAATTCAATTAGGCTTTCAATGGGGTTTACAACACAGGATGGGTTTATGGTCCATTGACGAATAACTTATTAGACAGTGGCAAACTTAGACTTTTAGATTTAGGGAGTCCTTGGGCAAGAAAACAAAAGACTGACATAAAAATGACTTGTACAATCTTGGGGAAGAAATCAAGAAAATCAAAGTGAAACTTCACAAAATATAGCTCATTATAAATGAATTTGGCACTAAATACCCTTGGACCCACCTCTGCCTGTGGAGCTTGAGATGGACCTGAGGTTCAACTTAATATTCATAATAGAAAAGTTATTTTTTTTAAATAACAAACTTCTGAAATTAATAAAGTTAAAATTATATTTCGATATAAATAATATTTGAGTTCTAATATAATAAATTCAAAATAACAAAATAATAATAACAATTTATTTATTATTTTATTTTATTTTTATTTTTATTTATATTCTCGATTTAATTTTTCTTATAATATAAATTCAATATATAAATATAAATAAATAAATACAAATTTTAGGTATTTTAGTATTTTAGCAATATTAGTACAATTTATTATTTAATAAAATTTTATTAGAGAATGATGGAAGGGAAAAAGAAATAAAAAGAAAACAATTAAAAAAGAGAGGAAAGAATAAAAAATGAATAAAAATGAAGTAGGCAGGAATGTCATGAGAAATTTTTACCATTTCCTTTTTCGCAACTTTTTGATTCATTTATATTGATATGCCATTTATACCAGACAATGTACATGATATGATATATATATATATATATATATATATGAATTTATCACTATAATTCACCAAATAATAGATAGAATATAACAAAATGTATGAATATATCCAATCTAATCCCAATTAAAAATTCAAACAACCAAATGTAACTTAAAATAATTTGACAATTTTCGTGATAGTGCATTTTACGACTGATTTTCTTGTTTGAAATTTGAAAAATGCAAATCTTTTGGAGCAATGATAATGGCAACTAATTCGAGATGGATGATTATATAATTAGTGGTAACATACTGCACGTTTCAAGAGTACTATGATGAGCACCCATTAAATTGCGATTTACTCTGAAAACCGTGATGCGATGTAAGCGAAAGATATCGAGACAAATTTGGAACCGGATGATTCATACCAAGCCTACATGCAACGTGGAGAATAAATCAACAAAAAGCAAGAGTGTATTGCTCAGATGGCACAACCAGTTTAATTACTAGAGATTTTTAATTAGAATTTAATTCTCATAGACAAAGATTTTAGAGAACCAATGGGGAGATTATTCAAAAGTTCCCACATATAAGCCATACCTCCACCTTCAAAGCCGAGGATTAAAGCCACGACACCGTCCATATTTACCAACTCGTAATCAAGTCTCTGCAAACTCTTGAGAGTTGACAAATTTAAAAAGGCTTTCCAATTTCCACCCACTTGGAAGAAAAACCAGGCTCAGGCACAGCCTTAGGACATCAAAATATATTTTATTTTCCTTTTTACGGAACTTTGTGGATAGTGATTACATTTTGTTGTTCGATTTCTCTTCTCTTACTCTTTCATCTTTATATTCATAAGCATTATCTATGAAAGTATAACTTATCGATGGCTTGATTTGCTTTCTTTGTCTCTCTGCTACTATAATGTATGTTGAGTCTACTATTTATTTTGTATTAGTGATTTTAGGAGTTATAGCCTCATTTGTAGTCCCAACCTCCATTCCCTCTGAGGTCTCTATAGTCTCCACTTGAACCTCCAGCTCACTACCAACACTATGATTTGTTTGCTCTACCATTGGTATCTCAAGACTCCTCTATCAAAGCATAGCTTTCTTGTCAAAGATCACGTCTTTGTTAGCTAGAAAATAGAGTGATCTAGGATCAACGCATCACAGCTGATGGACTTTTACACTACGTGCATAACCTAGAAATATGAACTCTTTTTTTCATCAGCTCAAGCTTTACCATCACCTACATAAGCATACATAGAACATTCGAATACTTGTAATCCAAAGTCTTCCAAATGATAGCAAACGATATAGATTAATTAACAAGGCAACGATTCCAATACTATAGCCCAAAATTCCTTGCCTAGACCTGTATGTGAAAACATGCATTGAGCTTGCTCAAGTTAAATTTTTGTTTGTTCATTTTGCAATGCCATTTGGCTGTGGTGTTCTAGGCATTGTGAAATGTCTCATATCCCCCCCCCCTCTCTATGGTAGAGCTCAATAAAATCTTTACTACAAAACTCCATGTCATCATCGATTCTATGACATTTGGTTTGTTTATTCGTTTGCTTCTTAATCACTACCTTAAACTTCTTGAATCAATTTAATACATTAGATTTGTACTTCACGAAGTATACCCATACCTTCCTTGAATGGTCATTAATGAACGTTGGCATATATCGAGCATCTCCTTTTGAAGGAACTGAAGATGTTTCCCAATTGTTTGAATGAATGCATTCGATCGGTTGCTTAATCAAATGAATAGTTGTGCTGAATTTAATCTAGTGTCGCTTCTAAAAAATGTAGTGCTTACACAAATTCAACTTTCCTATATTCTAACCCTTCAGCATTGCCCTCTTGCTCAACATCATCGAATCTGCCTCACTTATGTGCCCCAACCGTATATGTTATAACTGAGTCAAGTGTTTGTCTAACTCACCTAATGAAATTGTAGTAGCTCTTGTCATGGTTTTTCATAGTACATGATAGAGAGAATTTACTTCCCCTTCATCATTATCACAACACACGAAGATCTTTAGCAGTTCACCTTCAATGTGCTTACACCTAATGTTATCATGTGGTCCCCCTCCCAAAAAAATAGGTTCTTTTTTTGCTCCAATACATGTCCCCATGTCTTTCAGTGTACGTACTAGTCCATCGTGCATTCAAATCCAATCTATGCATATTCCCAAAAATTTGCATGTTGCATTATTCCTAATCAAAACTCCACCACCATCTGCAATTTGATAAATCGTATCATAAGAACACCCTAAATCTAGCACTTATTCATCACCTAACAAGCCAGTAGTCACACACAAAATGGCCTATGTTCACCACACTGTTTGTGGAATTTTGCCTATCATCTTTGTTTCTCAATTTCAGTCAATCTCTTCTCATATGACCCTCATTGTGACACTCAAAGCACTTCATTTGACCCGTGGATTATTGATAACATGACTTCCATCTTATTTTACCCCTACTAATAGACCCCTTTGATCTCTACCTCGATTCACTAGTCCCTACACTACGTGGTATGCCATACCATAATCTCACAACTTTCTTTGCTACACCTTAGAGAACAAGGTAGATTTTACCTCTTCCAAAGTAACCATAGCATGTACCTATAACAATGAATCAATAAAGTGCTTTCATGACTCTAGTAGGGATGCCAACAACATAATGCCATGTTTTCATCAACTAGGATCTTACCAATGTTTTTCATATCCATCTTGAGTTATTAAACTCATCTAGGTGGGCTTCGATGGAATGTCCTTCCAGCATAATGAAACTAAAATATTCTCTTCAATATGTATAGGCGATTAATTAAAACCCTTCGTTGTATAAAGAGCCTGAAGTTTTGCCTAAAACACAATGATATCATTTTCCTTGATCACTTCTATAAAATTTTAATTTGATAGATTCAACATGATTATACTCTTTGCTTTCTCCATCAACTCATCCTTATTAACATCTTTCATCTTTTCCAGCAACTTAGCACTGTCGTCCAATGCCTTGGCAAAATTTTGGGTTGTTAATAATTTACTCATCTTGACACTCCACAGACCAAAGTTGTTCCTCCCTTGCACTCCTCAATTTCTACTTTCAGTAAACATAATTGCAACAACAAAATTTCCAAACAACAATCGGACAAGTAGAAAGAAGCCCCAAATCAAATCCAAACGATTCTTTCATTAACTTCGAAACATTTTGTTGCAAAATTAATGTAGAAGCTATCAGATCTTACAATTAAGTCAACATGAAATCACAAAAAAAAAAAAATGAAAAACAATAAAGAACACCATAGATTTTTCTTGTTTAGTTCAAGTGTCGAAATTTACTCCACGATGAGAGCCAACTACAAATAATTTACTAATAAATTAGAGAATTATAAATTTACAGTTGCTCACACACTCAAGTATTTCCCAGTCTTAGATTATATCTAAACCCCTAGTGTTTACGAAAAAAAAAATGACTCTACTTAGATGTATGACTCACAATACAAAATCCACTGTGTTCACAGCTCCTCCGTGAGCTCAAAGAAAGAGCTCCGCCGGCCGCTTTCTTCAAATATATATATTTGAATAACGATGGGGTGACGGCACTGTTACTCCTTGGAGAGTAACGGTGCACCCCATCCACAAAATTTTTCAAGGGAACCGGATAACTTATTTGTCAGGTTTCTTGAGAAATCTAGTGGGATTCCTTAAACTAAATTGAAAAGAGCTTTATTGAAAGCATTATCAACATGAAATATTTTAAATTCCATGTAAAAAGACTAGTTCAAACATTTTTATTATAAGACAAATAAATTTAAGATTTCTATTAACAACATCACTATGTATAACATTTTTTGACACTTGCAATCGTGAAATAAATATATTCATCATTTAATAAAATGAATATAATTACCAAAATTTATAGTATACTAAATTTTGTTTGGTTAAATTTTTTGCCTCACTTCCCTTTTTTTTAATTTTGTATAGCCCAACTTTTTCATTGTGCTAGCCAAATTTCCATTTAACATATCTTGACTAGATAAGTATATATCATGTCTACTTTCAACAAATGCCACAACAAGACTCATTGTAGCGTACAAAATTTTTTCACTGGTTTGACAATGTTTTGGTATCTCACTAAATTAGTGAAATACACATATGGATTACCATATATCAATAATATGTGAAAATATTGTCACAAGCTAAGTAACACCAATACCGACACACGACACACGACATGAAACGTGTGTATCGGAATCACATGTCAGGATTCCGAACTCGCATGTCGAAATTCCCGACTCAAGTGTCAGAGAGTATCAAGAGAGTTGGCCAAGTGTTGGATTTTTCGACATATACTAACCGAGTGTCGAAGAGTGTTGGAGAGTGTTGAACACATATCAGAGTATCTGATATGACACGAAGGCTCCCGAAAAGTATTAGTGCTTTCTAGGTTGCAAGTATACTATGAAAAAAAAGTTCACAATCATCAAGTATAGTTCTTTTTTGTTAGTTTCATTGTTTATCTGAAATAAGAATATTGTCCAAAACTTTTCCAAGATTCTTTCTAAATTTGCTAGCAGGCTGCTAATATCCCCCTCAAAGATCATATGTTGTTGAAAAGGCACCGTTATTCATGGAGAATAACGGTGTGGTCAACCTAGCATTGTCCTATAGTATTCTCTTGTGCGGCTCTTTCACAAAAAGTTGTTGTGTGGCCAAGAGTGAATTCCTTCTGTGCGACCATAAAGAAGGAAAGTCAAACCTTAATTGGTATCTTTCTTTATGCGGTCAAATATCTTTTTGGAAATGACTAAATAATTGGACTTGAGCAAGTTTCTAAAAGGTTTCGTTTGAACTTTGAGACGTAAACTCAAAAGTATTCCCTTCTGGACAAGGAAAAGAGATATCTTGGTCTCTGTGTTGAACTCCTCTTCATCCTCTACGTTCATGACCTCCATCTTCATGATTGCATACTTCAAGACTAACTCAGGCTCATCCTGGGACAATTTTTTGGTGCACTTTAGGAGTCCCTTGCACTTGTTTTTGTCGTCAATGTCATCACTTTCGTGTTATTGTTGGTCCGGAATTTCTTACTTTTCATGATGAATTAGATCCAGTAATTGGGGGTCTATGGCTGATCGTTTTACCTAGATACACTCGATGAAAAGTGGATAGGAACGAGGAAGCTTTTACACCAAAAGCTCAAGAGCAAAGAGGACCAAGAGAGTAAAGAGAGAGTTAGTGACGGAAGGGACACTAAAAAGTAGGCCCCACTTAGGACATTTGTCAATCACTTAAGGGATAGGCTCATGGTCTACATGACAGGTGTTGATACCTGATTTTTAATCGATGCATCATAAAAGGTAAAATCTCGAGATTAAGGCTTTCAACCACGACTAAACTCGTTTCTTGATCAAAAATGTCAATTTTCATTATTTTTTTTTTCATTGGCTCTTCATTTGTAAATGATTTTCTAGTCATTTTCATTAAAAAGTCCAAAGTCAAAAAGTTGACTTTTAAATTGACTTTTTGATCAACTATTTAATTAAAAGTCAACTCTAAGTCAAAATTTTGTTTTTTGCTAAAAAAGTTTCCAATTGGTCATAATTTCACTTTAACCACTATAGTTTTCCCAAAAAAAAAAAAAATCAAAGTTTCGATCATAAAATTAACCTTTTAATGATAAGTTACTAGTCAACTCTTTGACCAAAAAAATTAAAAAAAATTAAAAACTCAAAAATCATCTTATTTTTAGCTTCAATTTGACTGTGGTATTGTAAAATTTACAAAAAATGATTAAGAATCTCATTTTTGAATCTTTCGTATTTAGATTCAAAATCAATCAATAATAAAATTACTTTCTTTCTAGTTGCATTTTGACTTAACTTCTTTTACAACATTTGAACTAGAGGCCATTTCAAGATCATTTGTGCAATCATTTCGGTGACCAGATAGGTTTTTCAAGCAAGAGGGATCGGAGGCATTCGGGTGAGGGAGACGGCTGATACCATTGTTGCAGAAAGCAAGCTTACAGAGGGTAATGAAGGAGAGAGATGAAAAAAAAATGCCAATATTTTCTCTTCTTCTTCATTTAATAGTAGCCGAAAAAGTCCACATGGACTGATATTTTAAAAATACCAAGTCACATTAAATTTTTAATTATAAAAGCTATGTAATTTTTTGACCAAAATTTCTTACTACAAGCATTTAACTAATCGTTTTTTCTCCACTTTGGCACTAAAGTAAGTGCCATACACAACTTTCGACACTTCTAATATCATTCTCCTGATCTCTAGGTATCCAAAAGTCTATGCTCATGCTCTTTCATTAATAAAAAAAACATATAATGATAACAATATGTTATATGCTAATAGATAGACAAATGGGCAATTCAATTGAGTCCACTTAAACTCTCGTTTTATACCATGATTCTATTGTAGATTCAAGCTTTTTATTAATCTTTCTCATGTCTCTCTAGAAGCTCGTTTGGTCTAACTGTAGCTAAACTATAATTATGTTATGTCGTAACTATTTTATGAAGTGTTGTAACTTTTATGTTTGGTAGTACATATTTTATAATTGAAATACCCC
Source organism: Eucalyptus virginea (assembly GCA_014182375.1). NCBI lineage: Eukaryota > Viridiplantae > Streptophyta > Magnoliopsida > Myrtales > Myrtaceae > Eucalyptus > Eucalyptus virginea. The sequence goes on from CM024521.1 coordinate 33,262,918, forward strand.
AAAACTGTGTGAAACAGCTTCTCAAAAGTTATTATAGCTTTGCTGGTACGACAATCGTGAGGTACTTGCCAAATACCTTGTGAAATCTAAAGCCCCAATTTTCATAACCAAAACTGATGGAGGGTTCGAGTGCATTTCCAACAACCCAAAATGTATATGAAGAGAGAAAAATCCATTGTCCTTTGGCTAATATATATGAAGAGAGAAAAATCACGCATGAGAAGTTGTGAAACATAGTTTGTTTGAATATGTTTCCTCATCTTATTGTGGTGTCAATGCAGATAAATATGTATTTGTTCTTAATAAATAAACTAGTGGACCTATTCGGTTACTGTACTTGACTGGAACTCGAGTGGGTCCACGAATCGGTGGGCTAGTTCCCAGTTCTGGATTCTAGGGTGGGAAACGGCCCATCCTAAAATCGATCACCCCACTATTAATACTACATAATATGTCGCACATTATAGATCTCTTTCTTGTATATAAATGTATTGCTATCGATTTTCTCTTATGTAGAACTCTATTGTCTTGTAACATGAAAACAAGAAATTTTTGTGCATGCTGATGAATTCAAACAAAGGTGTTATTATTACATAAAAAAAAAAAAAAAAAAAAACTAAACTATGGTAAAGAGGACATATATTCTATTAGTGAAAAGAAATAAAAATAATTGAAAAAATCATATCATATAGAAAAAGAGGGATGTGTGTAGCCCGAAAATAATAAGAGTGACACGTGTCAATCAAAGAATTAGTAAAATTTTGTTTTGGGTGCTGTGAGTAGATCTGGTCAATAGGAAGATTTGGATATGTCAGGTCAAGCACTGGGCTAAAAGTCTTGCCATGCCCACTATTAACGGCCTGCATGATAACGTTTTTATTTCTTCTGATTTCTATTCTTTTAATTCCCGGAATAAGAAAATAATAGAAATCTGTTTGGTAACGCCAACTTATTTTTCTATTCCCCATAATAGAAAAGTGGTTGGAGAATAAATTTGGAACAGAAATAAGAAAAAAAAAAAGTAACTTCTTGTTCCCGTGAACAATTTCTAGAAATAAGTCTTTTTTTTCTTTTCTATTTTTCTTTTATTCTTCTTCCTTGTTGCAGCCACCGCTAGCCGCCTACCAACCGCCAACCACCTCTGGCCGCCCGCGGCCACCGTTGGCCACCGTTGCCAATGTTGACCTCCGATGTCGCCTGACCGTTGTGGACGATTGTCATCGCCGCTGCCCACAACCCACCGGCCAACGACCGCCACCAACTGCCGTCATCGCCGCTTGACCGCCATCGCCGTCGCCCAATCGCCAACAGCCTGTCCCTGCCATCAACCGCCGCCCGCCGCAGCATGACCGCCATCTGCTGCCGTAGGACCGCCGACCGTTGCCGCCAATCGCCAGGCAAATGGGTGGCCGCGGGAGGGGGCAGCAGCCAATGGGCTGTGAACAACGGTCTTGCGGCAACGGTGGGTGGTGACGGTCAACAGTCCTACGGCGGCAAGCGGTAGTTATGCGACAACATGCGGCGGTTAGTGATCCGTGAGTAAGAAGAAAAAACAAATAAATACAAAAATTTATAAATTGTACCAAATGCATTTCTATTTTTTTTCTATTCCAAGAATATAAATTTTGTATAATTACAAAATACCTTATTTTACTCATAAAAGAACTATTTCTAAAAGTTCCTTCAAATAAAAACGTTGCCATGCGCACCACACTAAATGAACATACAAAATTTCTTGGGCCTAAGTGGAGGCCCAACAATACATATGCTTGAAGCATCTGCAGACCATGTACACAGACGGAAGACAATATTGCATAAGAATGTTCGTTTGCTGCAGCATAATTCCCAATTTAATCGGTCCCCCGGGAAAGATCCATATGATCGAAAAGATGTAGAGAGTTGCTAGAAAAGCAAAAAAATACATATACTTGCTATAGTAATTAGATATCATTTTCTAATAGAGAAACACATTTGTTTTGCCGATTGAGGTGATACTGAAGTCTACCGCCTCTGGAAATTGAGTATCTTGATGGAAATGGCGAAAACAACAGCGAAAAGCATTGTGAATCCTATCATCCCCGCGGCAATCGCGCCCAAAAAATCGTGTCGATAACCGAAGTAATCTCTCATGTATTCTTCCACCGTGTCCCCAGTGTCTTCAAGCCTATTTGTCAAATCGCCGAATTGAGAGACCACCAATCCATATAAAGTCCAAGAAACGGGGCACACCCAGTAGTACCATCTCCACCATATAGGTATCCTCTGTTTAAAAAGTAGTCATGAGGATGTTCACAAATAAGGCATCACAGTTCATGTTGAAAACAAAATTAGCATAAACATGAAAATCAATAGGTTGCTATAGAACTTACAGTCCTTGGCACGACGAAACCTGAAAAGAGGTTCCATAGGGCATAGAATGCCAAAGAGACGATGGAAGCGATGTGGTGGTTTGGGGTCATGCCCACGGCCATCATACCATAGTATGTGAAATACAACAATGTGAAGAACATGAAGAATAGATACCAGAAAAATTTTGCAACGGTCCATTTGAATCCAATCATTGCATAAACTATGATACCATATGATATAGCTTGCACGAGGACATAAGGGACTTCAATTAGAACCTAGAAAATAAAGATGAATCGCATAAGCCACTTTCTAGTATTCATTCATACATAACACCATTTAGAATAAGTGTACCCGAAATCATTTGGAAGCAATTTTACCTGTGCTAATGCATATGGTAGGGCCGAGTACATCCCTGCAGCTCGCTCTCTATAGAAAACCGTTCTCTCCACTGCAACAACTGGTTGCACAGAAGATGCATTTTGGAATCCAAGGAAGACAAGAGCCGCATACATAGATCCCATCGCATTGAACAAATCTTGACTCCGGGTCCTGCGAACTTAACGTTCAGAAACACACAACTTCGAGAATGAATGAGGCAGATATTGACACTCTAGGCAGAACTTACGTTTTAGAGCCGAGGTCCCAAAACATAGTCCCAAACATTAAGGCAATGGAGATGGTGAAGAGGAACCGAACAGCCGTGTACGGCGGATTCCGCCAGTAAGACCAATGTTGCTTCCATAAGCAAGCCATCAATTGGGTGAAAGTTGACTGAGAATACTTAGTCGGGAAATAGAGGTCCTTAGAATTTGGAGGAGGTATGCTCAACTCTTCAATCAAAGCCTTGTTTCTCCTGAAAATCACAAAAATGTGTTTTCTCATCGACATCTTACAGGTTAATGGCAAGACTTAAAGATGGACCTTAATATATACGATGAACCCACCTGTACAAATCTGAGTTCTTGTATAGATCAGAAAAATCGACACCTAAAGCGAGTTCTTGTGCTGGGCTTGTAACTTCGAGCATCCAAGTTGCTGGATTATAGCCATCTTTGATTTTACTAACTCCTTGGATTCCCTTCATTTTGAAGATACCATGGTGATTCATGTAGGGAAAGAAAAGTACAATTGAAGCCATAATATATGAGTGAAACATTCTGTACCTCAAAATACTCTATTAGATGAGAAGAATGACGACCCAGAGGGCCGACATATATCTCCTGTCCCCCTCGCTTCAATAAGAAAAGCTGCAGAGCAAGTGAAAATGCAATATCTTCTAAGTTTAAGTGTGCTACAAACAGACTTTTCGTATTTTGAATGTGTTGACTGACATAACTCACCTCATCGAAAGCTTCAAATATATCAATGCTTGGTTGGTGAATTGTGCATACGACTGTTCTCCCTGTGTCCACTGTATTCCTAACTGTTCTCATGACAATAGCAGCAGCTCTTGCATCAAGCCCTGAGGTAGGTTCGTCCATGAAAATGATGGAGGGGTTTGCGACTAGTTCAACTGCAATGGTCAGCCTTTTGCGTTGCTCGATGGATAGACCATCCACACCAGGCAAACCAACCAAGGCCTGTCTCAGCGGATTTAGCTCCACAAGTTCCATAACTTCCTCAACAAACAGCTACAACATTTTTGTCCGTTATAAGTGATTTGAATTAAATTGATCCTCAATTAAACTACAGAGCCAACAAAGCAGCAAGCACTTCCACAATTTGTTTTAAGTTAAGAAGGCAATCCTGGTAGAAATATATTGTGGTATTAGAAGCAAACCTTTCTGGTTTGGTCGTCCACGCCAGGAGGCAAACGCAGCCATGCCGAGTAAATTAAGGACTCATAGACAGTAACATGAGGTGAATGGATATCGTTTTGTTCACAATATCCAGAAATCCGAGCAAATGTATCTTGATTCTTTGGATACCCAGAAATTGTTATGTTGCCCTTGATGTATCCTCCGGTTTTTCTCCCAGCCAACACATCCATTAGAGTAGTTTTACCAGCACCGCTAACGCCCATTAGAGCAGTAAGAACGCCTGGCCTAAAAGAACCACTTGCACCTTTCAAGAGCACCAATCTATCCTCAGGAGCACCTTGATTCGTCATTTCCTAACAAGATAACAGCAAACACTTAATCATACTTTGGATGAACATTTGAGCTTTAATACTTATGATTTATTATGATGATATATCAATGAAGTATTATCTTCAAATTTTTCATAACTTAAGATAATTACCCGTGGCATATCAACTGAATAAGTTATTTCATCGAAAGTAATTGAGTGCGGCTCAAATGGGAGCACCATTCCTCTTTTCGTATTGGCGGCAACAGCTGTCTCAGGCCATGGGGGTGTAGGCTTGGATGACCTCCCTACAAGACCCAATAGAAAAGATAGGCAAAGAAGTAACATGAACCCCTAATGGACCAAAGCCTTTTGTTCACCCCTTTCAGGTCTTAACTACTGCTAAATCATAGAAAATGAAAAGATATTGACTACTAGGACTTCATACCAGATCCATTTCTCAGACTAGAGCCTCGAGATTGCAACTGAAGTGATCCTTCTATTCTATCAACGTTCTTGTTGCCCTCAGGATCATCTGATTTTACCGTGTGGGATTTGCCAAAGGCTGCATTCACATGAAGCTTGAGTTGGCAAGCTCTTGTTGATAGAAACTTCAACAAGAAGAAAAGCAAAAAGCACTTACGATTAAGAAGAGCGAGAGCCATCGAAAACCCGAAGTTGAAGAGGATGATGAACCCGAACAATGCCCCAAGTCCTATCCAATACCAATATGCTTCAGTAAAGAACCCACGAGACTTCAAAACTTGAATTCCTAGGGGTTCGTTTGTACTTGAATTTGGGGGAATCTATCATAAGGAATAACACGAGGAATTAGTCAATTAGAGATTTATATCTATGAAAGGTCATAATATTGGCATTAAGCATTTACAAGACTTTACCTTATTCCAATTAGATCCTAAAAGTTCATTGACGACTATGGCGTTCTGCCCATACATTAAAGGAGATGTCCAATATCCCCATATCCACCATTTCTTTACGTCCTCTACAATTCAAAGAAATCAAGATTAGTACTTAAGAAAAAGAAGCTGAACTCTAGTATTCGTAGTACCTCGGGAAAGAACAACTCCGCCCATTGCAACGAGTGCGAGCAGCACAAATGACCCGAATGTGTTGGCAACGATCAAGTTTCTCCCAAGTGCCGCGATCAATCGAAACAATCCAGAGGACATCTGATTAATGGCCACAAGCAAAAGATACTGCTTGAACAACCTATAACACAATATAAACAGTAGAATGTCTCAATCAAAACAACGAGATTAGAGTTTCCATCTTACCACTGAAGAATAATCACAGTTCATACCTTCCAACATTTGGATCATATCCAATGACGTAGTAGGTGATGAACACCCAAGCTGCAACCTCCACAAATGTGATAGGGATTTTTAGAATCCAGGATGGTAGAGCATATGCCCATGCGGGATAGAAGAGGAGGTCTCTTTGCTTGTAGAAAATTGGGAGCTTGGCTATAGTCATTGAAATCTCTGCCATTCCATTGAACATGATCGTGATCACGGTGAAGAACAAGGCACCAATGTAAACTCCTCCATCAGTTACGGTATCCCGATGCATCTTAGTCCGTAAGAATAGGGTCATCGAAATAAACGCCATAATTATGAGCTAATAAACAAGTCACGTCAGTTTAAGTATATCAGACAATTCATGGCTAAAACGAATTGAAAGAGCATGAAGTAGGTATTTACCTGAGTGACCTTGAAGATGTAGACAAATGAGTTCCTTTTCATAAGCAGGTACTCTCTTAAAATGCAAGCTTTAAGCAAATCCTTCATTCCAACACCAAATCTTTTGGTAGTCAAAGCGGCTGGGTGGTTCTTGCTCTTATCAAATGGAGTGGAAAGTTCATCCCCGAGCTTTCTTCCCACATGAAATGACTGGAATGCCTCCACAAATTCCCGAACCGTGACAAAAGTGTAAGGCTCATCTTTGCGTACCCAATACTGATGCTGATCTTTTCTTGATGTTACCTATCGAAAGGTAGAAAAGTACGTTATTGCAAGACACTTCCTACAGAGAGTATCTTTCATCTCACAAAAGTTACTGAAATAAAATCTTCATATTTTTACGTACTTCCTGCAAGAAATCAGCAACACCCTTCCTCCTAGGGCATTTGAATCCCATGGATTCAAAGAAATCTAGGACGAGTTCACGTGGGCCCTGGTACACAATTTGACCATCAGATAGGAGGATAATGTCATCAAAGAGATCATAAGTCTCCGGAGCTGGTTGGAGGAGAGAGATAACCGCCGTTCCATCAAGAATGTGTATAAATTGTTTTAGGAAGTTGACAATTTGGTATGTCGTAGAGCTATCGAGCCCAGTTGATATCTCATCCATCAAAAATACCTCGGCAGGCCCCACCAGCATCTCACCTAGAAATTACAGGTCAGAGAATTGAACATTTTCATTTACTAAAACTTTGATATGCTTCTAGTTCTAACCTGTGGTCACACGCTTCCGTTGTCCTCCGGAAATACCCCTCAACATTTCATCTCCGACCATCGCATCAGCACATATTTCCAACCCTAAAATCTGTGGAGAAAACATGTGCATTAAAGTTCTACTACCTACCAAGTGCCTGCATGATTTTGTGGTAATTTTTGTCATAGTTACCTTGAGGATATAATCAGTGACGACATTAGCCTCCTGACCTTCTGTTACTGCTGCCTGTGGAATTAGACCCATTGCATTAGAAAAACCAGACACCCCAGTTGGTCTAAGAATTAAAAAACATAAAAAATGCTTGCTGGAGTCCGACTCAAAACCATTACTTCATCTTCAGTTTCTTCTTATGGATTACTTAATTCATCGCCTTTCTTTAATTGAAAAAATGAAAAACAATTCCAACCTCTCCTTGTTTAATTACCTTCATGAAGATATCGATATCAGGATCTGGTTTTATATTTGCCGCTTTCTCTCTTCTTGACAACTCTGACAACATATCTGCAAATGCCGCCAAACGAATCAGCATTTTTTATTTGAAAAAGAAAAATTGTCCAAGTCAAACTCAAATATGACATCATAAAATAGGAAAGTATCGAATTTGCTAACCGTATCGTGATCCAACTCCCTGACATCTTGCAGAGAAGGCCAAAGTTTCTCTAACGGTCATTTCTCCTATGTGAAGATCGTGTTGACTTATGTAAGCCGCAGTTCTTTGGGGCACAAACTCATTCATGACATGTCCATTGTAAGTTACCCTTCCTGTCGTCTGAGGAAAAATCTTCACTCTTTTAGTATAATTGGATGATATTTTGATGTATAACAAAAGGACGGCTTAAATTTGATGAAAGGTGACTTGCATTAACCTTTAGTTCAGGATCAAGCTTGCCGGCCAAAGCTAACAAGAGCGTGGTCTTTCCTGAACTAGGTGGACCCAGAAGCAAAGTCATCCTGCAAAATTGTCCACCCAAATGAGAAGAAACTTGCCAGAAAATAAAAATAAAGCTAATTTTCCACCATTGTGATAAAGGAAAAAAGACAAATCCAAATTCAATTAAGTTCGATTTTGTTCTCATTGAAAGATGGAAATATATTAGTTCCAAATCGAATTTGAATTGGTAATCCAATCAACATGTTGAAAACTTATTTCCAACTAGAATGTGACAATTTCTAGTTGGGACCTTTGATTAATTACACGAAGTCTAATGCATTGAATACAACACCTAGCTCGGAGATGGAAAGAAATCACTCTTGCTGAAATAAAATTAAGTTCAGTTCGGTTGAATTTGGAGGCTTAAAGAATTGATTTTTGAGTTGGTTTGATTTGCTCACCTGCCAGGTTTGATGATCCCACTGACATCTTGAAGGATGGTCAAGTGCTTCTTTCTACTAGGAAGTACGTGCAGAAAATTCAAGAAGCCCTTCAAGGGTAGAAAGAAACAAAAAGAAAAGTAAAGGTTAAATGAAGAAACCAATCAGAACATCTAATCAATTTATTGAATATCATTTTAGTCAGATGATCTTTATTGCAAATTGTTTGACTCAATAGTATAGGACTTTGGATGTGTGGTCTATATTTTGCTGGGATCCCCCCTTCAATAGGTAGCTTCTAGGCTCTAATTCTCCTAAAGTCAATATCAATGGATACAAAAGCCATTTGTCATCTCTCCCAATTGCAACTGAGCGGCACGGGTGGTGACACAAGGATTGTAGTGTTTGCCCGAGACTAGCTAAAGGGCTAGTACAAAAGCTAACCCTTTGTGTGCGCTGTGATCGTGGAGCATGGTTGATCGTTATGATCCTAATTGCAAGAGATGGGGCTCGGATCTCACATATATTGTATGGGCTTTGATGCGTGGTTTATATGGTCTCGGGCTCTCTTCACACTTCAATGGATAGCTATCAAGGTGAGAGAGCAAAGGCCATAAAAATCACATATGGAAGTCCATATTGATGAATTAGGATCCTAACAAAAATGGAGCTGCCATTTTGGCTTTTGTATTCCACATATTTAGGTGGTTACTAGCTTACCTCTAGAATACTAGTATAGAAATTAATGACGGTGGGCAAAGCTCTGCTTCCTTCATGAGCCTCTGCCTCCACTTTCAAATGCTCGAATCTGACTTCAATTGTAGGAAGATCAATTCCAACTCTGCAGCCAGACTCACCAAAAACCACAATTATTCAAGCTAAAACAAATAATAAATTAATTAATTACATCTTGACAGTACCGGGACAACTTTACGGCGAAAAAGACAAACATGCGTGAATCATGAAGGAACGATTCCCACCATTCTGGACGACAAAATTTTCACTGGCATGATGAGGATTTTCCTTGGTAAAGATTTTTCTCGGGAATCAAACAGACTCCATGCCAAGAAACGTGGCAAATTTGGTAAACATTTTCCTTTTTACTAGGAAAACCCACAAATAGAGGTTCCAAAGACAGAGCAAACGGGATACGTACACTATTAGTGCTATAAGTTGAGTACGACGCTCACTTTGATGCCAAAAGTTTCTATCAAATCACTTAAGTGCCAAAAAGTTTAAAAAATAATTATTTTAGTGTCAACTTCGATCTAGTTGGCCGAAAATCCGACGTGGCACTTTTTTATTAATTTTTAAAGCTGATGTGGCTCGCTGAAAAGTACAGTCAGTATTTAAACAACAAAACAACGTCATTTGGTATCTCTCCCCCAATTCAAAATCCTAAATCCCCAAATTGAGAAAGAGAGAGAGAGAGAAGATAAGCCAATGGCGATGGGCTAGTCGCCATCCTCAATGGCCCCCACGCTCAGCAGCCGCGGCTCCAACCCCAACCTCGACCCCGATGATGGCCACTCAGCGGCCAAGTCGAAGGCCATGATCTGGCCGGTGCTCGAGGAGGCCGCTGACGAGTGCGCCACCCCCGATCTCTCCCTCTCCATCTCTGATCTCCCCGAGGAGTGCCTGGCCTACGTCTTCCAGTACCTAGGCTCTAATGACCCGGGCCGGTGCTCCCTGGTGTGCCACCACTAGCTCGTGATCGAAGGCCATAGCCGCTAGAGGCTCGCCCTCCACGCCTACTCGGAGCTGCTGGATGCGGTCCCAGCTCGAAGAATTTAAGGACATTGAAGCTTGGTGAAATGTTACCGAGATTGGGACACGGTGCCACTACAACGGAGGCCGAGCGATAGTGGCCGAGTGACAGAGGCCGAGTGACGGCGGCCGGCGTTGGGCGAGGATCGGACAAAAAAACCCTAATTTCAATCCCCAAATAAAATTAAAAAAAAAAAAAACCCAAATGAGTTGTGCGACATCGTTTTCTCGAGGCCATCCACTTAGGACGGCAAAACGACGTTGTTTTCTTAAGGAGGCTGAAAAACGACTTCATTTAAAGGCCTTGTCGATTTTATTTTTTTTAATTATAAAAGCCACGTAATCATTTTGGCCGGAATCTCTCGCCGGTGGCACTTTCGTTTTTTTCCCGATTTGGCATTTAAGTTATCGGACGGAAACTTTTGACACCAAAATGAGCGCTATACACAACTTATGGTACTGATAGTATGCTTCTCCCAGAGCAAACAGAGATCATACCTGTCAATGCGGTTCCGGAGCTTCAACAAGAAGCCCTCGTTGTCCTCCTCAATGACCCTCACTAACCTCTCAAGCAATCTCTTCCTGTCATGAAAGCCCAGGTTCCAGATATCGATTTGGTTAGCACTGCCGCCGGCCGTCAGAATCCCTTTCTGGAGACGCTCGAAGGTGGGGAGTTTCTCGAGAGCAGCCCATCTCAGAGCTTCCTCGTCATCCTCTTCGCGCGAAGACCTCGAGAACACATCCACCATCGATGCATGGTTCCTCCATGTGGTGGAGCTGGTCGCGCGCAGGCTGTTGCCCGCTCTGCATATATCTCCTCCATCCATGGATGATGATGGTGTCTGCTAAAGCACTGCTCTTGCTCTGTTTTCAAAACACAAGAAGTGAAGAAGAAGAAGAAGAAGAAGAAGGTGACAGCGTTTCGTGTTCTGTTTAATGCTGATGTGCGCTTGTGTAATTACGTATGAAAATTGGCTATTTTCATCGAGCTCATAAGCAAGAGAGAGATGGGGTAGACACAGGCGTGAAAATGGAGTTTATATAGAGAGACTGAGTGAGTGTTGGGCTCCAGTGGGGCGGCATCTGGAATTTTCGACTCTATAGATATTTTCCTGGGTTGGAAAAAAGGAAGCTAAAAATTCTTTTTTCATTTCAATATTTACGCTTTTTTTTCTCAATTGAACTTCTATATTTTCTATTTATACAATTAAATCCTTTAATTTTCACAAATCTTCTAATCGAATCCTTGGACCGCCCAGTCTACCCAAGTCCAATGGACGTGGCCCTTGGACAACGTCTTAGCGCAACACGCATAAAAAATTTTCAGGGTGGATGTCCATGTGAGAGTCTATATTGGCCAAAATTCATCCGTATTATACTCATGCTGCCTACATATGCTAAATTTTTCCACATACATAGATTCGCATTTTATCTGTATCACACACGTCAACTAAAATTAGTTGGGTTTTGTGTTAGAGGGACTTGATTAAATTACTCGTGAAAGTATACGGATTTGAGTAGAAATTATAAGCAAGAGAAGAAACAATCTTGACCATCCAATTGGTGCAACGATAAGTTATCAAAGAAGGAAGCAATTTTAATTACGAGGACCCCAATTCCAAAATGGAAAGAGGCAAAAAAAAAAAAAAAAAAAAAAAAAACATTAGCGGAGAATATGAAATATTCATTTCTTGGAAATTTAATTCCAAAATGAAAAAAAAAAGACTCATTTTTAATTTTCCTAAAAATGAGATTGGAAATGATTGACATATCAAATCATAGAAGTATTTAGTTTTTCCAGCATTCGCATGACATTATTGCATTGTTTTAGGCTCTGTTTGGTAAATATTTATGTTTCTCCCAATTTTTTTTTTTTTTTTCTCAGGACCATTAAAAAAAAAAAAAAAAAGAACTCCGTTTGGTAATGTCAATTAACTTTTTTATTCATCGGAATAGAAAAGTGGTTAGGGAATAGATTTGGAATAAAAATAAGAAATAAAAAAATTAACTTCTTATTATCGGGAACAATTTCTAGAAATAAGTAATTTTCTCTTTTCTTTTTTTATTTTCTTCTTGTCTTCTTCTTTGTCAGTTGCCACCCCCCGCTACTCCTTGTTCACTGCCACTCCTTGCCGCTCGCTGACGGGCCGACCCTAGCCTATAGTCTCCAATTGTTGCTGCCAATCATCAATCACCGCCGACTGCTGCTGTAAACCGTTGACCGTTGTCACCCGTTATTGACAGCCGCTACCACTTACCATTGCTTGCCTTCGATGACCGCCACCATCGTAGCTACAGCCAATTGATGGCGGTGGTCGGTGGCAGCAAGCAGCAACAACGGTTGACGGCCAACGACAGCGGCCGTCGACGGCAAGCGATAGCGGGTCGCAGCAATGGGCGGCGACAGTAAGAAGAATAAGAAAATAATTAAAAGAAATTTTACATTACAAAAATATTTGTGAATCGTACCATGTTCATTCTTATTCTTTTTTCATTCCGAAAATAAAAATTTTATATAATTACCAAACGCGTTATTTTACTAAGAAATTATTTTAGAGAATAGAAATAAAAGAGACTATTTTTTTTTAAAAAAAAAAAATCTCCAGGATAGAAGCGTTATCAAACAGACCCTTAATGGCACTAGTGGCTAGGGAGGTTCTTTGGACAATGGTGCCAAGCATAGTGCATGTCGTCATCTGCAGATACATGAACACTTGAAATAGTCTTTGAATTACATCTTCGCATCGGATCCCTGTAGCAAATATCATTTTGGCGTCCTCTAATGTGTTCAACACTTTTAACAATTCATGGCTGCCTTTGATTAGTGTCCATCGACCAAGTAGCGCAAAAAGGTTTTAGACACCTACAATGGTGTATTGATACGTCAAGAAGCTCAAACTATTCTTACAACTAGTGGAACCATCTATGCCATTATAGAAAATAATTTGGACCAGAGTAAGCACAACAGAGATCATATTATATTCTATTGGTGATAAGAAAATTAAAATAAATGGTTAATTAGACTATTCTTGTTTTGAGAAAAATGCATAATTTGGAAAATATTTTCCTAAAAATGATTGATTATATTACTTGAAATAGCTAGTTAATGAAAAATATTTTCATCATCAACAATTATTTTATCTAAACATTATCGTGAACAATAAAAATATTTTTAATTTATTCATTTTGCAAGTAATATAAATAATTATTCTTTAAAAATATTTTTAAAATTATTCATTTTTTGAGAAAAAATTTTCGTGAAGTAAACTGAGCCTTAAAAGAATAAAATGGTATCGATGAGACTGAAAAATAGGATGCCTACGTAATAAAATTTAAATTAACAACTTAGTGCAGGAGTTCTAAAATAACCATATTAAAGTCAATTTGCCTTGCTAAAGAAGCAAATTAGCTAGGGACAGCACACGTGGTGAGGAAGGTTCCACGGTCGAGAGTGCCAACAGTCATGCATGTCGTCATCTGCAAGTACAACAGCACCCGGAGGATCACGCCAGACACGCGAAAGCCGTTCGGTAGCTGTGCCAACTGCATCTCCCAGGACGAAGCGGAAAAAAGGACCAGAAAAAGCGGAAGAAAGGACCAGCAATAAAGTCTTGATCTGACATTGTCATCACGTTCCTAGCCTTTCCCCCTCAACATGTGAAACTCATTGGACAAAAGAAAGGAACGCTCGTACGACCAGGAATCAAAATAATTCCAGCTGAAGTCGGTTGGCTTAGCTGTTAAGGATCGAACACTCTGTACCGATTATGCGTAGGTTTGATTCTCACTGTTAGCAGTCTCCCGTTAATAAGCGAAATGCAAGTCCAGTATAAGTCCTCAAAGTAAGCCAGCAACATGCCCTCATCTTGAAATGGAGTAATCTACTTTTAAGATAGCATCGCGGAAAATCCCAAACTTATATAATTATCACAAATTTATCTCCAAATTAATTTTTTGACATCAAAAAAATCATAAATTGATGTACACGTGACAAATATTCCTTCAATTAATTTCCGTTAAACTTTTACCATCAAATTGGATGACACGTAACAGTTAATTGATATATCTATTTAGGGTTTTACCATTTCATAGTATTAATCCAATTTAAAGAAAACTAATTGAAAGTAAATTAATCACAAATGTATCACTTTGATAAATTTTGTGATCAAAAATTTATTTAAAGTAAATTTGTCGCATATATATTAGTTTAGGATTTTTTGTGATAAAAAAATTAATTTTGGATAAATTAATCAATATATCAATTTAAGAATTTTAGTGATATTAACCCTCTCCCTTTCACCCAAACATTTTTCTATGAAAAATTAAAATGACTCAAAAGATAATTGTCAATTCTGATAAGATGGGTCATTGACAAATGACTTATTAGATAGTGACAAGCTTAGACTTTTAGATTTATGAAGTGCTTGGGCAAGAAAACCAAGGACACGCGTGAAAATGAACAGTAAAATCTTGAGGGAGAAATCAATAAAATCACTGTGAAAGTTCAACAAAGCACTGTTCGTCATAAATGAATACGGCACTAAATATCCTTGGACCCACCTCTGCCTATGGAACTTAGGATGGATCTTGGGTTCAATTGAACATGCGATCCACGTTTGATGACGTGGATGAGTCATTCACTAAAATACGATCACTATTTTAAAAACTTAAATTTACTTGGATAGTTTTGGAACCCTCAAAAAGAAAATTGATCATAATAAAAAAATTGTTCGCCAAACTCTAATTTAATATTTTGAGACAATTAGATCTTAACGTTATAAGGCTATGTTTGATAGTAAAAATAAAATTTAAAATAAAATAAAATTTATCTTATCTTGTGTTTGTGTCTACTTAATGTCGCGACTAAATTTTCAGGTGAACCACCTAGGGTTTAGTTAATGGATTGCTAAGCCTAAACTTAGCTCGGCTCTCCCAAGCTCATACCAATTTCGGACTTAGGTTCAAGTTCTTAACATGCAATTGATTTAATTAGGAGTCGACACTAATCAGTTTATGGTAAGTCGATTAGACACCTAAGTAAAATAATTGGATAATTATTTCACTTCTACAAACCAGAGATTTTTGGTACGGGGACTTGATTACGTTAGATCTCTCTAACGCCTTTTCGGTACCTTTCTTTTTTATTTTAAAAAATTGTTTGGCAAGCAGTTTGAATTAATTTTAATTTATTTTCTTAAAATGTGATGTGATCACACGGGTGCGCAAATCACCAATTTAACACCCAAGAAGCAAAAAAAAAAAAAAATGCAGGACTTACCCTATAGCAATGAGCGCATCTGCAGTGTTAGATCAGAATTCACATCAGCAATCCTAGATATGATTTCTAATTAACACGCCATCAGTCAATTTTTTTTTTCCACTTTTTTAACAAGAATATAATCCATATGCAATGCAATGCTTCTAATTTAATATGAAATTATATATCATAGCAACATATCCTAAACTATATGAATGAGTAAAAATTTGTGATTTCTTAATGAACATGCTATAATTAAATATGCAATCTAAATTAACCAAAATGAACTAATTCTAATGACATGCAAATGACTTTTTTTTATTTTCTTAAAAAAAAAACATGCAATCTATCCTAGAGATTTAAACTAATTTATCCTAGGACATTTTTTGTATTTTTCATGAAATTCGAAATTAGAAAAATATGAAAATTAACTAACTAGATTAAGATTCTATCCAACTTGTATTAAGGATCAGGTCAAGCTAAACCCTAATTTAAACTGAGATATTATCTTAACCTAGCAATTTATAACCTAAGATGCAATCTATCTAAAAACTCAATCTAAACTTAAAGTGAAACACTACCGTAATTCTACATAATATATGTATGATGATTTTTTTTTTATAAAATTCGAAATTAAACTTGCCAAATAATTAAACGTGCCATTAAAAAAAACTAATATCCTAAATGAATGCATTTTTTTTTTTGGATTTTTATTATTGTGAAAAAAATTCGAAATAAACTTATATTCTAAATATGCAAGATAACCCTAGGATGATAAACCTAATCTAACTCAATTTTTTTTTTTTACTTTCTTTTTTATAATAACAAAGTCAACTCAAACGACACGACATCACATCCAACAAGATAAGATTGTTATCCAAAAATTGACGAACTATATCTTGCGTATGAGATCGGATCGGCCAATTTCAAATTAAATCGCGAATCTAATATCGGGCATGAGATGAGATTGTTGATTTTGCAAGAGATTGTAAGTCGGATTTCGGGCGCGAAAATCGGACTGTAATTTGAGGGGCTCTTTCATGTTGGAATTGCAAAGAAACATTAAGAGGTAATAATTCCACTAAAAAAACCAACTACAAAAGAAATAATAAAAATAAATAAGAAAACTACCTAATGTATTTTTGTTTTTGTTTTTTGTTTTTTTTCCTTTCAAGCTTCGGCTCGTGGCAGGTCACCAAGGGCAGAGGTCATCGGTCCGGCAAGGGTGAACCGGCGGCGCTGGCAGCTAAACAAGGGCGGAGCTAGGAAGGCTCAAGCGAAGGGGACTTCGGCGACCAGTCCTGGCGTCGCTCGTCGTAGGTGAAGCAGCAACTCGGACCACTGGCGAAGGGCCTCGCGGGCAGAGGACTCCGAGTGCAGGCGTCGCGGGCGGAGGACTCGCTAAAACAAATCACCGGCGAAGGCGGGGCGGCGTTGCTGCGTCTGGGCGGACGGTTTGGGCAGCGAAGGGAGCAAGGGACTCGCGAGGGCGGCGAGGAGCTCGGCAAAGGGCGGCTCGAGTGCTTGTGTCGCGGCAGAAGGTGAGCGGCGCCCTGGCGCGGTGGTGGCAGAGCAGCTCGACTCGGGCTCGGGTTGCTGGTGGAGACCGACGATGTCAGCACAGCGCGGGTGAAGAGGAGCCGGCTATCGGGGCAGCGAATCTGGGGAAGACAATGAACAGTAAATGTCCAATCACTTCCCCCTCTCTACTGCTTCTGCTTTTACGTTTCCCCTGTCCCTGTTCTCTCTCTCTCTTTTTACTTTTCACTTTTCACTTTTTTTCTTCTTCGATCAAAAGAACCCCCCCTCATTCTAAACACGTACGGCCTTTTATAGGGGAAAGACTAGGATTTCAATTTTTGTTTGAATCCACATCCGCAATATTTCTTCACCAATTTTATCCTATATTGATAAGATCCAAGATTATGATAGAATTTCCCTCTAAATCTGAATCTTGCAAAGATAAATCGTAATATTTTTCTGTCACTACCCTATCAAAAAAAATTATTATAATCCGGAAAAATTTCGAATTTCAATTTTTCACGAGATAATTTCCGATAAAAAAATATAGGCTTTGGTCAATTTGCTTGCTTCATGGGTTTAGTCCGGCCTGCCAAGTTAAAGCTCAAAACCACTAATTTCAACCCATCTGCCACCAGTCCAATAAATAAATGCACAAAATACAAATTAAAAATAAATGCACCTAAATTAATATGCTATGCAATTAATATTTTTTTTTTCAGGAATAAAATTGACCCATAATTTTCTATGTAATAAATAAATGACCAGATTGCCAAAATTTAGATGTCAACACTTAAGATAAGATAAAGTCTTGGATATAAGAGAGATATAAAGAATGTAAAATAAAGGTGGATAATATTTCTAATATCCATAATAAAAATTTTATTTTTCTAAAATAACAAACTTCTTTTATTAATAAAATTAAAATCATATTTCAATATAAATAATATTAAAGTTCTAATAAAAGGAATTCAAAATAAAAAATAAAAAAATATTTTTCAATTTAATCTTATTTTTATTTAGTTATTCAATTTAATTCTACCATATAATATAATTTCAATATATAATAATTAAATATATATTTATATTTATTACATATTTTAGGTATATTAGTACTGTTTATTATTTAATATAAATTTATAAGAGAATGATGGAAGGGAAAAAGAAATTAATAAGAAAACAATTAGAAAAGAGGGAAAAAAATCAAATAACAATTAAGTAGGCTAAAGTGTCGTAAGAAATTTTTACCATCTTTGTTTTTACA
This sequence comes from Eucalyptus virginea, assembly GCA_014182375.1. Taxonomy (NCBI): domain Eukaryota; kingdom Viridiplantae; phylum Streptophyta; class Magnoliopsida; order Myrtales; family Myrtaceae; genus Eucalyptus; species Eucalyptus virginea. Next base: position 33,280,932 of record CM024521.1, read on the forward strand.
ACCATTACATTCGTTTACATTGATATGCCATTTATACCAAACAATATACATAATATGATATGAACATATCTAAATTTATTATAATGATTCACCAAGATAGGAAATAGCAAAATATCTAGATTTCATGTCATATTTTATCTAGTCTATTCCCGATTAAAAATCTAAACAATCAAATGTAGCCTAAGATGATTTGACAATTTTCAAGAATCGCAAATCTTTTGAAGCAACGATCATAGCAATGAATTCGAGGCTGTTGATTTTATAACTAATTGTAACATACTGCACGTTTCAAGAGTTCTATGATGAGCACCAATTAAATTATGGATGCTTCACTGCATTATTTAGCCTGAATTGAAATTTATTCCCAAATTCATGATGCGATGTAATCTGAAGGTATTGAGACGAATTTGAAGCCGGATAATTCATCCCCAGCGGCTCCTACATGCAACTATGAGAATAAATTGACAAAAAGCAGGATTGTACTACTAAAATGGCACAACCAGTTTAACCACTAGAGATTTTGAATTAGAATATAATTCTCATGCACAACAAATTTAGAGAACAAATGGGGAGATAATTCAAAAGTTCCCGCATTTTAAGTCATACCTGCAAAACCTAAGATTAAAGCCACGACACTATGTTTGACTCGTAATCAAGTCCCTGCAAACTCTTGAGAGTTGACAAATTTAAAAAAGCTTCCCAATTTCCACCCACCAGGAAGAAAAAGCAGGGTCAGGCTCAGCCTTAGGACATGATCCCCATATATTTTATTTTCCTTTTTATCGAATTCCTAGCTCATGTTCAGATTTTTTTGTTCGATTTCTCTTCTCTTACTTTTCCATATGTCTTTGTATTCATAAGCATTAGATGTATAACCATAACCTATCAATGGTTTGATTTGCCTTCTTTGTCTACTTGCTTCTATACTGTCTTTTGAGTCTGTGGTTTATTTTGTATCACCAATTTTAGGAACTACAATCTCATTTGTAATCTCAATCTCTGTTGTCTCTGAGGTATCCAAAGTCTTCACTTGAAGTTTCAACTCATTATTGACACCATGATTCGTTTGGTCTGCGAGTAGTATCTCAAGACTCCTCTATCAAAGCATAGCTGTCTTGCCGAGTGATCTAGGATCAATGCATTATGGTTAATAGCCATTCACACCATATACATAACTTAGAAATACTTACTTTTTCATCATCGGCTTAAGCTTTCCATCACCTACATAAGCATATATAGGACATTTGAATACTTGTAATTCAAAGTCTTCCACCAGATTGCAGGTAATAAAGATCAATTAGCAAGGTAACAAGTCTACTAATTCGGCCCAAAATTTCTTGCCTAGTCTTGCATGCAAAAACATGCACCAAGCTCACTCAAGCTAAATTTTGGTTTGTTTATTTTGCAATTCCATTTGGTTGTGGTATTCTAGGCACTGCATAATGTCTCATAAACCCCCCTTCTCTCTCTCTCTCTTAATTTGTCTTCTTGTCTGCTTCTTAATCAGTACCTTAAACTCTTGAATAGATTGAATATGTCAAATTTGTGCTTCAAGAAATATACTCATACCTTCCTTGAATTGTCATGAATGTCGGCATATATCAGGCACTTTCTTTTGAAGGAACCAAATATGGGCCCCAAATGTCTAAATGAATGTATCAATTGGTAGTTTGGTCGAATGAATAAATGTACTTAATATAATCCGGTGTTGAATCCAAAAAATGCAATACTTACACAAATCCAACTTTCCTATCAACCCTTCAGCAACCCTCTCTCACTCAACATCATCAAATCTACCTCGCTTGTGTGTCCCAACCGCATATGTCATAACCAAGTCAAGTCTAAGTTTGACTTACCTAATGAAACGGCAGCACCTCTTGTCACAGTTTTTCGTAATAGATGATAGAGAGAATTCACTTCCCGTCATCACTATCATGGCACACGGAATATTTTTAGCAATTCACCTTATATGGTATGCTTACATCCAATGTTATCATGTGTCCCCCGAAAAATAAGGTTCTTCCTAAGCTCCAATACATGCCACCATGTCTCTTATGTGTGCACTACCTCATCATGCATTCAAATCTAAATTGCTCACATTCCCAAAACCTTGCAAATTAGGTTATTCCCCATCAAAACTCCATTACCATTTGTAGTTTGATAAGTCATATTTTAGGAACACCCAAATCTAGCACTCATCCGTCACCTAATGAACTGGTAGTCACATGCAAAATGGCATTTGCCTCACCGGTGCTCTCTTGGACAATGTCTACAACATTGCTTGTGGCATTTTTCCTATCATCTTTGTTTCTGGGTCTCAAACTATCTCTTCTCATATGTCCCTCATCATGACACTCAAAGCACTTCATTTGACTCTAGGATTATTTATGGCATGATTTCAATCTGCTTTACCCTCTATTGATAGAATCCCTTGATCTCTATCTTGAATCACTAGTCCTTGCACTACGTCGTACACTAGACTATAATCTCACAACTTTTTTCGCCGCTCCTTAGAGAACAAGGTAGCTTTTACCTCTTCCAAAGTAATCATAGCATTTACCTATAATAATGAATTAGTAAAGTGCTCCTATGACTCTGGTAGGAATGCCAACAAGCTAATGCCATATTTTTAGCGACTAGGATCTTACCTACGTTCTTCATATCTATCTTGAGTTTGTTAAACTCATCTAGGTGGGCCTTGATGGTTACCTTCAGCATAACCTAAAACATTCTCTTCAATACATATAGGCAATTAATAAAAACCCTTTGTTGTATAGAGAGCTTAAAGTTTTGTCTACAACGTTGCAATATCCTTTTTCCCTATCACTTCTATTAAAATTTCATCTGATAGGTTCAACACGACTGTACTCTTAGAACACGACTGTACTCTTAGCTCTCTCAATAATTCATCCTTGTTGACATATTTCATCTTTTCCGTCAACTTAGCATTGCAATTCAACACCTTGGCCAAATTTTAGGTTGTCAATAGCCTACTCACTTGAACACTCCATAGCCCACAGTTGTTCCTCTCGTTAAACTTCTCAATTTCTACTTTCAATAAACATAATTGCAATAGCGAAATTTCCAGAAAATAATCAAACAAGTAGTAAAAAGCCCCAAATCAAATCCAAACAATTCCATCATTAGTTTTGATACTAATTATTGCAAACTTAATATAGAAGCTATAAGTCTTACAATTAAATGGACATAAAAACACCAAAGAAATAAAAGAAAAACAATAAAGAATACCATAAACAATAAAAAAAAAATACCATAAATCAACCTAGTTCGGTTTGAGTATTGGAATTTACTCCACAATGAGAGCCAATTACAAATAATTTACTAATATATTGAAGAATTATAAATTTATAGTGGCTCACATGCTTCAAATGTTTCCCAGCCCTAGACTTACTCAAAAAAAGAGTGTTTACGAAAAAAATAACTCAATTCATATGCATGACTCAAAGGACAAAATCCATCATGTTCACAGCTCCTCCGTGAGTTCAGAGAAAGAGATCCGCTAGCGGCTTTAAATTTTTTTTTTTTTTTTTAATTCTCTTGTTCGGCTCCTTCACAAAAAGGCTGCTGCGTGGCTAGGAGTGAATTCCTCGTGTGCGCCATTAAGAAGGAAAGTCAAACCTCAACTCATATTTTTCTTTATGATGTCAAATATCTTTCTGGATAAGACCAAACACCACGCGAATGTGTGGCCTTTGGGGAGAGGAATTCTAATTTAGTTAGAATTCTATGGATTCATGTCCTAAAGATTCAGTTTAACAAACTGATCTACATCCTCCACTTGGATTGCGTCTTGTACAGGAACTTAAACTAGAGAAAATTTTTAACAATATACTCCTAGCACTATCCTTTATGTTAGAGAGAAATGCCAAGGCTTTGAGGTTTTAAACCTTAAAACTTCTGTATAATCTCGCCGGATCACTTTAGTAGATGAGCTCAATAAAAATTCTAATATCCCTAGCCTTTTCCTTGGCTAAGATGGTACTAGTCAAGAAAAAGCTTAATTGCTCCATGATCTCTTTCTAACACTAGAGTTAACTGGAGAAGCAAATATTTTGACTTTGATTCTACAAGACCTAGCTATGAGACTGCACTGAATCATCACTCGGCTAACAAGAAGTTTTTTCCTGGTCTCACGGGCATTTCAAGGTGGTTGCTCCTGCAAGGCTTGTGTTCCTTGTTGGGCCCATTTTGTTCCTGGGGTGAACACCATCGAAAAAAATATTATGCTCCAGGGACAATAGAGCAAGAAAAATGAGGGGAAAATAAAAGAATTATCCATTCTTTTGAATTAAGAAAAGTGTATTCCTTAGTCAAGAATGAATTTCTGAGATGATACCCTTGCAATGTATCTGACACCACCTCGACTATCTTTTCCTTGATATTAGTAGTGAAGATAGACATCCAAAAAAATAAAACCTTCAGGTGTATTATCCGCATGAGAACGTCAATCAATTCCAGGGAACACTAACCCAGTTCGGTTTGAATATTTTTCGGCTAGATAGAACAGTAGTTGCTCTGACCGGTCCCCTGGGCCGAACTGATTGTCTCCAACATTAATTATACCGGTAGCAATCGCCTTCGATGGCGGCTTCCCTCTCCTGACCCCATTTTAGAAAATTTCACTTAGACCAATGATTTTGTAAGTATGTTTCAATTTGATCCCTTTTTTTTCTTTTTGTGTGTGTGTGTGTGTATTCCTATTCGACTAGATTTATTAAACAGCCAATATGACGCTAACTGGTCTTAAAATGTCCAAAATATAAATTCACTTGAATTTTCATATGCATAAATGGAAGAAAGGGATCACAGAATATTAATGCCTGTAATCCACGAATTCTTATTTTGTGTGATTATGGTACCTAAATCCCATCATTCTTGCACTTGACTTAAATTTCAAGTACATTTTTGGGTTTACTTATGAGTTCTTTGGGCATAGTTACATTATAATTCAATCGCAAATATTCTGGCTTTATGAGTTCTCATGTGATTTTGATTTTCTTGAATTTTTTCATACTTAGTTTGGAAAGCAATGAATATCCTGAAGTCATTATAAATTTATGTTTATACTGCTTTATCATGATTTAGTTTGGTTATGAGTATGAATTGTGAAAAATGTTAAGAAAAACTAGGTTCATGGACTGCAATTGAGTATACATGAAAGTATGGGGACTCGATTTTCAATTCAAATTTGGAGATTTGGCAGTAACTTTCCGAGCATATTACCGCTTTTGTTTCACCCACTGGTAAAAAGTTCTAGCTCTTCCACCACTCACCATCAATTTATGTGTTTATAAACATGATAAATAAAAATATCTAGTGCGTACTTTCCTAGATGCATAATTGTTCAGAATATGAATTGTTCAACACGACATTAAATGTGTAATTCGTGGCGCACGATTATTGCCTGGCGCAAAGCTATGTGGGGCTCAAATGTTAGGCTGGGCCAGCGTCCGGTTACGCAGTGGAGGCCCAACGCTAGCTCGCACGTCTTCGGGACTTGTCGTGCCAGCCCGACGCATGCTCGGCGCCCATTTCATGCGATTTGCCTTTCCAACCCCCTCCGGCCCTTTTCAGCTTGTCTGTTCTATTTCTAGTTGATTGATTTTTCTATGTTACTCGAATCAGCCGATGGAAAGAAAAGATCAGCACGAAGGAAGAGTGGCGAATAATAGAATCCTTATTCCGGCATTTCTTAGTTATCTTTCTGTATGTATTGATACGTGGAGGGCGAATCTGGTATCTGATTTGGTTTTGGTTTTGGTTCGGGGTTGGTCCTTGGCAAGTTGAGTGCTCAAATGGAGGAAGCAAATTCAAAGACTTCCAAGAGAGGAAAGAGCATGGCAGAGGAGAGCGAGAGGGAGGTACGAGAGAGAAAAAGGGATAGTTAGAAGTAAAGCTGTAAAGGTTACGTAGAGAAAAAGAGAATCAAAAGAAACTAAGGAATCGAGAAAGCGATCCGAACCGAATCGTGTGTTTCAATTCGGGCACTATACGATGTATCGCAAACACACACATATCAAACATGTTCAAGTCATTTCAAGAATTATGGGAACCCAAACCTACTCAAACAATTGACACCCCCGCTACGGTAGTATCAAGATAATTAATTATCTTTTATGCCGACTCTTAAGAAGAAACTATAAACAAATAATTAATGACCGGTGAAAAATGGCATAAATGATCTTTAAGTTTTTGACTCAATGTGTAATATAGTCTCCGAATTTTTAATTTTTTCAATGTGGTCCTTAAATTTTACCCAAATTTATTCAATGAGGTCCATCAAGTTTTAATTTATTTAATGTGATCCTTGAATAAATTAGCTTTTAGACTATGTGAAAATATTTAATGTTATTCTTCTATCAATTTAAGTCCGAAGAAAATATTAAACATCTTCATATAAGATAAAGAGATCATATTGAACAAATTAAAAATTTCAAGATAATATTTCATATTAAGATAAAATTTAGAGATCATATTGAAAAATTAAAATTTTAAATATCACATTGCACATTAAATTAATGTTGAATGATGATTTGCATCGTTTCGTGTGAATCTAAGTGCAAAGTAAACTCAATCATTGTTATTAAAAAAAATCTCTCGACATGCAGAGTTTCTCTCTACCCATGGTAGTTTCTTTTCACACCAAACCCTCACACCCACAGCAATCTTCCATCGCCATGGGAGTTTCCCCCTCCACCAAACCCTCATATCATCAGTAGATTCCCTTCGCACGCTAGTCTTACACTCAATTGTTCCGAATTTAATACCAGTTCAGCCATGGCTTTACCCGCAAGAAACCCCCATATCATCATTATTATTTCCAATCCATATCAACTATTCCTTGAACCCTGTTGCATGCGCAATCAATTTTCTCAATTGTAGGACCTCCTCCTCCTCAATTGATATGCATGGTTGATCATTATGATCCTAATTGCAAGAGATGGGGCTCAAATCTCACATATATGGTATGGGTTTTGATGTGTGTTTTATATGGTCTCGGGCTCTCTTAACACTTCAATGGATAGCTAAAGAGGTGAGAGAGCCAAGGCCATAAAAATCACATATTGAAGTCCATATCGATGAATTAGGATCCTAACAAAAATGGAGCTGCCATTTTGACTTTTATATTCCACATATTTAGGTGGTTGCTAGCTTACCTCTAGAATACTAGTGCAGAAATTAATGACGGTGGGCAAAGCTCTGCTTCCTTCATGAGCCTCTGCCTCCACATTCAAATGCTCGAATCTGACTTCAATTGTAGGAACATCAATTCCAACTCTGCAACCAGACTCATCAAAAACCACAAATAGTCAAGCCTAAAATAAATAATAAATTAATTAATTACATCTTGACAGTACCAGGACAACTTTACCGCGAAAAAGACAAAACATACATGAATCATGAAGGAACGATTCCCACCATTCATGATAAGGATTTTCCTTGGTAAAGATTTTTCTCGGGAATCAAACAGACTCCATGCCAAGAAACGTGGCAAATTGGGTAAAAATTTTCCTCTTTACTCAGAAAACCCACAAACAGAGGCTCCAAAAACAGACCGTACCTGTCAATACGGTTCCGGAGCTTCAGCAAGAAGCGCTCGGTGTCCTCCTCGGTGACTCTCACTAACCTCTCAAGCAATCTCTCCCAGTCATGAAAACCCAGGTTCCAGATATCGATTTGGTTAGCACCGCCGGCGGCCGTCAGGAATCCCTTTCTGGAGACGCTCGAATGTAGGGAGGTTCTCAAGAGCAGCCCATCTCACAGCTTCCTCGTCATCCTCATCGCGCGAAGACCTCGAGAACACATCCGCCATCGATGCATGGTTCCTCCACGTGGTGGAGCTGGTCGCACGTAGGCTGTTGCCCGCTCTATATATATCTCCTCCATCCATGGATGATATGGTGTCTGCTGAAGCGCTGCTCTTGCTCTGTTTTCAAAACACAAGAAGTGAAGAAGAAGAAGAAGAGGAGGAGGGACGTGACAGCGTTTCGTGTTCTGTTTAATGCTGATGTGCGCTTGTGTAATTACGTATGAAAATTGGCTCTTTTCATCGAGCTCATAAGTAAGAGAGAGACGGAGAAGATGCAGGCGTGAAGATGGAGTTTAATAAGAGTCTCTGCGTGAATTAGGCCCCACGGGGTCGACATCTGAATAGTAGACTCTGTAGATATTTTCCTGGGTTGGGAAAAAAGAAGTTAAAAATTCATTCTTCATTTCAATATTTACGCTTCTTTTAATTAAACTTCTATATTTTCTATTTGTCTAATTTTTTTTTTTTTTTTTTTGGATCGAAAACGAGCATTTCTATTTGTCTAATTAAAACCTTTAATTTTCACAAACTTTCTGATCAAATCCTTCGACCGCCAAGTCTGCCCAAGTCCAGTGGACGTGGCCCTTGGACGACGCCGTAGCGTAACATGCATAATTTTTTTTTTCAGAGTAGACGTCCATGTGAGAGTCGATATTGGCTAAAATTCATCCACATCATACTCGTGTTACCTACATTTGCTAAATTTTCCACATGCGTCCCCAAAATCACAATTTGCATCATCCGATGGCCACAAAAAATGAAATTAGTTGGATGTGGTATCAAAAGGACTTAATTAAAATACCCGTGAAAGTAAAAGGTTTTGGTTAGACAAATTGAAAATATGAGAATTTAATCCGAGAAAATGTGAGTGTAGAAAATAAAATAAAAATCTTTTTTTTTTTAAGACAAAATAAATTGATTGGGATCTTAGGGACAATGATAATGTTATCTCCGTGAATTTATCCCCTAACGCTACGTTTGGTCAACTCGAGATAGGACCAGATAAGATGGGATTGAAATTCGGGAATTTTAATGTTAGTGAATCATAGTAATAGTGTGGATACTTTCATATTCTACCTCAATCATTGTTTAGTATGAACTACTATCTCAATTAAATGCACAAACAGATTCTACTTTGTTCATTGTTTGGTAGGAATGCACAAACAAAAACTGTGAGAATTTGTCACAATTTATTGCCAAAATGGAAATGCACAAACGGGGAAACATCCAACAACCAATCCAATATTATGACAAGATCTAAACCTTAAATTTCAGGATCTCATTATACCATTCCAGAGTTATAGAATCAACTATGAGTGGAAATGCAAACTAGATTTAATGTCATTGACAAGATAGATTAACCAAAGAATGCTAGATCTAAGAGAGAAAAAAGCATGATTATTTGCATTCATAATTTCAAAAAGGATAGGGTTTCGACTCTTTTGCCGCTTTCATCAAACTTCACTATGAATTAGATAATTATGGGAGAGAAACAATTTCGATTTTCTTTCTACTTTTGTAAATTTTCAACGTGAATTAGAGAGTTACGGACGAAAATGAGTTTCGACATTCCGGCCACTTTTGCAAAGCTTCAATGCGAACTAAAGAGTCACAGAGGAGTCGTGGAGTTTCAACGTGAATTACAGCTAAAAGAGAAGGGGAATGAAAAGGAAGGATCTTCCAAGAATTAGCTTTGATACTATGGACATAAAAAGGTATAAAAGAAAATGGCCAAGAGCGAGATAAGAAACAAATCTTGACCATCCAATTGGGGGTAACGATGAGTTATCAAGGAAGGAAGCAATTTTAATTACGAAGATCCCAATTCGAAAATGGAAAGAGAAAAAAGAAAAAACACAGGCGGGCAATATGAAATATTTGTTTTCTGGAAATTCTTCTATTCCAACGTGAAAAAAAAAAATCATTCTTATTTTTCTTGAAAATGAGTGAAATGATTGACATATCATATTATAAAAGTACTTTGTTTTGCTTGTGTTGGCATGATGTCCGTTGACACCTAAATTTAACCAACTTGATCATTCATTTATTGCACATAAAATTAGGGATTAATTTTTAACCCCCAAGACAAAAAAAAAAAAAGTAGAATTGAATTGCATAATATATAGTTTTATGAGCATTTTTTTATTGCATTTGCATCGGACTAGTAATGGATGGATTTGACTTGATGGTTATAAGCTTAAAATTTTGCGAGTCAGACTAAGTCTGCGGTGAGAGGAAATTGGCCCAAGCCCGCTATTCTTTGATGGCCAAGAATTGATTTGAAAATGACGAGTTGGAAGATTGATGAATATTTCAAAAAAGATTTATATTATTCTTCCAATATTCGGGAGATTTATTGTGTATTCATGCAATCTATTCATATATTCTTAGTGAGGGCAAGCATAGGGAGGAGATATTGCAAGCTCATCTTTGCAAGATTCAGAATTTGAGAAGATTCTATTACAATCTTGAATTTTTAGCATAATATTCGACCAATTTGCGGGCAAGTATTTGGTCGTAGAATACTCAATCTGCATAAGGACAGAAAATGATATATTTTCTAGATCTTCCAAGAAAAAAAGATGAAAGCGTGCGCGGACAAAGATTTGGCCACAAGAGAGACCATCTTGAGCGCCCGTGAAATTGAGTCAATATTCTCAAAATCTTTAGACAATTCTCTTGGCCGTAATGCAGGGAGGAGGATCGGCAGATTTTATATCTTCGTACAAAGGAAATCAATGAAAAAGGAAAGTGGGATTTAGTCTTCACATATCCATCGGTGTGGGCAGAAAGAAAAGCCGCAAGAATAAGAGAGAAATCATGATGGGTGGTCGGCAAGACAAGTGAATATTCATGCAATGCAATAGAAGGAAATAAAGCCCACGACAACCCTAATCCACTCACCTATAAAAAGGTTACTACACTACAGACAAAGAGAGTGGGGGCGGAAAAATAAGAATTTTAGGGCATAAAGAGACGCGAGGGAGGAATAGAGAGAAAAAGCACAATAGAGGGGAGTCCCACCTTCTGCACGTTCGCGAAGCAAGAGAGAGATCAGAGAAAGAGAAGTTCTCTTTGATCCTTTTCTTATAGGTTATAAGGGGGCACACCCCACCACTCCACTACGTCCAAGAGGAGAAAATATCTTGGCATGTCGGACACTTGGAGGATGTCCCTAGAATCAATATTCTGCACATTGGAGAGCGCACCTGAGGTCTCTACGAAGCACTACGGACTCTAAAAGGCTCGCACGTAGACACATATACAAAAGAGAAGACGTAGTTTGCAACCTTGCCGAACCTACGTGGCAGCGAAGTAGCAGTGTTGAGTGCTGACGACCCCTATTATCGTGAACCGAAGTTGCACCATCCCTGACGTGCTGCCTTCCTTTCGAGACCCACGTGTTGCTTCCGCCGTGTCCGAACCGTTCGCGACGACCTGCTGCCGTTGCACTGCCTGTTGTTTTGCCGAGTTTATCTGATCGTCACCCGCTGTTGTTCCCAACGTGTCCTATCCCATCGAGCTAACTGTGCTGCGGAGCCCCTCTCGAGCTTGTCCTTAAGTCGAGCCGATCCTTGAAGTTTCTATTCTTGTAGGTTCATTGGTCGTGAGTATTAGGAAAATATGATTTCGAATTAGGTAGAATAATGAAAACAGATATTCAGAGTACTCAAGTCGAACTTTGAGGCGCGATATCACTTTCTTTAAGGATTTATTTGCCCCACAACGTTGCTAATGATCACTGGCAAAAATCTTTCAGGATACAAGAAAGTCTCGGATGAGAATATTAGATAGCAATTCTAATATTTTTCTAGTTTCTCTCTACGAAACAATTGAAATAATTGCCGTAGTTTTTCAGCCAGAAAGCTTGAAAAAGATGAAAATGGTCACTCTCGTTTTTCCGAAAAATAACGAGTATATATATATAAAACAATCTTGCAACTCTTCGTGAAAATTGCCAAAGAATGAACAAACATGTCCTTTAGAAAAAATTATTCGAATAAACAAATGCGACTCTTCGGAAGAAGTCAAAAACTGAACAATTGCAACCCTTCGGGAAAAGTTGCAAACCGAATAAGTAATTTTCCAAACGTTGTATCGAAAAAACACAAATAAAAAAATTCAGAATAATAGTTTTTTTTTAAATAGAATTTCAATTTTCATTTTATATTTCATTTCCGAAAATTCTCAAATTAAAAAGCAACCTTTGAATTGATTAAAAATTAATAACATAAAAAAATAAATATATAACAAAGGGATTAGTGCTAATTAAACCGCACGTGTGCTAAGTGCACCAAAATCATATGGTGGGGTGTAACCCCACCCAATCACTCATTTAAGTACAAAAAGAAATTCCCACATTTTTAAATTGACCTACTCCCTCCCACTTTTCCTTTGTGGGACGAGGAAAAAACACTCAGTTTGTTTTGACAAACAAACCTCCAACAATCCCCCACTTTGTTTGTAAAAACAAAGAATTCAAAATTAAAATTTTAAAAAATCATACAGCCAAAATTTCAGTAAGATTAATATACATATATAAAGGTCTCTTTCGAGTTAAACCTTTATTTAATGCAAGTATCTCAAAGCTCTATCAAAGTGACAAGTAGCTTGGCTTTAAATATATACTTTTATGTAATAGAACCGAACATACCACACATACACTAACCTCTTGTTTCAGCGAGAAGTTCTATATTACTCCGCACTATTATGGCCTTGTGTTTGATCCTGTTTTATGAGCTCTCTAGAAAGCAACCCTCACTTTCGTAAGAAATGGCACCACTTTTAAGCTCATATAGGTGAAGTATCTACCATGTGTTTATGTTACTATCAACACACTATAAAATTGTATCATACTTCATTAAGAATTTAATTCAGCCTACAAAACGTAGCAGACGATACTAACTTCTCATATCAGGGCTACGTTAGTATCAAATAATCACATTCAATAACTTGTTCTTACCCATTAAATCTTGTAACTAGTGATGTTCTAGAAAAAGGTCAGGTTACTATTATTGGCGATTTCAATTAAAGGGTTTTAGCCCCATTTCTTGTGAGGTCGTTATTAACATATATCTTGGTAAAGCCTCCGTCAAAGGATTGTCAAGATTTTTACTTGACCTCACATAGACAATTGTTATGGTACCATTTTTAATCAATTGTCTCACATATTCATGTCTTAGATTGATGTGTCTAGACTTACCATTATAGGTGCTACTATAGGCTCTTACCAAAGTGGCCTAATGTCGCGACCAATATTTTTCGGGGTGTGAACCACCTAGGGTTTGGCTAATGGATTGTTAAGCCTAAACTTAACTCGGGCCCTCCCAAACCCATACCAATTCGTTACTTAGATTCAAGTTCTTAACATGCAATTGATTTTCAATTAGGAGCCGCCACTAATCTATTTTTGGTGGGTCAATTAGAAACCCAAGTAAAGTAATGGGAGTTTTACTTTACTCCTACGAACCAGAGACTATGGGTACGGGGACTTGATTACGTTAGATTTCTCTAACGCCCTTTCGGTACCTTTCTTTTTATTTTGAAAAATAATTTGCAAGCAGCTTAAATTGATTTTAAATCTATCTTTCTAACATATGAAGTGATCATGCGGGTGCGTAATCCACCAATTTAACACCCAGATAAACAATAAATAAATTGCAAAACTTATCTCAAAACAACGAAAGCATCTGCAATGTTAAATTAAAATCCACATCAACAACCCTAAATATGGTTTCTAATTAACACGCAATTTCTCTTTTTTGTTTTCACTTATTTAATGAAAATTATGCAATATGCGATGCAATATTAACTAAATGACCTAGTTCTAATGACATGCAATTTCTAATTAGGTGGACCTAGCAACAATCACTAAACGACGTGCATTTCATGAACCTAACGCTATATGACGTGCACATGATTTTTTTTTATTTTCTTAATAAGCATGCAATCTATCATAATATGTAATGACGTGCAAAGAATGACATAATTCTAATTTTTTCTTTTTTTATTATGAAATTCGAAATTAAAATTGCCAAATAATTAAACATGTAATTCAAATTCAAAACTAACATCCTAAATAATGCATTTTTTATTTATTTTTTTGGTAAAGATGCATTTTTATTTTTTATTTTTTAACAAATTCAAAATAAAATCCCTATTCTAAATATGCAATATAACAAGAGATATTCTAAAACCAACCTAATCCTAATTCAAATATTTTTTGGATTTTTCTTTTTTACAAAAATAAAATTGATTCAATTAACATGATAGCAAATCAGATAAGATATGATTGATATCCATAAATTGGCGAACCATATCTCGCGCATGAGATCGGGTTGGCCAATTTTTAAATAAATCGCGAATCAAATCTCGGGCGGGAGATCGGATTTGCGATTTTTCAAGCGATTGTGATTGCGAGTCGAATTTCGGACGCGAAAATCGGACTATCAATCACAAATTTCACATACTATTTCATATCGAACATCTCATCATCACATAAAGAAACAAAGTGAATAATAAAAACTAAATAAATAAATGAATAAAAATAAAATAAGAAATCTACCTAATTAGGGTTTTGACCTCCTAAACTAGGGTTAGCTGGCGGCTAAATGGGTTGCCGTTCGGAGCTCCGGCGAGGGCTCCGGCAAGGGGGTTGTCACGGGTCGGCACGGGGCTGCGTCGCGGGGGAGGCGCGGGCGTCGGGTCGTCACGAGGAGTCAAGTGGCGGTGCTCGTGGCTGGCGAAGCAGCGGTTCGAAGCAGCCGTCGTCGTTGGTGGCGGTGGTCTATTGTGATCGTTGAGCAGTGCTACTGAGGTGAACAGGAGCAGCGACGGCGTCCGGTGTCGCGGCGTCGGAGCAGAGGCGTCTTTGCTCGGGCTCAGGTAGAGGGCGGAGCAGGAGCTGCGACGTCAGGTTGCTACGGGCGTCACTCGGAGGGCTGGTGAAGGAAAGCTCGGCAACAAGGGAGTCGCGGACCGGCGGGTTGAAGGTGCAGCAGGGCGACTCGGACTTTGCTGCAGGATGCGGGATCTGCTGCAGAAGCGGAGCCAGGCGAGCGTGGTGGTGTGGCGCAGTGCAGGGATGCGGGCTCGCAGGCGGGAATTCCGGCGAGATGGGACAGCGACAGCTTCGTGGGTCCGGGGCAGATCCGAACAAAGCAGGGGCAGTAGCATCGTCGCGGGCAGATCGGTCAGATCAGGGGCGTCGCTTGGGCGGCGATGGCTCGGCAGCAGGGGAACTCAGGCGCTGGGCTGGCTGAGGCGGATCACCGGCGAAACCGGGGGCGGCGTTGCTGCTCGGAGGCCGGCGGCGCAACCTGGAGACTGGCGATGCGGGGGATCGGCAGTGCGGACACGCAGCAAAAGAACCCCCTTGGAGAAGATGAACAGTAGGGGTCTTGTCAATTGCTTTTTTCTTTTCTTTTTCCCTCTTCTCCCGTCTTCTCACGTCCCCTCTCTGTTCTGCTTTCCCTTTCTTTTTAATTTTCACCCCCCAAAAAACAAAGAAAAACCCAAAACAAAATAGCTTCTTTGATGTGATGAAAAACCCTAGAAACGAAAGAAGCTCAATTCCCCTCTTGCTTTGAATTTTTTAAACCTAGAACCGAGAGAGAAAATAAAACCCCCTCATTGTGCGGCCGTATATTCAATGTGTGGCCTCCTTTTTTCCCCACCGTACGCGACTCCTTTTATACACCGAAAAATTGTATCTCCGTGGTATATTTCATTGCTAACTTTGCTCGTACAAAATACTATTGAATATATCATCCCATCACGAGCAATATTTTTTGTGTTTTTTTTCCAATATTTCATTCGAGAATTTCCTTTCCATCAAAAATACATCACTCGGTGTATATTACCTAAATATATGAAAATCCCAACGGAATATGTGAAAAATTTTACATTTGCCGTCGGTCCAATAAAATAAACAAAAATGTTCCTAAACTATATGCCATGTGATTTTATTTTTTTAGGGATAAAATTAACCCCTAATTTTTTAATACGATATATGACTAAATAAGTCGCCAAAATTTAGGTGTCAACAGCTGCCCCTCTTTGAAGGTGAACTCGTAGAGGTTGCATTCAAAAACAAATTGAGACCTAAATTTTGGTAATGCTCATGCAATGAATGATTTTTTGTTGGAACATGAATTCCATTTTTTTAATGCAATTTATATGATGCATGGAAATGCAAACGCAAATGATAGATAAACCTACTTGGAATAACTTACCTTCAAGGAGGATAGAGTAATTCGAGGTAGTGGGTGTTACTTGTCCAGGACCCGTACCATTCTACGGTCGCCTAGAATAGTAACATGACTTAGTGAAGATGCTGCTTTCCCAGGACCCGTACTATTCTACGGTCACCCAGTATGGCAGAAAGGAGCTGCTTTCTCAGGACTCGTACCATTCTACGGTCGCCCAGTACGGCAGAAAGGTTTTGTAAGAAACTGCTTGCCCAGGACTCGTACCATTCTACGGTCGCCCAATACAACAGAAAGGTTTTGTAAAGAATTGCTTTCCTAGGACCCGTACCATTCTACGGTCGCCTTAATCAGATTGAATCTGGAGGAAAAATCTTTGGGGGACAACTCCATTGAGTGTCGGTGTAAAGGACTCTGGGCTACGAAAGCACGCCAGGTCGATAAAAGAAATCCGGGCTACGGAAGCACGCCGGTTCGATAAAATGGACTCTGGGCTACGAAAGCACGCCATGTCAAGAAAGAGACATCGGGCTACGGAAGCACGCCGAGTCGATGAAAATGACTTTAGGCTACGAAAGCACGCCAGGTCGATATAACTGGACAGCTTGACCAAGTCAAGTGTCGATGCATTTGAGAGAGAATACCTGCACAATGACAAGTATTTTAGAGTATGGTAGAGATATACTTACTTGGTGATATTTCTGATTCTTGGGGATATGTCTTTTGGAATTTAGATATCCTGTGGAGGTCTTTCACCTCATGGTGGAGGTTTCTCATCTCCTAATATCATGAAACATTCTGAAAGAAACTTGAATTACCTGTCAGACATGATTTAGAGCAAAAACTGATATGCATTCATCAAAGAGATAGACAATTTGAGCTACTCTAGAATGCACATTTCAAAATTCAGTGAAATTCTCATTAATTCAATCGGGGTTCATGCATAATGACCTTTCTATCACTCAAATTTCCACTGGAGAGAATTATTATTCAAGACAATATTCACTCATGACATGGATTTTCTAAGAATACCAAATGAGGGACCTTTAGTTAGAAAGGACTTTCACTCACTCTCATTTAGAGGCTATTTTATGAGAATCACTCCATCTCACTGTCATCATACTAACAAGGGTCCGAGTTTTCTCGCAAGCGGTACAACCTTACCAATCTGAGAGGTCTTTAATAGGGACCGTAATGTGGGCTCGGTCAATAGCTTAGCAAAGGGACTCTTCAAGTCAAGGCAATTGAAAGAACAACTCTTTAATTATCTCCGGGTTTACAAGTCAAGAACCTTGCAAAATGAGAAAGAAATAATCTTGCTCGTACTTCTTCTAGCGATGCTTATAAACATATGAACTCCTGTGTTAATTCAAGTGCCCTAATTTGAAGAGACTTTGTAAATGATGAACGTAGGCTAGGTCATGGGTTGAGAAATGAAAGGATCATTAGGCTCAAAATGTGTGTGAATGGTGAGAGTTGGTGATCATCTTGGCATTGCCACCGGTTTTCATTTTCATCATCGGGGATTGTCTTCATGAAGTGCCCCATTGATTATAAAAACTCAGCATTTGAGTTCTTTGAGTATTACCCCAATGTGATTCAATTCTTGCAATTGACAGTCACCTTATCTTGACTCTCTTTTTCATCTATAGGCATTGGCCTTGCTTTTACCAGGCACACCGCTTTTTCATGCCCCTAGTTCTTATTCATTTTTTTTTTCACTTTTTTTTTCATGGGCATTGGCCTTACTTTTACCAGACACATTGCTTTTTCATGCCCCTTAGTTCTATTTTGAATTCAATTCTTGCGCACAATGCATGCGTCAAGCAATTGCACTTTAAATGACACTCGAACTTTTCAAGAGTTTTCATCTGCCTTTTGCCCTGCCCCAGTGTGGGGGGATGATCACCAACTGGGTTTAATGTAAAATGAATTCATAGGCTCAAATAGGCTATACAATGGATAAAAGTGTGTACGGTAGAGAAAGAACTGCTCTTCGTCATTCTAAGGTACTTAAATTATCATATGAATTCAATGTAATAGCATGACTAGAAGATTTATGCAAGTGAGAGCAAGAAAATTCAATACATTTTCTTCACCTTATGGTGTTGTCTTACCCTCTAATTTGCCCCAGTGTGGGGTGGTTCTTAACAAGGATAATTTGAAAAAAATCTCCATAAGTGTATGGACCTCAAAAAGGTTAAGCAATGGATCATCTGTAGTGTTTAGGATAGAGAAATGAATTGCCCCTCATCATTTCGGTTATCGTACCTTTCGCGAGAGAACTCTTTACCTTGCAGATATGGAACTTCTTACACTCATCTCACAAGTGTATAAGTAGGGGATTGTGTATAGGATAAGGCTCGCCTTTCATCATCTTGACACGTCTCATTTAGCATGCTTAATCCATTCCACATCATTCATTGAATTAGTCCATCTTGACAAATCTCCACATGAAATTGGTGAGTTAAATAGGTAAAATCACCATGGAAATTCTTTTTCAAAATAGTCCAGCAATTTTAAGCATGAAAAACTTTTGTTACTTCAAAACAAACAATTTATTGCACTCAAAACATGGTTTTAAGCATTCATTCAGGGGATTGCTCCACAAAGGAATTGTCTCAGCAATGGATGTCCTTGGATTGTCTCTATTAATCAAAAGTGAAAATCCACTTTTTGATTTGATGAATACTCCATTCTTGCTTTTGCCTCTGCACAAGAGAACATGCATGAATAGGATACTATGCAACTCAAAGTAAATTCAAATTGCACAACCATTTTGGCTCGGATCGAGATTTTGTCTCAGTCATGTCCCTACTAGAATCTGTAGTTCCCCCAATTCGTCATCTGCAAGGAAAAGAACAAAGCGTCATCTCCCAAAATTATTTATGTTCAAAAACGAGATGTACCTCTTTCACCAAAGATGGATGATCCTCTTTTAACTTGCCCCTCATTTAATGGGCGAGAATGAAAATTCCGTCAAGCATGGAAATGGAACACACTTTGTTTGGCCTTTCAAGATGGATATTTCAAGTAGTATCGAGATGTGACCGACATTAACTCTTTAGAAACTTGTTGAGTAACAATTGAACCAATTGCAACCTGATGTGCCTTTTTCTTATCGGGTCAAGAAAGTAATGCTCTGAAACATGAAGTAAATGAGTTAGAAAATTAAATAGGGCTAACCTAATAATGCATGCTTTTGGAAATGGCTTCAAAAATGATTTTTTTTTTTTAGGAATATTTTGGACAAGGAAGCATGAAGAAGCCTAGTCCTCAGAATTTCTCCATGGATGATATTTTCTTTTCATTGTTGGATATCGTTACCGGGCTAGTTTGGTGTACCCCATCATGTCCTCAAAATAAAACTTGTAATTCTATTGATATTCATCAATCAAATTACATTTATTGGAATGTGATGCTCAAGCACAGAAGAAATTGAAATCAATCCCTAAAGAGTGATAAAAATTCCCACGCAGGGGAAGGTGCATGCCCCTAATTAAATGAGGAAATGGAACAACTTAGGACCATGAATCATGTGTACTTGAATTCTTCACCCTCCTTGATCTTGTGAGGCGAACCCTTCAGGTCAAATATTTTTCTCTCTATATATGTCACTGGTTTCTTCATGATGGCATCAAATTTGGCTACCTCAGGAAAATGATACGGTTCAAAAAGTCTTCTTGGCTCTCTCCTTAGAGTCACAATTTCTCATTGAAGATAGATCACAGCATTTTTGCTTGACGAGATAAGCTCTTCTTGATCCATCATTTTGGCTCTTGATCGTGAACGGATGGGTGAGCAGGATTGCTCCATAATCACCTAATCAAATGAACGAGAACAAGTAAGCATGAGGTGTAATTAGAAAGTCAATCCATGACAATGATCTAATCGATTTTTCCATTTTTTTTATTTATTCATGAAAAGTTCTTACAATAAGGGCATTTCCTAAAAATGGACTAGGAAAATAAAGATAGGCACCCTAACAAGACCAAATTTCCTAAACATGAATTGAAAACAAATACTCCAAAGGCTTTTTTTTTTTTTTTTTTTTTGCAAATGATTCATTGCATGGCAATTTCCTCATTTTTAATTGACAAATGAATTAGATCAAACGACTAACCTAGATTGTCATGGATGGACCAAAAGTAAATTGCATAGTATAGGGATAGAAGACTTACTTCACCAAGGAAAATCAATGGCAATCACATAGACATGCGCATGGTAAGTGGCTCGATTTCTACTCTATAAGGCTTATCAAGGTGGAGCCACAAGGATGATCGGACTAGCCACGGGCTTGTGGACTATGTCGGGTCCTCATGACTCCGGCTTGGTCAAAGAGCCGACCCGGGTCGCGAGCATGCGGACCGAGGTAGGTACTCTTGACACCATGAAAGAAACTTCGGGATTGAGATGGGCGACTCGTACCGCGAGCATGCGGTCGGAGTGATATCCATTTCAATACCATCCTAAATGATCCTATGCGGCCCAAGTCCCGCGGCAGGTTGTGTGTGCAATAGTGTAGTGCTAGATGCAAGGCATGCACGACAGTTTATATCAAGCAACACTTCGTTCATGAAAATAAACCATACATTCTACACCTCCTTGCAAAACAAAGGTTAACAAACACTTCCTCTTATACCTCCCATCTTGCAAGAACATTTAACACCTTAAATGTTAGGAGCGTACTTGGAATCCTCGCTGCCAAACAAAAACATTTTTCAAAAGAAAAAAAAAAATTGGCCTAAGTCCACTAAGAGTTTTAACTCAAGTCCCCAGTGGAGTCGCCAAGCTGTCGCGACCAATATTTTTCGGGGTGTGAACCACCTAGGGTTTGGCTAATGGATTATTAAGCCTAGACTTAACTCGGGCCCTCCCAAGCCCATACCAATTCGCGACTTAGATTCAAGTTTTTAACATGCAATTGATTTTCAATTATGAGCCGCCATTAATCTATTTTTGGTGGATTGATTAGAAACCCAAGTAAAGTAATGGGAGTTTTACTTTACTCCTACGAACCAGAGACTATGGGTACGGGGACTTGATTACGTTAGATTTCTCTAACGCCCTTTCGGTACTTTTCTTTTTATTTTGAAAAATATTTTGCAAGCAGCTTAAATTGATTTTAAATCTATTTTTCTAACATATGAAGTGATCATGCGGGTGCATAATCCACCAATTTAACACCCAGATAAACAATAAATAAATTGCAAAACTTATCTCAAAGCAACGAAAGCATCTGCAATGTTAAATTAAAATTCACATCAACAACCCTAAATATGGTTTCTAATTAACACGCAATTTCTCTTTTTTGTTTTCACTTATTTAATGAAAATTATGCAATATGTGATGCAATATTAACTAAATGACCTAATTCTAATGACATGCAATTTCTAATTAGGTGGACCTAGCAACAATCACTAAACGACGTGCATTTCATGAACCTAACGCTATATGACGTGCACATGATTTTTTTTTTATTTTCTTAATAAGCATGCAATCTATCCTAATATGCAATGACGTGCAAAGAATGCCATAATTCTAATTTTTTTTTTTTTATGAAATTCGAAATTAAAATTGCCAAATAATTAAACATGTAATTCAAATTCAAAACTAACATCCTAAATGATGCATTTTTTATTTTTTATTTTTTAACAAATTCAAAATAAAATCTCTATTCTAAATATGCAAGATAACAAGAGATATTCTAAAACCAACCTAATCTTAATTCAAATATTTTTTTGAATTTTTCTTTTTTACAAAAATAAAATTGATTCAACTAACATGACAGCAAATCAGATAAGATATGATTGATATCCACAAATTGGCGAATCATATCTTGCGCATGAGATCGGGTTGGCCAATTTTTAAATAAACCGTGAATTGAATCTCGTGCGGGAGATCGGATTTGCGATTTTTCAAGCGATTGTGATTGCGAGTCGAATTTCGGGCTCGAAAATCAAATTATCAATCACAAATTTCACATGCTATTTCATATTGAACATCTCATCATCAAATAAAGAAACAAAGTGAATAATAAAAACTAAATAAATAAATGAATAAAAAATAAAATAAGAAATCTACCTAATTAGGGTTTTGACCTCCTAAACTAGGGTTAGCCGGCGGCTAAATGGGTTGCCGTTCGGAGCTCCGGCGAGGGCTCCGGCGAGGGGGTTGTCACGGGTCGGCACGGGGCTGCGTCGCGGGGGAGGCGCGGGCGTCGGGTCGTCACGAGGAGTCAAGTGGCGGTGCTCGTGGCCAGCGAAGCAGCGGTTCGAAGCAGCCGTCGTCGTTGGTGGCGGTGGTCTATTGTGATCGTTAAGCAGTGCTACTGAGGTGAACAGGAGCAGCGACGGCGTCAGGTGTCGCGGCGTCGGAGCAGAGGCGTCTTTGCTCGGGCTCAGGTAGAGGGCGGAGCAGAAGCTGCGACGTCGGGTTGCTACGGGCGTCACTCGGAGGGCTGGTGAAGGAAAGCTCGGCAACAAGGGAGTCGCGGACCGGCGGGTTGAAGGTGCAGCAGGGCGACTCGGACTTTGCTGCAGGATGCGGGATCTGCTGCAGAAGCCGAGCGAGGCGAGCGTGGTGGTGCGGCGCGGTGCAGGGATGCGGGCTCGCAGGCGGGAATTCCGGCGAGATGGGACAGCGACAGCTTCGTGGGTCCGGGGCAGATCCGAACAAAGCAGGGGCAGTAGCATCGTCGCGGGCAGATCGGTCAGATCAGGGGCGTCGCTTGGGCGGCGATGGCTCGGCAGCAGGGGAACTCAGGCGCTGGGCTGGCTGAGGCGGATCACCGGCGAAACCGGGGGCGGCGTTGCTGCTCGGAGGCCGGCGGCGCAACCTGGAGACTGGCGATGCGGGGGATCGGCAGTGCGGACACGCAGCAAAAGAACCCCCTTGGAGAAGATGAACAGTAGGGGTCTTGTCAATTGCTTTTTTCTTTTCTTTTTCCCTCTTCTCCCGTCTTCTCACGTCCCCTCTCTGTTCTGCTTTCCCTTTCTTTTTACTTTTCACCCCCCAAAAAACAAAGAAAAACCCAAAACAAAATAGCTTCTTTGATGTGATGAAAAACCCTAGAAACGAAAGAAGCTCGATTCCCCTCTTGCTTTGAATATTTTAAACCTAGAACCGAGAGAGAAAATAAAACCCCCTCGTCGTGCGGCCGTATATTCAATGTGTAGCCTCCTTTTTTTTCCCACCATACGCGACTCCTTTTATACACCGAAAAATTGTATCTCCGTGGTATATTTCATTGCCAACTTTGCTCGTGCAAAATACTATTGAATATATCATCCCACCACGCGCAATATTTTTTGTGTTTTCTTTCCAATATTTCATTTGAGAATTTCCTTTCCATAAAAAATACATCACTCGATGTATATTGCCTAAA
The DNA here is from genome assembly GCA_014182375.1 of Eucalyptus virginea. Classification (NCBI taxonomy): domain Eukaryota; kingdom Viridiplantae; phylum Streptophyta; class Magnoliopsida; order Myrtales; family Myrtaceae; genus Eucalyptus; species Eucalyptus virginea. Next base: position 33,304,357 of record CM024521.1, read on the forward strand.
TATATGAAAATCCCAACGGAATATGTGAAAAATTTTGCACTCGCCTTCGGTCCAATAAAATAAACAAAAATGTTCCTAAACTATATGCTATGTGATTTTATTTTTTCAGGGATAAAATTAACCCCTAATTTTTTAATACGATATATGACTAAATAGGTTGCCAAAATTTAGGTGTCAACACCTAACTATCACAGTGGATAGAAATAATAGGCATAGGATTAAGCCATAATTTGATATTCAACAACAAATTTCTAATCCATTCAGCCTCTTTCTCAGCTGCTGTCAAAGTAATAAATTCAAATTCCATTGTTGAGTGAGTTATACATGTCTGTTTCTTGCTCGCCCAAGATACAGCACCTCCAGCTAGTGTGAAGATCCATCCAGAAGTGGAACGCTCATCTCCCACACTTGTAATCCAACTAGCATCAGTGTATCCTTCTAATACAGCCGGATAATTATTGTAGAACAATCCTAAATTTTTAGTTCTCTTAAGATAACCAAAAATTCTAGTAATAGCTCTCCAATGTTCTGTACTTAGATTACTAATATACCTACTCAACTTGCATACAGAATAAGCAATATCGGGTCTAGTACAATGCATCGCATACATTAAAGACCCTATAGCACTTGCATATTTTAGTTGTGCCACCGCTTTACCAGTATTATAATTTAATTTAATACTGGAATCAAATAGAGTACTTATTTCTTTAAGACCAAGATGTTAAAATTTATTTAATAATTTTTCAACGTAACTACATTGGCTTAAAGAATAGCCCCCACTATTTTCTTAACTTTAATACCTAAGATAGTATCTATTTCATCCAAATCCTTCATTTTAAACATGGAAGTTAGATACTTCTTAGTCTCATTAATTCCGGTCATATTCGTTCCAAAGATAAGCATATTATCAACATACAAGCACACTAAGACATCATAGTCTTTAGTGAATTTAGAGTATATACACCTATCGACAATACTATTGATGAAACCATTTGACAATATGACCGAATTAAGCTTTTCATGCCACTACTTAGGAGCTTGCTTAAGTCCATAAAGAGACTTAATCAATTTACATACTTTTCTTTCATTTCCAGGAAGAACAAAATCCTCCAGTTGTTCCATGTAAATCTCCTCATTTAAGTCTCAATTTAAGAAAGCAGTCTTAATATCCATTTGATGAACACAAAGATCATAAATGAAAGCTAGAGCAAAAAGAACTCGAATATAATTTATACATGCAACAGGAGCATATGTATCAAAATAATCTATTCCTTCTTTTTGTCTATATCCCTTAGCTACAAGCCTAGCTTTAAAAGCTTGAATAGAACCATCATAATGATATTTTCTTCTAAAAACCCATTTGCACCCAATAGGTTTTGATCTTTTCGTTAAATCTACTAATACCCAAGTATTATTGGACATAATTGAGTCAATTTCATCATTCACAACTTCTTTCTAAAAGAAAGCGTCTCTAGAAGACATAGTATCATCAAAGCTTCTAGGATCATCTTCTAAATTTAATACTAAAGGGTATTCATTTATCACGTTATTATCCCCATCTCCTTCAACAAGAAAAACATGAGTAATAAAATCAGGACTTAAGTCTTTTATTTTCCTAGCTCTAGTACTTCTCCTTGGTCTAATCATGTCTTTAGAATCATTCGCCTCTTTCTCTTGAGAATCACTTTGAGTTTCCATAGATCTTGAATTATTTTCAATAATTTCAGAACTTATAAAACATTTATTCTCAAAGAATTCAACCTCTCTCGATTTTACTATGACATTGGACTCTAAATCAAGAAGCCTATAAGCTTTACTATTTTCAGCATACTCAACGAAAACACTTTTGATAGCTTTAGGACCGAACTTTGTTCTCTTAGGATCTGGAGCTCGGTAGTATGCCAAGCACCCCCTCACTTTAAGATATGACAAATTTGGCTTTCTACATTTCCATATTTCATAAGGGGTTATGTCATTTTTCTTGGAAGGTATTCTGTTATGAATATAACATGCAGTAAGTAATGCTTCTCCCCAAAGATTAATTGGTAGCTTTGAATTTGAAAGCATACAATTAACCATTTCTCCAAGAGATCGATTTTTCCTTTCAGCTAAACCATTTTGTTGTTGAGTATATAGTGCCGAAACTTGATGAATTATACCATGTTCTTCACAAAATGAAGAGAATTCATTTTAAAAATATTCTCCACCTCTATCTGATCATAAAACATGATAAATGCTTCATCCTTCGATCTCATGAGATAAACATATAAGAACCTACTGCAATAATCCACAAAGGTAATAAAATACCTTTTACCTCCACGTGTTAGCATACCATTAAATTCACATATATCACTATGAACCAAATCCAATAAATTCGAATTTCTTTTAACACTAGGAAATGGCTTCTTAGTAAGTTTTGACTTAGCACATATTTCACATTTATCAAATTTGCCATTAAAATTTATCAAGTCTAATTTTCTCATATTCTTCAAATAACGAATATTTATATGTGCCAACCTACTATGCCATAAAATTGAAGACTCGACAATATAAGTAAAACTAGAAATATTATTATTGATACTCAGTTGATACATGCCATCATTGGCATAACCCTTCTCAACAAACAGCCCATTTTTTGATAGGATAATCTTGTTGAATTAAAACAAAACCCGAAACCCCATCTTACAAAGTAAATCAATAGAAACTAGGTTTTTCCTAATTTCGGGTATAAATAACACATTAAGAAGAGTTATCTTCTTTCCAGAAGTAAAGTCTATCTTCACCGTACCTTTTCCATTAACCTTTACAAGAGCATTATTCGCCATCAGGACCTCTTGAACATTTGAGTCAACAATTTCTTCAAATTGCTTGAACATGTACTTGTCCTTGCACACATGGATTGTTGCTCCAGAATCTAACCACCAACCAGATTGAATAGTGGTAGAATTGATTTCAAAAACCATAGCTATTGCATCATTGATCTCAGAAATTTTCATGCTCGAAAACATGTTTGAAATCATAGATACATAATTTTCTTCAATCAGATTTGCATCCGCTTTCACCGTCGAAATGTTCTTGTCCTTTGAAATGCTCTTGCGGTGAATTCAATCCTTGGCATAGTGTCCCTGTTTGCCACAAACAAAACAGCAACCTTTTTTCTTCTTTTGTGTTCTTTTAAATTTATGCCCCCTGCTTTTTACTTTGAAGTTCTGGCCGATTTTCCGTTTTTTATCCACAGCATTCACCTTGGAATTGTACAAAATAGAATTATCACGTAAACGTGACTCTTCTTCAATGCGAAGATGTTTCTGTATTTGCTCTAAAGTAAAGTCCTTCGACTTGTGAATCAGCCTTTTTCCATAGTCTTTCCAACTTGGAGGCAATTTCGCAATAAGTGCTCCAACTTGAAAAGCTTCTGGAATATCAATCTTGAGGGCACGAATCTTATTCACAATCACTTGCAATTCATGGACTTGTTCCAGCAAGGGTTTAGTATCAATAAACTTGAAATCAAAATACTTTGCGATTAGATATTTGTTGGTACCTTGCTCCTCCGCTTTGTACTTAAATTCCAGTGCATTCCAAATTTCTCGGGCCGACTTCATTTCAGTGAATAAGTCGTACAGATGATCAGAGAGTGTGTTCAGAATGTGTCCCCGACAAAGTAATTCATCCTCCGCACATTTCTTCTTTTCCTTATTAACCCTCTCAATGACTTCCGCACTTGGCTGTCCTCCCTCGGCAATAGGCTTAGGATCTTCTATAGGCGCCAAGTTAGGATCCAGTATGTAGGAAATCTTCAAAGCAATGAGTAAGAACATCATCTTGTCCCTCCAGCGAGCAAAATTGTTCCCATCGAACCGGTCTAGTTTGACCATATCTTGATTCATAACTTTAATTGTTTCCGACTCCATTGTAGCAAGATAAATCCTTAAATTGTTGGGAAAATATGGCTTCGAATTGGGTAGAACAATGAAGACGGATATTTAGAATACTCAAATCAGACTTTGAGGCGTGATATCACTTTCTTTAAGGATTTATTTGCCCCACAACGTTGCTAATGGTCATCGGCAAAAATCCTCCAGAATACAACAAAGTCTCGGATGAGAATATTAGATAGCAATTCTAGTATTTCTCCAATGTCTCTCTAGGAAACAATTGAAAGAATGACCGTAGTTTTTCAGATAGAAAGCTCGAAAAAGATGAAAATGATCACTCTCGTTTTTCCGAAAAATAACAAGTGTGTATATATATAAAATAGTATTGCAACTCTTCGTGAAAATTGCCAAAGAATGAACAAACATGTCCTTTAGAAAAAATTGTTCGGATAAACAAATGCAACTCTTCGGAAAAAGTCAAAAACCGAACAATTGCAACCCTTCGGGAAAAGTTGCAAACCGAATAAGTAATTTTCCAAAGGTTGTATCGAAAAAACACAAATAAAAAATTCAGAATAATAGTTTTTTTTTTTAAAATAGAATTTCGAATTTTCATTTTAAATTTTATTTCCGAAAATTCTCAAATTAAAAAGCAACCTTTGAATTGATTAAAAATTAATAACATAAAAAAATAAATAACAAAGGGATTAGTGCTAATTAAACCGCGGGCGCACAAAGTGCTAAGTGCACCAAATAATCACGCAATTATTCGCGCACCCGTACGCAGGTATAATGGGGTGTAACCCCACCCAATCACTCCTTTAAGTACAAAAAGGAATTCCCACACTTTTAAATTGGCCCACTCACTCCCACTTTTCCTATGCAGGATAAGGAAAAAACACTCAGTTTGTTTTGACAAACAAACCTTCAACAGTGAGCCCACTGTATTGACAACTGTTGTTCGTCAATCCTTCACACCAGTCCTGCTTTGGAAATAAAATCCAAGCAAGGTAATTTTCTTGAATTGAATTTCATCTCATATTATTGCCTAAACTGGAATATTGATGCTAATAGTGATTTCATTGAGGCATTAGGCATTATCCAATGGGAAATTATTGGCAAAAAATCGCTATAATTACTAATTTGATTCGTAAGATTTCGAATCATTTTTTTAATTATGTTGATTTTTTTTCCATTGTCAACATTTTGGCTTTAAAGTAATTATAATTATTAATTTGATCTATGAGACTTCGGATCAATTTTTAATTATTTTGATTTTTCTTGAATGTTGTGATGTTTAGAGTTAGAATAATTGTTAATTTAATCCATGAGACAACGGATTATTTTTTTTTTCAATTATTTTAACCCTTTATTTGATGAATATCATGAGTTGATTGGATATAATGTTTATATTTGGAAATTGCTTATTTTGGAAAACACCTAAAAGAAAAATCAAATTGCAGATAGATGGTTTACTAAATTAGGATTGCATTTTTTATTTATTAGATTGCACGTTAGGATATATAGAATTTCTCAATAACATTGCCTAGTTTGAATAGGATTGCATGTTTAGATAATTCTAGAATAGATTAGAATAGATTTTAAATAACATTTTCTTTTATAGATAGGATCCTAGATAATGCTTAGATAATCTCGCATTTTTAAAATAGTTTTTTGAGATTGGATAGGGTTTAAGTCAAATTAATCCTTAAAATAGATTAGAAAATTATTCATTTTAGATAGTTTAATTAGGTTTATTTTTAATTACGAATTTTAATAAAAAATACAAAAATACAAAAATAATATGTGCATGTCAAATTATTTGCATGTTAGGTTCATTTAATTAGAAATTGCTTATCAATAGAGTTAGGTCATGTAATTAAAGTGAATGTTATATAGGTAACTTTTAATTTCAAGATAAGATAAAATCCGAAAGTTAGTTGCTTGCTTCGTGTGTTTAATTCTTTTGGTGCAATTTATTTGATTCATTGAGTGTTTCATAATGGTTTAGCATCCGTGTGATCATCCCATTGCATGATAGTGATTTAGGCTAAAATCAATCCAGATTGCTTGCAACGATATCTTTGAAAATAAAAGGAATGGTACCAAAAGGGTATTAGAAAAATCTAGTGTAACCAAGTCCTCGTACCCAACTTCTCCGGTTCACTCATTCTTCCATTATTTTACTTAAATATCTAATCGACCTACCATAAATTGATTAGTGGCGACTTCTAGATAAAATTCATTTGCATGCTAAAAACTTGAACCTAAGTCACGAATTAATATGGGTTTGGGAAAGCCAAAGCTAAGTCTAGACTCAGTAGTCCAGTAGCCAAACTCTAGATGATACACCCGAGATTAGGTCGTGACAACATCGTCGCTTCGTTGCAATGGCACTAGTGGTTAGGAAGGTTCTTTGGACAATGGTGCCAAACGTGATGCATGTCATCATCTGCAAGTACAAGAATACTTGGACTGTTCTTTCGATTACATCTTCGCATCCGATCCTTGTAGCAAATATCATTTTGGTGTCCTCTAATGTGTTCAACACTTTTAACAATTCGTGACTACCTTTGATTAGTGTCCATCAACCAGGTATTGCAAAAAGGTTTTAGGTACTTACAATGGTGTATTTACATTGAAAAGCTCAAGCTATTTTTATGACTAGTGCAACCATCTATTTCATTATAGAAAATAGTTTGGACTAAACAAAGTACAACAAAGATCATGTAAAGAAAATTAAAATCAACAGTTACTTAGGTTACGTTTGCTTTGTTAAATATAAATGATCTAGAAAAATATTTTTTTTAAAATAATTGTTTGTGTCGTTTAAAATAAATAGCCACAGAAAAATATTTTTATTATCGACAACAATTTATATCTAAATATTTTTCATGAATAATGAAAATATGTTTTTGCTTATTCATTTTGTAAACGATATATGCACTCATTTTTAAGAAAATAATTTTAAGTTATTCTTTATTTTACGAAACAAACGACACATTAGATGAATAAAATGACATCATCCACTTGAGCACATACAATATAACTAAAAATAGTATCCCTATGTAATAAAATCGAAATTAGCAACTTGGTATAACACCAATTTGCCTTTGCTACATAAGCAAATTAGCTAGGGATAGCACATGTGCTGAGGAGGGTTTCATGGGCAATAGTGCCAAACGTCATGCATGCCGTCATCTGCGAATCCAAAAGTGATTGGAGGACCATGCCTTGCATGTGTACTAAGAAGCACCTATATTCTCTGAGAACCTTCGTGTTGTGTCGGACATTTTGACATATATCCAACACTCTCCGACACTCTCCAACACCTGGTCAACTTTCTCAACACTCTCCATATTCCAACATGCGAGCTTCCATTTAATTTTTAAATTTTTCAATAAATAAAGGGTCAAAATGTGTGTGTAATAAACATAATAAATAGAGAGAATAAAAACTAAGTCTTCTGTAATAAACATAATAATTAGGTGATTGACGCGTGGCGCCGGGTAGTGATTTCCCCGCTAGCGACACCTGGGGGTTTACGTGGTGGCTGTCGGCCAAAGCGGTTCCTCTAGCACAAAAAAAAAAAAAACAACTCAATTAAACTAAATGTAAAATTCACGGCACAGCCTCCTACCATCGAAAACCAAGAACGTCGTGCGTCTCTGCCTTACGCTAAGCACAAAAGGACAAAGAAGTCCCTCTCATATCGTTCAACGGTATGAAGGAAAGAGTCCTTTCGTCAAACCCTTGAAGATAATTCAGCAACAACTTTCCTTATTTTTTAAATCATAACAGAAGGCCCCTGTTCTTGGTTTTCTTTGTGCAGTGAACCTTGGATTTTATCCAACCCAGTAATGATTGATCTCAACATATGTAAGAGACTCATTGGATTTTTTCCCCACGGTTTAACAAACCAATCTATGCTCCGTATATGAGCTTAAATTGGAGAGATAATTTAACAATTAATTCTTATAACTAGTGGACCCATTCATACTCTTATTCAAAATTATTTGGATCAAAGGAAACTAAACAAAGATCATATTATATCCCATTGGTGATAACAAAATTAAAACCAACACTAATGCTAAGTTTGTTTTGTGAAAAAAGAATTATTTGAAAAATATTTTTCTAAAAAAGATTGTTTATATCTATTGACACGTAATTTTGACCATACTACTAACTTGTTCATAATATAAAAATTACATTAAACATTTCATAGCATTGCATTTAAATAATAATAACATTTATGATCAAACTTATCTTTTAGAAAAAAAATAGAGGATAATAAATAACATATAAAATAAAACATTTGATTGTGGGGGGGATTTTGAAAGATTTTAGATTTTAGATAATAGAGTATTTTCAGAATATGATCTTCGACAGTTGAGTGAATTATCTTGGAAAATCTTCGCGAAGAATTTTATATTTTGAAATCATTTTTCTTGTTAAGCGTACCTCCTCTTTTCGAATGATGATCTTCAATGATTGGGTCAATATATGCAAATCTTCGTCGGTGGAACAAACTGTTTTAGTGAAAGGTTTCCAAATGATGGGGGCCTTTTGGACCGAGTTTTCGAAATATTCACAAAAAGAATAGAGTTTTTGTGAGAGAAAAGTCAACAAAGTTTTTTTTCTTTCTGCTGAAAAGCTCAGCAGGAGACAGGAGACAGAGAAGGGACAGAGAGGTCGTAGGGAAAGAGAAAGGTGAGGGGACGTGAGGGAGGCTTGAGGAGAGAGAGAGTAAAAAAAAAAAGAAAAAATCACTGTGCTTCTTCTCCGAGAGGTCCCCGCCGACTCCGCTGCTGCTCATTGTGCCTCCGCCGCTGCCGCCACCACCGTCTCCGGCCGCCCTGCTGCTCCGCGCCGCACCACCGCGACCCCCTCGACCGACGCCCCCTCAGCCCAATCGACGCCGCCGTCTCTGCTCCAACGCCTCAGCCTCAGCCTTCGCCGCGCCGATCTCGCTCGCCGACGCTCCCTGCAAACCACTGATCCGGCCATCGTTCGCCTCCGCCCGGAGCCAAACCCGAACCTGCTGCGACACCGTTTTCCCCTTTCGCCGGAGCCCGACGCCACTGCTCACCACCACCGCAGCGACCAGCGACCCAGCTACTGTTCGTCGGTCACCGACGCCGCGCCTCCCTGTTGCTGCCAGTCGATCGAAGCTCCTCCCCGCTGGTCGCCGTACGCGAGGCCCGCGAAGCCGCCTCTGCTCCCGCTCCGCCGACGCCTGCTGAAGCCTCACCTCCCTGTTGCTCGCTGCCGCCGCGCGCTGATCTGCGAGTCGCCGGTGACTCGCGCCCAACGCCGCCCCTGTTCAGCACTGATGCCCAGCTCTGTCGCCGCATCTGCACCGTCACCCTGTTCATTGCTGCCGAGCCATTCCTCAAGTCAGCCGTGCGCTGGACTAGGTAAATTTTTAGGTTAAATTCAGTTCAAGTATCTGGATTCTTAGCTTGCGATCCTAACTTGATTTGTTTTGTCATATATAATCGTTATCCGATCAGGAAATTTGTCATATTAAGCCATAATAATCAAAAATATTTAGCCGCAAGATGGCGGGTTATATTTTTGATTATTTCAGCTTTTCATGATAAATTTACAGATTGCTTTGCATAATTGATTCGCAGTAAGATAATATGTCATTGATTTATATTGGTGGATTTTCAATAGGACATATATTTTGATGTGTCATTGTTATTTGCTCATCACATATCATGCATCATATGTCATATTTAGAACTTAGGTACTTAGGTCCATACACATTTCATGTTTAAAGCAACGCATCTTGATTTTTAAGATTTATATAGAATTAGGATAATTTTCCTTTAATTAAAAAAAAAAGAACAAAAATGTTATTTAGGTCATCAAGAATAAAACTTGAAGTCCTTGGCTTGAATTATTATCTCCCTCAACGCACCAATGGGGGCTAATACCATTAGCAAAACGCCAATAGATTTCATAATATGCACGCCACATGTTATGCTTTAGTTAGTGAGTCATAGCTTAATGTTTTAGTATTCACATCGTGTAGTTTTTTTTCAATCAAAAAAAGAGCCATGCTTTCTTTTTAATAAAAATTATTGAGTCATTTAAAAAAAAAAAAAAAAAAAGAGAGAAAAGAAGAAGAAGAAGAAGAAAACACAAAGGTCATTTACTTGGTTAGTTAATAGGTTAGTTCATAATTAATCCCATTTCATGTCATCATTGTTTAGTGTAGGTTGCGCGCGCGCGCACACACATATATAATATATAAAGAGAGAAAAATAGAATTTATCGGAGTTGCATTATTTTAAAAAAGAAAAATCATAAAAAGAACATGCATATAGATATAGAATTACCACATCATCCATCCCATATCATGTAACACATGCATATTTAGGATTATATAAATTAGATTGCACACATATTGTGATTGTTCAAGTTATGTCATATGAATTACATGTGAAACTCATGCATATCAAATTTAAATTAAGATTGCATATAATTAACATTTTTAAAGAAAAAAAATTAGGTGTCATGTCATTTAGAAATCATGTTTAGGGCATGCATTTTTATTAGCATTGTTGTAAGTTTTTTTAGAGTAGACCTTAATAAGGTTGTAGTTTATAATTTCTTATAATCTATCACTTCAGTTTATTGAATGTTATTTTATTAATTGTGCACCCGCATGACCATCATTTGCATGTTGGTAGCTTAGGTTAAAATTAATCAAGACCGCGTGCAAAATATTTTTGAAATTAAAATGAAAAGGTACCGAAAGGGCGTTAGATTAATCTAATGTAACCATGTCCCCGGACCTATTGAATCTCTGGTTCGCAAGAGTAAAGTATTCTCTCATACTTTATATGGATTTTTAATCAACCATAATTGGTTAGTGGTGGCTCTAAATTGAGTATAATTACATATTTAAATGGGTTAATTCCTTAATATTAAGTCGTGATTGGTAGGGCTTGGGAGAGTCTGTGTCAAGTCTTCTAACTTAGCAATCCATTAACCTTTTTTTAGTAATTCACCCTTAGGAAGGTCGCGACAATATCGCTTAAAATAATTAATTAATAAAAAATATTATTATTATTGACAACAATTTATATCAAAAAGTTTCGTGGAAAAGATGACAAAATCACTCATTTTGTAAGCAATAAAAACGATCATTTTTAAAAGAAAAAAAAATACTTTTTAAATCATTCATCTTTTGCAAAACAAATATAGCTTTGAATAAATAAAATGGTGTCATCAACTTGAGCATTTACAGCATGACTGAAGCATAGGATGCCTATGTAATGAAATCAAAATTAACAACCTAGTATAGGAGTTCTAATATAACCGTCTTAATTTTCCATAAAGGAAATACTGGGAAGCTAATTTGCCTTGTTACACGAGCAAATTAGCCAGAGATAGCACACGGGGTCTGGCAGGTTCTGTGGACAACGGTCCCAAACGTCATGCATGTCGTCATCTGCAAATACAAGAAGCACTCGGAAATTCATGCCATGCATGCGTATGGCATTTCAGTCGTTGTGCAACCTATGTAGCACGGACACTCTCCGGAAGCCTTTGTGTCGTGTCCGACACTCCGACACGTGTCCGACACACTCCGACACGTCCCGACACGCTCTGACATGTGGTCAACAAGTGTCGAAAAATCTGACACATGGTCAACTTTTTTTGACACGCTCCGACACGCGAGCCCAGAATTCCGACACACGATTCCAACACGCACGAGGTCAATTTTAAAAATTTCTGATACTTAAGGGGTCAAAATATAAATATACATAAAAGAAGTAATAAAATTGCTATAAATATACACGCACGAGGTCAATTTTTTTTTTTCAGTTTTTTTTAGAATTGTTTTATTTTTTTTAAAGTCTTTTACTATGAAAGAAGTAATAAAAAATGCTATATATGATAAATAAATAAATTTAAAAATATCATTTCAGCATTTTTCTTTAAACAATGTTTTTTTCCTCTAAGTTTTGTATATTATTGTAACAAATTAAAATAATGAATGATATTATTTAATATTTTTCGTGTAAATTAATTCTAGGCTATTTTTTATTTAATTATATATTTATATATAAAAATATATTTAATATATAACGTGTCGGAATATGTCGAAATTCTCTATTTTTAATAAACGACGTGTAGGTGTGTCGTGTCGTGTCGTGTCGTGTTGCGTGTCACGTGTCCGTGTCGGTGCTACATAATGTGCAACTGCATCTCCCAGAAGGAAGCAGAATAAAACCAGAAGAAAAGTCTTGATCTGACTTTGCTGTTCCAAGGCTTACCCCCTCAACATGGGAAACGCATTTTGGACAAGAACCGGAACACTCGTATGACCGGGGATTTAAATAACTCTGGCAGAAGCGGACGGGGGTTCGCTTAGCTGGTAAGGATCGGGTACTTTGTACTGGTCATGCTTAAGTTCCGTTCTCGCCGCTTGCTTACGGTCTCCCATTAATAAGCGAAATGCGAGTCCGCCACAAGTGCTTAAGGTAGGCCTGCGACGTGCGCTTATCTTGAAATGGAGTAATTCTCGCTTCCGCCTGAACTTTTTGTTACAGAATAAAAACAAACGACTCAAAAGATAATTATGGTTTATGAGTTACAAGGCATGCAAAGATATGTTGAATTGGTTAGGTTTAATCAGACTGTCAACGCATCCTAATTCTATTAAGGTTTTAAATGGGGGTTTTCAACTCAAAAAAGGTCCATTGACAAATAACCTTATTGGACAGTGGCAAACTTAGACTTTTAGATTTAGGAAGTCCTTGGGCAAGAAAAAAAAAACTTAGGGGTCAACGTACGTGAAAATGACTAGTAAAATCTTGGGAGAGAAATCAAGAAAATCAACATGAAACTTCACAAAATACAGTTCGTCATAAATAAATTTGGCACTAAATATCCTTGGGCCCGCCTCTGCCCATAAATCTTAAGATGGATCTGGGGTCTTACCTAAATGTGACCCAAATCCGATAAGTCGTTTACTAAAGTATGATTTAAGAACTTCAAATTACTTGGATAGTTTTGAACCCTCTCAAAGAAAATTGGTGATAATAAAAATGGTTCGTCAAACCCTAATTTCATATTTCCTGGCTACTTTCGACTAGTGTCCAACAACCAAGTATTACAAAATGGTTTTAAACACTTACAATGGTGTATAGACACATCGAAAAGCTCGAGCTATTATTACGACTAGTGGAACCATTTATGCTGTTATAAAAAATAATTTGAACCAAAGGCAGCACAATAAAGATCATATAAAGAAAATTAAAATCAATAATTACTTAGGCTACGTTCATTTTATGGAAAATTAATGATTTGAAAAAATGATTTCCTAAAAATAATCGCTTGTATCATTTAAATAGACAATTAATAAAAAAAATTCATTATCAACAATAATTTATGTTGAATATTCTCGTGGACAATGAAAATATGTTTTTCCTTATTTATCTTGTAAATGATTTATGCGATCATTTTTTAGGAAAATAATTTTCAAATCATTAATTTTTTGCCAGCACATCGAATGAATAAAATGCCATCATTAACTTGAGCACTTACAATATGACTAAAAATTGGATGCCTATGTAATAAAATCGAAATTAACAACTGAGTATAGGAGTTCTGAAATAACCCTCTTGATTTTCCATAAAGCAATCCTAGAGAAGCCAATTTGCCTCGTAAGCAAATTAGCTTGGGATAGCACGCTTGGTGAGGAAGGTTGCACGGACAATAGTGCCAAACGTCAAGCATGTCGTCATCTGCAAATCCAAGAGCGATGGGAGGATCACGCCGCGCCTGTGAATGGTGTTCAGTCGCTGCGCATCTCCAGAAGGGAAGCAGAATAAAAGACCAGAAGAAAAGATTTCATCTGACTTTGCTGGTCCAAGCCCTACCCCCCCAACATGCGAAAGGCATTTGGACAAGAACTGGAACACCCGTACGACCCGGGATTTAAATAACTCAAGACAAGCTGAAGGCACTTGGCTTAGCTGGCAAGGATCGGACACTTTGTACTGATCATGCTTAGGTTTGATTCTCGCCGCTAATGGTCTCCCATTAATAAGTGAAATGCAAGTCCAGTATATGTCCTCAAAGTAAGCCAGCAACATGCCCTTATCTTGAAAAGGAGTAATCTTCCTTTCGGTTAATGCCACGAAAAATCCTAAATTAATACATCTGTGATAAATTTATCTCAAACTAATTTTTTTAACAACTAAAAACTCTAAATTAATATACTCACGATAAATTTTCGTTAAATTTTACCATCAAATGATTGAGTTAAATGATATGTAACAATTGATGAGTGTATCCGTTTAGAAATTAATTTTTCATGGTATTATTTTAATTTAACATAAACTAATATTGGGTAAATTTATTACAAACGTATCAATTTTAGGTTTTTTTGTAGTAAAAAAGTGAGTAAATTTGTCACATGTATACTAATTTGGGATTTTCGATAATCAAAAATTAATTTGAGGTAAATTTGTTACAGGTGTATCAATCCCTCTCTCTTTCGCCTAAACTTTTTGCTAAAAAAAATAAAGTGACTCAAAAGATAATTATCATTTTGAGGTACAAGGCATACAAAGAGATGATAAATTGATTCAGTTTAATCGGGCTGACGAACCATCCGAATTCAATTAGGCTTTCGATGGGATTTACAACACATGATGGGTTTATGGTCCATTGATGAATAACTTATTAGATAGTGGCAAACTTAGACTTTTAGATTTAGGGAGTCCTTGGGCAAGAAAACAAAAGACTGACATAAAAATGACTTGTACAATCTTGGGGAAGAAATCAAGAAAATCAAAGTGAAACTTCACAAAATATAGCTCGTTATAAATGAATTTGGCACTAAATACCCTTGGACCCACCTCTGCCCGTGGAGCTTGAGATGGACCTAGGTTCAACTTAGTATTCATAATAGAAAAGTTATTTTTCTTAAAAAACAAACTTCTCAAATTAATAAAGTTAAAATTATATTTCGATATAAATAATATTTGAGTTCTAATATAATAAATTCAAAATAACAAAAAAATAATAAAAATTTATTTATAATTTAATCTTATTTTTATTTATATTCTCAATTTAATTTTTCTTATAATATAAATTCAATATAAAAATATAAATAAATACAAATTTTAGGTCTTTTAGTATTTTAGCTATATTATTACAATTTATTATTTAATACAATTTTATTAGAGAATGATGGAAGGGAAAAAGAAATAAAAAGAAAACAATTAAAAAAGAAAGGAAAGAATAATAAAAAAAAAAAAAAGTGAATAAAAATGAAGTAGGCGGGAATGTCGTGAGAAATTTTTACCATTTCCGTTTTCGCAACTTTTAGATTTATTTATACTGATATGTCATTTATACCAAAAATGTACATGATATGATATAAATATATATTAATTTATCACTGTAATTTACCAAATAATAGATATGATATAACAAAATCTATGAATATATCTAGTCTAATCCCAACTAAAAATTTAGACAACCGAACGTAACTTAAAATAATTTGACAATTTTCGTGATGGTGCATTTTACGACTGATTTTCTCATTCGAAATTTGAAAAATGCAAATCTTTTGGAGCAATGATAATGGCAATGAATTCAAGATGGTTGATTTTATAATGAGTGGTAACATACTGCACCTTTCAAGAGTACTACGATGAGCACCCATTAAATTGCGATTTATTTCGAAAACCATGATGCGATGTAAGCGAAAGATATTGAGACAAATTTTGAACCGGATGATTCATACCAAGCGGCTCCTACATGCAACGGTGAGAATAAATCGACAAAAAGCAAGAGTGTATTGCTCAGATGGCACAACCAATTTAATTACTAGAGATTTTTAATTAAAATTTAATTCTCATAGACAAAGATTTTAGAGAACCAATGGGGAGATTATTCAAAAGTTCCCGCATATAAGCCATACCTCCACCTCCAAAGCCGAGGATTAAAGCCACGACACCGTCCATATTTACCGACTCGTAATCAAGTCTCTGCAAACTCTTGAGAGTTGACAAATTTAAAAAGGCTTTCCAATCTCCACCCACTTGGAAGAAAAATCAGGCTCAGGCTCAGCCTTAGGACATCGAAATATATTTTATTTTCCTTTTTACCGAACTTGGTGGATAGTGATTACATTTTGTTGTTCGATTTCTCTTCTCTTCTCTTACTCTTTCATCTTTATATTCATAAGCATTATTTATGTAACTATAACTTATCGATGGCTTGATTTGCCTTCTTTGTCTATCTGCTACTATAATGTCTGTTGAGTCTACTATTTATCTTGTATCACTAATTTTAGGAGCTTTAGCCTCATTTGTAGTCCCAACCTCCGTTGCCTCTGAGGTCTCTAGAATCTCCACTTGAACCTCCAACTCACTACCAACACTGTGATTTGTTTGCTCTGCCATTGGTATCTCAAGACTCCTCTATCAAAGCATAGCTTTCTTGTCAAAGATCACGTCTTTGTTAGCTAGAAAATAGAGTGATCTGGGATCAATGTATCACAGCTGATAGACTTTCACACTACATGCATAACCTAGAAATATGAACTTTTTCGTCATCGGCTCAAGCTTACCATCACCTACATAAGCATACATAGAACATTCGAATACTTGTAATCCAAAGTCTTCCAAATGCTAGCAAACGATAAAGATTGATTAACATGGCAACGATCCCAATACTATAACCCAAAATTTCTTGCCTAGACCTATATGCGAAAACATGCATTGAGCTTGCTCAAGTTAAATTTTTGTTTGTTCATTCTGCAATGTCATTTGGCTATGGTGTTCTAAGCATTGTGAAATGTCTCATATTCCCCCCCCTCTCTATGGTAGAGCTCAATAAAATCTTTACTACAAAACTCCATGTCATCATCGATTCTATGACACTTGGTTTGTTTATTCGCCTACTTCTTAATCACTACCTTAAACTTCTTGAATCAATTTAATACATTAGATTTGTACTTCACAAAGTATGCCATACCTTCCTTGAATGGTCGTTAATGAACGTTGGCATATATCAAGCATCTCTTTTTGAAGGAACTGAAGATGCTTCCCAATTGTTTGAATGAATGCATTCAATCGGTTGCTTAATCAAATGAATAGTTGTGCTGAATTTAATCTATTGTCGCTTCCCAAAAATGTAGTGCTTACACAAATTCAACTTTCCTATATTCTAACCCTTCAGCATTGCCCTCTTGCTCAACATCATCGAATCTGCCTCGCTTATGTGCCCCAATCGTATATGTTATAACTGAGTCAAGTGTTTGTCTAACTCACCTAATGAAATTGTAGTAGCTCTTGTCATGGTTTTTCATAGTACATGATAGAGAGAATTTACTTCTCCTTCATCATTATCGCGGCACACGAAGATCTTTAGCAGTTCACCTTCAATGTGCTTACACCTAATGTTATCATGTGGTCCCCCTCCCAAAAAAATAGGTTCTTTTTTTGCTCCAATACATGTCCCCATGTCTTTCAGTGTACGTACTAGTCCATCGTGCATTCAAATCCAATCTATGCATATTCCCAAAACTTTGCATGTTGCATTATTCCCAATCAAAACTCACCACCATCTACAATTTGATAAATTGTATCATAAGAACACCCTAAATCCAGCACTTATTCATCACCTAACAAGCCAATAGTCACACACAAAATAGCCTATGTCCGCCACACTACTTGTGGAATTTTGCCTATCATCTTTGTTTCTCAATTTCAGTCAATCTCTTCTCATATGACCCTTGTTGTGAAACTCAAAGCATTTCATTTGACCTGTGGATTATTTATAACATTACTTCCATCTTATTTTACCCCTACTAATAGACCCCTTTGATCTCTACCTCAATTCACTAGTCCCTACACTATGTCGTATGCCATACCATAATCTCACAACTTTCTTTGCTACACCTTAGAGAACAAGGTAGATTTTACCTCTTCCAAAGTAACCATAGCATGTACCTATAACAATGAATCAATAAAGTGCTCCCATGACTCTAGTAGGGATGCCAACAACATAATGCCATTTTTTCATCAACTAGGATCTTACCAATGTTTTTCAGATCCATCTTGAGTTATTAAACTCATCTAGGTGGGCTTCGATGGAATTTCCTTCCAGCATAATGAAACTAAAATATTCTCTTCAATATGTATAGGCGATTAATTAAAACCCTTAGTTGTATAAAGAGCCTGAAGTTTTGCCCGATATCATTTTCCTTGATCACTTCTATAAAATTTTAATTTGATAGATTCAACATGATTATACTCTTTGCTTTCTCCATCAACTCGTCCTTATTAACATCTTTCATCTTTTCCTGCAACTTAGCACCATCGTCCAATGCCTTGGCAAAATTTTGGGTTGTTAATAATTTACTCATCTTGACACTCCACAAACCAAAGTTGTTTCTCCTGTTGCACTCCTCAATTTCTACTTTCAGTAAACATAATTGCAATAACGAAATTTCCAAACAACAATCGAACAAGTAGAAAGAAGCCCCAAATCAAATCCAAACGATTCTTTCATTAACTTTGAAACATTTTGTTGCAAAATTAATGTAGAAGCTATCGGATCTTACAATTAAGTCAACATGAAATCACAAAAAAAATGAAAAAATGAAAAACAATAAAGAATACCGTAGATTTTTCTTGTTTCGTTCAAGTGTCGAAATTTACTCCACGATGAGAGCCAACTACAAATAATTTACTAATAAATTAGAGAATTATAAATTTACAGTTGCTCACACACTCAAGTATTTCTCAGTCTTAGATTATATCTAAACCCCTAGTGTTTACGGAAAAAAATGACTCTATTTAGATGTATGACTCACAATACAAAATCCACTGTGTTCACAGCTCCTCCGTGAGTTCAAAGAAAGAGCTCCGCTGGCCGCTTTCTTCAAATATATATATGAATAATGATGGGGTGACGGCACTGTTACCCCTTGGAGAGTAACGGTGCACCCCATCCACAAAATTTTTCAAGGGAACCGGATAACTTATTTGTTAGGTTTCTTGAGAAATCTAGTGGGATTCTTTAAATTAAATTGAAAAGAGCTTTATTGAAAGCATTATCAACATGAAATATTTTAAATTCCATGTAAAAAGACTAGTTCAAACATTTTTATTATAAGACAAATAAATTTAAGATTTCTATTAACAACATCACTATGTGTAACATTTTTTGACACTTGCAATCGTGAAATAAATATATTCATCATTTAATAAAATGAATATAATTACCAAAATTTATAGTATACTAAATTTTGTTTGGTTATATTTTTTGCCTCACTTCCCTTTTTTTGATTTTGTATAGCCCAACTTTTTTCATTGTGCTAGCCAAATTTCCATTTAACATATCTTGACTAGATAAGTATATGTCATGTCTACTTTCAACAAATGCCACAACAAGACTCATTGTAGCGTACAAATTTTTTTCACTAGTTTGACAATGTTTTGGTATCTCACTAAATTAGTGAAATACACATATGGATTACCATATATCAATAATATGTGAAAATATTGTCACAAGCTAAGTAACATCAATACCGACACACGACACACGACATGAAACGTGCGTATCGGAATCACATGTCAGGATTCCAAACCCGCATGTCGAAATTCCCAACTCAGGTGTCGAAGAGTATCAAGAGAGTTAACCAAGTGTTGGATTTTTCGAGACATATTAACCGAGTGTCGAAGAGTAGTGGAGAGTGTTGAACACATATCAGAGTGTCTGATATGACACGAAGGCTCCCGAAAAGTATTAGTGCTTTCTAGATCGCAAGTATACTATGAAAGAATTAAGTTTTGCATTTACATAGTTATAGGCAAAAGAACGCTTCAAGCGCCATAACTTTGGCCAAAGGGACAGTTAAGTGCCATAACTTACGAAAGGTACACTTAAGTGCCACATTCGAAGAAAAACGGATCACTTGAGTGCCACTCTGGCCAAAGTCCGGCCAAAACGCCGACGTGGCATTTTTCCGGCGAAGCGCGCTCAAAACGACGCCGTTTTGCACACTGACATGGCGAAATAATGCAAAAACGGCGTCGTTTTGGGCTGACGTGGTAAAATAAATAAATAAATAAATAAATAAATAAGTTAAATAAATAAATTAAATTTAAAATTAATTTTAGTTAAAATATTAAAAAATAATAATTTTAAAATTAAATTTAGTTAAAATATTAAAAAAATAATTAAAAATTAAAAAAACTCTAAAAAACTTTAAAAAAAAAAAAAAAGGGAACGGGGGAGGCGGCTGAGGGATCAGCCCTTAGCCGCCGCCGCCGCCAGGAAGGGCCGGTGACGGCGGGGGGAGGGTCGGCCGGGGTCGTCGGCCCCTGGCCGGCGGCGAGGGCCGCGAGCCCCCTAGATCCGGGGCGGGCTCGCGAGCCCTCGCTGCCGATCGGCCGGGTGAGGGCCGCCGAGCCTCGCCGGATCTGGGCGAGGGCCGCGAGCCCCCTAGATCCAACAACGAGGGCTCGCGGCCCTCGCCCGGATCCGGTGAGGGCTCACCGGCCCCTAGCCGTGGCTCGGCGACCTCGGCCGACCCTCCCCCGGCGGCGGCGGGCGCGACGGCGGCGGCGGGCGAGGGTTAATCCCTCGCCGCCTCCCCCATTCCTTTTTTTTTAAATTTTTTTTTTTAGAGTTTTGTTTTTAATTTTTTAATTATTAATTTTTTAATATTTTAACTAAATTTAATTTAATTTAATTATTTCTTTATTTTTTTACCACGTCGGGCTAAAACGACGCCGTTTTTGCATTATTTCGCCACGTCAGCGTGCAAAACGGTGTCGTTTTTGGTGTGCTTCGCCGGAAAAATGCCACGTCGGCATTTTGGCCGGATTGGCACTCAAGTGATCCCTTTTACTCCGATTTTGGCACTTAAGTGTACCTTTTGTAAGTTATGGCACTTAAGTGTCCATTTGGCCATAGTTATGGCACTTGAGAGGTCCGCACGTCCATAGTTATACAAAGCTATTAAAAAAAGTTCACAAGCATCAAGCATGGTTCTTTTTTGTTAGTTTCATTGTCTATCTGAAATAAGAATATTGTCCAAAAATTTTCCAAGATTCTTTCTAAATTTGCTAGCAGGCTGCTAATATCCCCCTCAGAGATCATATGTTGTTGAAAAGGCACCGTTATTCATCTATTTTTTTTTATTCCAAGAATATAAATTTTGTATAGTTACGAAGCACCTTATTTTACTCATAAAAGAACTATTTCTGAAAAGAAATAGTTTCCTCAAATAAAAACATAGCCATGCGCACCCTAAATGAACATACAAAATTTCTTGGGCCTAAGTGGAGGCCCAACAATACATATGCTTGAAGCATCTGCAGACCATGTACACAGACGGAGGACAATATTGCATAAGAATGTTCGTTTGCTGCAGCATAATTCCCAATTTAATCGGTCTCCCAGGAAAGATCCATATGATCGAAAAGATGTAGAGAGTTGCTAGAAAAGCAAAAAAATACATATACTTGCTATAGTAATTAGATATCATTTTCTAATAGAGAAACACATTTGTTTTGCCAATTGAGGTGATACTAAAGTCTACCGTCTCTGGAAATTGAGTATCTTGATGGAAATGGCGAAAACGAAGGCGAAAAGCATTGTGAATCCTATCACCACCGCGGCAATCACGCCCAAAAAATCATGTCGATAGCCAAAGTAATCTCTCATGTATTCTTCCACCGTGTCCCCAGTGTCTTCAAGCCTATTTGTCAAATCGCCGAACTGAGAGATCACCAATCCATATAAAGTCCAAGAAACGGGGCACACCCAGTAGAACCATCTCCACCATATAGGTATCCTCTGTTTAAAAAGTAGTCATGAGGATGTTCACAAAAAAGGCATCACAGTTCATGTTGAAAACAAAATTAGCATAAACATGAAAATCAATAGGTTGCTATAGAACTTACGGTCCTTGGCACGACGAAACCTGAAAAGAGGTTCCATATGGCATAGAATGCGAAAGAGACGATGGAAGCGATGTGGTGGTTTGGGGTCATGCCCACGGCCATCATACCATAGTATGTGAAATACAACAATGTGAAGAACATGAAGAATAGATACCAGAAAATTTTGCAACAGTCCATTTGAATCCAATCATTGCATAAACTATGATACCATATGATATAGCTTGCACGAGGACATAAGGGACTTCAATTAGAACCTAGAAAATAAAGATGAATCGCATAAGCCACTTTCTAGTATTGATTCATACATAACACCATTTAGAATAAGTGAACCCGAAATCATTTGGAAGCAATTTTACCTGTGCTAATGCATATGGTAGGGCCGAGTACATCCCTGCAGCTCGCTCTCTATAGAAAACCGTTCTCTCCACTGCAACAACTGGTTGCACAGAAGCTGCATTTTGGATTCCAAGGAAGACAAGAGCCGCATACATAGATCCCATCGCATTGAACAAATCTTGACTCCGGGTCCTGCGAACTTAACATTCAGAAACACACAACATCGAGAATGAATGAGGCAGATATTGACACTCTAGGCAGAACTTACGTTTTAGAGCCGAGGTCCCAAAACATAGTCCCAAACATTAAGGCAATGGAGATGGTGAAGAGGAACCGAACAGCCGTGTACGGCGGATTCCGCCAGTAAGACCAATGTTGCTTCCATAAGCAAGCCATCAATTGGGTGAAAGTTGACTGAGAATACTTAGTCGGGAAATAGAGGTCCTTAGAATTTGGAGGAGGTATGCTCAACTCTTCAATCAAAGCCTTGTTTCTCCTGAAAATCACAAAAATGTGTTTTCCCATCGACATCTTACAGGTTAATGGCAAGACTTAAAGATGGACCTTAATATATACGATGAACCCACCTGTACAAATCTGAGTTCTTGTATAGATCAGAAAAATCGACACCTAAAGCGAGTTCTTGTGCTGGGCTTGTAACTTCGAGCATCCAAGTTGCTGGATTATAGCCATCTTTGATTTTACTAACTCCTTGGATTCCCTTCATTTTGAAGATACCATGGTGATTCATGTAGGGAAAGAAAAGTACAATTGAAGCCATATTATATGAGTGAAACATTCTGTACCTCAAAATACTCTATTAGATGAGAAGAATGACGACCCAGAGGGCCGACATATATCTCCTGTCCCCCTCGCTTCATTAAGAAAAGCTGCAGAGCAAGTGAAAATGCAATATCTTCTAAGTTTAAGTGTGCTACAAACAGACTTTTCGTATTTTGAATGCGTTGACTGACATAACTCACCTCATCGAAAGCTTCAAATATATCAATGCTTGGTTGGTGAATTGTGCATACGACTGTTCTCCCTGTGTCCACTGTATTCCTAACTGTTCTCATGACAATAGCAGCAGCTCTTGCATCAAGCCCTGAGGTAGGTTCGTCCATGAAAATGATGGAGGGGTTTGCGACTAGTTCAACTGCAATGGTCAGCCTTTTGCGTTGCTCGATGGATAGACCATCCACACCAGGCAAACCAACCAAGGCCTGTCTCAGCGGATTTAGCTCCACAAGCTCCATAACTTCCTCAACAAACAGCTACAACATTTTTGTCCGTTATAAGTGATTTGAATTGAATTGATTCTCAATTAAACTACAGAGCCAACAAAGCAGCAAGCACTTCCACAATTTGTTTTAAGTTAAGAAGGCAATCCTGGTAGAAATATATTGTGGTATTAGAAGCAAACCTTTCTGGTTTGGTCGTCCACGCCAGGAGGCAAACGCAGCCATGCTGAGTAAATTAAGGACTCGTAGACAGTAACATGAGGTGAATGGATGTCGCTTTGTTCACAATATCCAGAAATCCGAGCAAATGTATCTTGATTCTTTGGATACCCAGAAATTGTTATGTTGCCCTTGATGTGTCCTCCGGTTTTTCTCCCAGCCAACACATCCATTAGAGTAGTTTTACCAGCACCGCTAATGCCCATTAGAGCAGTAAGAACACCTGGCCTAAAAGCACCACTTACACCTTTCAAGAGCACCAATCTTTCCTCAGGAGCACCTCGATTCTTCATTTCCTAACAAGATAACAACAAACACTTGATCATAATGAAGATTTGAGCTTTAACACTTATGATTTATTATGATGATATATCAATGAAGTATTATCTTCAAATTTTTCATAACTTAAGATAATTACCCATGGCATATCAACTGAATAAGTTATTTCATCGAAAGTGATTGAGTGCTGCTCAAATGGGAGCACCATTCCTCTTTTCGTATTGGCGGCAACAGCTGTCTCAGGCCATGGGGGTGTAGGCTTGGATGACCTCCCTGCAAGACCCAATAGAAAAGATAGGCAAAGAAGTAACATGAACCCCTAATGGACCAAAGCCTTTTTGTTCACCCCTTTCAGGTCTTACCTACTGCTAAATCATAGAAAATGAAAAGATATTAACTACTAGGACTTCATACCAGATCCATTTCTCAGACTAGAGCCTCGAGATTGCAACTGAATTGATCCTTCTATTCTATCAACTTTCTCTTTGCCCTCAGGATCATCTGATTTTACTGTGTGGTATCTGCCAAAGGCTGCATTCACATGAAGCTTGAGTTGGCAAGCTCTTGTTGATAGAAACTTCAACAAGAAGAAAAGCAAAAAGCACTTACGATTAAGAAGAGCGAGAGCCACCGAAAACCCAAAGTTGAAGAGGATGATGAACCCAAACAATGCCCCAAGTCCTATCCAATACCAATATGCTTCAGTAAAGAACCCACGAGACTTCAAAACTTGAATTCCTAGGGGTTCGTTTGTACTTGAATTTGGGGGAATCTATCATAAGGAATAACACGAGGAATTAGTCAATTAGAGATTTATATCTATGAAAGGTCATAATATTGGCATTAAGCATTTACAAGACTTTACCTTATTCCAATTAGATCCTAAAAGTTCATTGACGACTATGGCGTTCTGCCCATACATTAAAGGAGATGTCCAATATCCCCATATCCACCATTTCTTTACGTCCTCTACAATTCAAAGAAATCGAGATTAGTACTTAAGAAAAAGAAGCTGAACTCTAGTATTCGTAGTACCTCGGGAAAGAACAACTCCGCCCAGTGCAACGAGTGCGAGCAGCACAAATGACCCGAATGCATTGGCAACGATCAAGTTTCTCCCAAGTGCCGCGATCAATCGAAACAATCCAGAGGCCATCTGATTAATGGCCACAAGCAAAAGATACTGCTTGAACAGCCTATAACACAATATAAACAATAGAATGTCTCAATCAAAATAACGAGATTGGAGTTTCTATCTTGCCACTGAAGAATAATCACAGTTCTTACCTTCCAACATTTGGATCATATCCAGTGACGTAGTAGGTGATGAACACCCAAGCTGCAACCTCCACAAATGTGATAGGGATTTTTAGAATCCAGGATGGTAGAGCATATGCCCATGCGGGATAGAAGAGGAGGTCTCTTTGCTTGTAGAAAATTGGGAGCTTGGCTATAGTCATTGAAATCTCTGACATTCCATTGAACATGATCGTGATCACGGTGAAGAACAAGGCACCAATGTAAACTCCTCCATCAGTTATGGTATCCCGATGCATCTTAGTCCGTAAGAATAGGGTCATCGAAATAAACGCCAAAATTATGAGCTAATAAACAAGTCACGTCAGTTCAAGTAGATCAGACGATTCATGGCTAAAACGAATTGAAAGAGCATGAAGTAGGTATTTACCTGAGTGACCTTGAAGATGTAGACAAATGAGTTCCTTTTCATAAGCAAGTACTCTCTTAAAATGCAAGCTTTAAGCAAATCCTTCATTCCAACACCAAATCTTTTGGTAGTCAAAGCGGCTGGGTGGTTCTTGCTCTTATCAAATGGAGTGGAAAGTTCATCCCCGAGCTTTCTTCCCACATGAAATGACTGGAATGCCTCCACAAATTCCCGAACCGTGACAAAAGTGTAAGGCTCATCTTTGCGTACCCAATACTGATGCTGATCTTTTCTTGATGTTACCTATCGAAAGGTAGAAAAGTACGTTATTGCAAGACACTTCCTACAGAGAGTATCTTTCATCTCACAAAAGTTGTTGAAATAAAATCTTCATATTTTTACATACTTCCTGCAAGAAATCAGCAACACCCTTCCTCCTAGGGCATTTGAATCCCATGGATTTAAAGAAATCTAGGACGAGTTCACGTGGGCCCTGGTACACAATTTGACCATCAGATAGGAGAATAATGTCATCAAACAGATCATAAGTCTCCGGAGCTGGTTGGAGGAGAGAGATAACTGCCGTTTCATCAAGAATGTGTATAAATTGTTTCAGGAAGTTGACAATTTGGTATGTTGTCGAGCTATCGAGCCCAGTTGATATCTCATCCATCAAAAATACCTCGGCAGGCCCCACCAGCATCTCACCTAGATATTATAGGTCAGAGAATTGAACATTTTCATTTACTAAAAGTTCGATATGCTTCTAGTTCTAACCTGCGGTCACACGCTTCCGTTGTCCTCCGGAAATACCCCTCAACATTTCATCTCCAACCATCGCATCAGCACATATTTCCAACCCTAAAATCTGTGGAGAAAACATGTGCATTAAAGTTCTGCTACCTACCAAGTGCCTGCATGATTTTGTGGTAATTTTTGTCATAGTTACCTTGAGGATATAATCAATGACGACATTAGCCTCCTGCCCTTTTGTTACTGCTGCCTGTGGAATTAGACTGGTTACATTAGAAAAACCAGACACCCCGGTTGGTCTAAGAATTAAAAAACATAAAAAATGCTTGCTGGAGTCCGACTCAAAACCATTACTTCATCGTCAGTTTCTTCTTATGGATTACTTAATTCATCTCCTTTCTTTAATTGAAAAATGAAAAACAACTCCAACCTCTCCTTGTTTAATTACCTTCATGAAGATATCGATATCAGGATCTGGTTTTATATTTGCCGCTTTCTCTCTTCTTGACAACTCTGACAACATATCTGCAGATGCCACCAAAGGAATCAGCATTTTTTATTCGAAAAAGAAAAATTGTCCAAGTCAAACTCAAATATGACATCATAAAATAGGAAAGTATTGAATTTGCTAACCATATCGTGATCCAACTCCCTGACATCTTGCAGAGAAGGCCAAAGTTTCTCTAACGGTCATTTCTCCTATGTGAAGATCATGTTGACTTATGTAAGCCACGGTTCTTTGGGGCACAAACTCATTCATGACATGTCCATTGTAAGTTACCCTTCCTGTCGTCTGAGGAAAAATCTTCACTCTTTCAGTATAATTGGATGATATTTTGATGTATAACAAAAGGAGGGCTTAAATTTGATGAAAGGTGACTTGCGTTAACCTTTAGTTCAGGATCAAGCTTGCCGGCCAAAGCTAACAAGAGCGTGGTCTTTCCTGAACTAGGTGGACCCAGAAGCAAAGTCATCCTACAAAATTGTCCACCCAAATGAGAAGAAACTTGCCAAAAAATAAAAGTAAAGCTAATTTTCCACCATTGTGATAAAGGAAAAAAGACAAATCCAAATTCAATTCAGTTCGGTTTTGTTTTCATTGAAAGATGGAAATATATTAGTTGCAAATCGAATTTGAATTGGTAATCCAATCAACATGTTGAAAACTTCTTTCCAACTAGAATGTGACAATTTCTAGTTGGGACCTTTGATTAATTACATGAAGTCTAATGTATTGAATACAGCACCTAGCTCGTAGATGGAACCAAATCACTCATGCTGAAATAAAATTAAGTTGAGTTCGGTTGAATTTGGAGGCTTGAAGAACTAATTTTTGAGTTGGTTTGATTTGCTCACCTGCCAGGTTTGATGATCCCACTAACATCTTGAAGGATGGTCAAGTGCTTCTTTCTACTAGGAAGTACGTGCAGAAAATTCAAGAAGCCCTTCAGGGGTACAAAAAAACAAAAAGAAAAGTAAAGGTTAAATGAAGAAGCCAATCATAACATCCAATCAAATTATTGAATATCATTTTAGTCAGATGATCTTTATTGCAAATTGTTTGACTCAACCATTGGGGGTTCGCCTCAGTGTCCACTCTTCTAACTTGGAAGGGGGAGGTGGGGGGGTTCAAATCCCCACCTTCTCAGGGGGGGATTGGGGTGGGGACGATTTCATTTCAGGAGTGGGTTTCGACTCCCACGCCTTGTAAGGAGGTAGGGCAAAAGTTTGAGAGTGAGTGTTAGAGTAAGATTAGAGTAGAACTGACCAAAAAAAAAGTTGTTTGACTCACTAGTATAGGACTTTGGATGTGTGGTCTAGATTTTGTTGGGATCCTCCCCTTCAATAGCTAGCTTCTAGGCTCTAATTCTCCTAAAGTCAATATCAATGGATACAAAAGCCATTTGTCATCTCTCCCAATTGCAACTAAGCGGCACGGGTGGTGACACAAGGATTGTAGTGTTTGCCCGAGACTAGCTAAAGGGCTAGTTCAAAAGCTAACCCTTTGTGTGCGCCGCGATCGTGGAGCATGGTTGATCGTTATGATACTAATTGCAAGAGATGGGGCTTGAATCTCACATATATGGTATGGGCTTTGATGCGTAGTTTATATGGTCTCGGGCTCTCTTTACACTTCAATGGATAGCTATCGAGGTGAGAGAGCCAAGGCCATAAAAATCACATATTGAAGTCCATATCGATGAATTAGGATCCTAACAAAAATGGAGCTGCCATTTTGAGTTTTATATTCCACATATTTAGGTGGTTGCTAGCTTACCTCTAGAATACTAGTGCAGAAATTAATGACGGTGGGCAAAACTCTGCTTCCTTCATGAGCCTCTGCCTCCACTTTCAAATGCTCGAATCTGACTTCAATTGTAGGAAGATCAATTCCAACTCTGCGACCAGACTCACCAAAAACCACAATTAGTCAAGCCTAAAATAAATAATAAATAATTAATTAATTAATTACATCTTGACAGTACGAGGACAACTTTACCGCGAAAAAGACAAAACATGCATGAATCATGAAGGAACGATTCCCACCATTCTGGACGACAAAATTTTCACTGGCATGATAAGGATTTTCCTTGGTAAAGATTTTTCTCGGGAATCAAACAGACTTCATGCCAAGAAACGTGGCAAATTTGGTAAACATTTTCCTTTTTACTCAGAAAACCCACAAACAGAGGTTCCAAAGACAGAGCAAACAGAGATCGTACCTATCAATGCGGTTCCGGAGCTTCAGCAAGAAGCCCTCGTTGTCCTCCTCAGTGACCCTCACTAACCTCTCAAGCAATCTCTTCCTGTCATGAAAGCCCAGGTTCCAGATATCGATTTGGTTAGCACCGCCGCCGGCCGTCAGAATCCCTTTCTGGAGACGCTCGAAGGTGGGGAGTTTCTCGAGAGCAGCCCATCTCAGAGCTTCCTCGTCATCCTCATCTTGCGAAGACCTCGAGAACACATCCGCTATCGATGCATGGTTCCTCCACGTGGTGGAGCTGGTCACACGCAGGCTGTTGCCTGCTCTGTATATATCTCCTCCATCCATGGATGATGATGGTGTCTGCTAAAGCGCTGCTCTTGCTCTGTTTTCAAAACACAAGAAGTGAAGAAGAAGAAGAAGAAGAAGAAGAAGAAGAAGAGGAGTAGGGAGGTGACAGCGTTTCGTAGCTGATGTGCGCTTGTGTAATTACGTATGAAAATTGGCTCTTTGCATCGAGCACATAAGTAAGAGAGAGACGGGGTAGACAGGCGTGAAAATGGAGTTTATATAGACTGAGCGAGCACATAAATATTCTTCATTTCAATATTTGCGCCTTTTTTTTTTCAATTGAACTTCTATATTTTCTATTTATAAAATTAAATCCTTTAATTTTCACAAATCTTCTAATCGAATCCTTGGACCGCCCAGTCTACCCAAGTCCAATGGACGTGGCCCTTGGACAACGTCTTAGCGCAACACGCAGAAAATTTTTCCAGCGTGTGGATATCCATGTGAGAGTCTATATTGGCCAAAATTCATCCGTATTAAACTCATGCTGTCTACATATGCTAAATTTTTCCACATACGTCCACGTGGAGATTCACATTTTATCTGTATCACACAGGTCAACTAAAATTAGTCGGGTTTGGTGTTAGAGGGAATTGATTAAATTACTCATGAAAGTAAAAGAATTTGAGTAGATAAATTAAAATAACGAGAATTTAATTAGAGAAAATGTGAGAGTATAAAGAATAAAAGGCCAAATCTTTTTTTTGAAAAGACAATGAACCGATTGGGATGCTGGGATCATTGTAAAGTTATGTTCGTTATATTATTTCATAAGGCTGTATTTGGTGATCTGAATTTCAAATAAGGATAGGACTAGATAATTTGAGAATGAAATTAATGGATTTTACTATTAGTGAACCGCAATAATAGAGCGGATGTTTCATATTCTACCCCATTTATTGATTCTAGGAACTATCATATCGATGTAAATGCACAAACAGAAATTGTAAGAATCTATCAGGATTCACTGCTTAAATCGAAATGCACAAATGGACAAACCTCCAATAATCAATCCAAGATTTTGACATGATCTAAACCTTCAATATCAAAGAAGCTCATAAAATCGACTATGACAAGAAATCCAAACTAGTCAGAGTGTTGTTGACGGGATAGATTAACCAAAAAATGATTGATCTAGCGAGAGAGAAAAGGCATGATTATTCACATCCACAATCTTGCTACTACTTGTCACCAGTCAACCACCACCGACCGCCACCCATCGTCGCCTGCCAACTGGCCAACCGTTGCCAGCCAACCTCGGCCGACCGTCACCAACTATCACTGCCGATCGTCGACCGTCGCTGACAACTACCGCAAACCATCGATCGTCGTTGCTCGCCACCGACAACCGTTGTCGCTTGCCATCACTCACCGTCGATGACTATCGTTGCCGCAGCCAATTGACGACGGCGGTCGGTGGCAACAAACTATGGCGGCAGTTGGTGGCAACAAGCTGCGGCGGCGGTCAACAGCCAGCAACAGTAGGCAGCAATGGGCAATGGCAATAAGGAAGAGTAAGAAAAAAATTGAAAGAAATTTTACATTACAAAAATATTTGTGAATTGTACCATACTCATTCTTATTCTTTTTCCATTCTGAGAACATAAATTTTGTATAGTTACCTAACGCGTTCTTTTACTGAGAAATTGTTTTGGAGAATAGAAATAAAAAGAGACTATTTCTAAAAAAAATTATTCTCCGGAATAGAAGCGTTATCAAACGAACCCTTAATAGCACTAGTGGCTAGGGAGGTTCTTTGGACAATGGTGCCAACCCTTAATAGCACTAGCAATTCCAGGTTTTGGTTCAGTTCCGTCTGGAATCTGGAACCTACCCTCGGGTACATGTTCCTCAATTTTTGGAACCTGGAACCTACCTGTCAGAACAAAGAACCTGAAATCTACCCTGTCACAGGTTCTAAGGTCGGTTCCACTAGGGTCGGTGCCAGGTTCCAACAGGTTCTTTCTTCTTCTTCTTCTTCTTCTTCTTCTTCTTTTTTTTTTTTTTTTTTTTTCAAATTTGAACTATCACGTACGTGCATACTTTACGGTAACTTCCACGTCTTAGCAAACAAAGGAGTCATGCATTCCTCATTTTATGTCCGCATATCTTAGATAAAATGCCTTCTTCAATCGAATCACTAGGGTAAAATTGACATCTTCATTTATTTTGTGCAGATAACAGACTTCTTTTTTAACCCATACCTAAAACTCAAAGCTCCAAAGGCCTCAGCAAAATATATGAGATTATCTATATGCTCCAATTCAAACCCAGCAACCAGAGCACGAGCATAAGCCATTGCTTGCTCCTTCCGAAGCACTGCCTTTCGAGTCTCTAGAACCCGCTGGAGATGGACCCTGTCACCATCCAGAGTGAAATAGTCAATGAGCTCGGAGATGCTTTGACCAAATACTATTGACAAGGTAGTTTACTTGGAATTTTCTTCTGAGGCAGTGACGCATCATCAGCTCCATCATATTTTGCTTTGGACTGAGAAGCAACATCACAACACAGATGTCCACCATCATAATCTGATTTTACCGCATGATACTCCATTATTTGCTAGAACGATCACATACCTTATAGGACACAGATGACTTTGTGAAGTTTCCCTCAGAAACTGACGCATTTCCTGTCAAAAAGAGAGTACAGAGCTTTCAGCTTATCAGCAGCTAGGAATAAATTAATGCCAAAATCAATATGCAATTCATTAAGGCAAGGTTTGACTAAGAAAACTTTGTGCTTTCCACAAAAAAATAAATAAATAAATAATGCAAGGCAATTAAATTACTTTTTTCTTTTCCAGAAAAACCTGCTCACAGTCAGCACCAAGCAGGTCGACCAAATTTTTTATGTAAATTCAGAAAGTCCTGCTCACAGTTAGGGTATTCAAGCATGTAATGCCAACCCTACCTTCCATTGCCATATCGATGTTCTGAGCTTCATTAAATAGGATTGATTCTTGTATCTGGGAAACCTCCCTCTCTAATGTGACAAATCTCTCTAGAACTTCAGGTGTCCTAACAAAACTTACAAATCTGCATGAAGACGAGAAAAGAAAAACGGAGAGAAAATTCAGTACATTCGACATTGATTACAACCGTCAAGCATATTTTCTTATTTAGTATCTTATCAATCGGTAAACTGAGCCATAATCAGCAATCAGGTGTAACGGCATTCACATATTATTCCTTTTTCGCCCTTTCGATTGATCTCCTTGACACATTCCAAAGAGCATAACGTATTTAGAACAAACTTCCAGATTTTGCAAGTAGTAAGGAAATCAAATGCAATTCAATGCAGGGACAGTTTACTTGAAGCAATTGAAAGCGTGGATGCTTGCTAGATTACCCCTCTGGTTTGGTTCTCCGGTTCCCCGTTCTATCCGGGAACCGCGCTCACCCCTAGTGCATGTCGTCATCTGTAGATACATGAACACCTGAAATAGTCTTTGAATTACATCTTCGCATCCGCTCTCTGTAGCAAATATCATTTTGGCATCCTCTAATGTGTTCAACACTTTTAAAAATTCGTGGCTACCTTTGATTAGTGTCCATCGACAAAGTAGCGCAAAAAGGTTTTAGACACCTACAATGGTGTATTGATACATCAAGAAGCTCAAACTATTCTTACAACTAGTGGAACCATTTATGCCATTATAGAAAATAATTTGGACCAGAGTAAGCACAACAAAGATCATATTATATTTTATTGGTGATAAGAAAATTAAAATAAATGGTTAAATTAGAGTATTCGTGTTTTGCGAAAAATGCATAATTTGGAAAATATTTTCCTAAAAGTGATTGCTTATATTACTTGAAATAACTAGTTAATGAAATTTTTTTTCATCATCAACAATTATTTTGCCTAAACATTATCGTGAACAATGAAAATATTTTTAATTTATTCATTTTGCAAGCGATATAGACAATTATTCTTTAAAAAATATTTTCAAAATCATTCATTTTCTGAGAAAGATTTTTTGTGAAGTAAATTGAGCCTTAAAAGAATAAAATGGTATCGATGAGACTGAAAAATGGGATGCCTACGTAATAAAATTGAAATTAACAACTTAGTGCAGGAGTTCTAAAATGACCATATTAAAGCCAATTTGCCTTGCTAAAGAAGCAAATTAGCTAGGGACAGCACGCGTGGTGAGGAAGGTTCCACGGTCGAGAGTACCAACAGTCATGCATGTCGTCATCTGCAAGTACAACAGCACTCGGAGATCACGCAAGACACGCGAAAGGTGTTCGGTAGCTGTGCCAACTGCATCTCCTTGGAGGAAGCAGAAAAAAGGACCAGATTGATCTGACTTCGTCGTCACTTTCCTAGCCTTTCCCCCTCAACATGTGAAACGCATTTTGGACAAAAGCGAGGAACGCTCGTACCACCAGGAATCAAAATAACTCCAGCTGAAGGCGGCTGGCTTAGCTGTTAAGGATCGAACACTCTGTACTGATTATGCTTAGGTTTGATTCTCACGGTTAGCAATCTCCCGTTAATAAGCGAAATGCGGGTCCAGTATAAGTCCTCAAAGTAAGCCAGCAACTTGCCCTCATCTTGAAATGGAGTAATCTACTTTTAAGATAGTATCGCGAAAAATCTCAAATTTATATATTTGTCACAAATTTATCTCCAAACTAATTTTTTGACATCAAAAAAATCATAAATTAATATACACGTGACAAATATTCCTTCAATTAATTTCCGTTAAGCTTTTATCATCAAATTACTGAATTTGATGACACGTAACAACTAATTGATGTATCCATTTAGGGTTTTACCATTTCATAGTA
This sequence comes from Eucalyptus virginea, assembly GCA_014182375.1. Classification (NCBI taxonomy): domain Eukaryota; kingdom Viridiplantae; phylum Streptophyta; class Magnoliopsida; order Myrtales; family Myrtaceae; genus Eucalyptus; species Eucalyptus virginea. The sequence continues at coordinate 33,338,540 of CM024521.1, forward strand.
TTAATCCAATTTAAAGAAAACTAATTGAAGGTAAATTTATCACAAATATATCAATTTGAAAATTTTGTGATCAAAAATTTATTTAAAGTAAATTTGTTGCATATATATTAGTTTATGATTTTTTGTGGTAAAAAAAATTAGTTTTGAATAAATTAGTCAAGAACATATCAATTTAAGGATTTTAGTGATATTAACCCTCTCCCTTTCACCCAAACATTTTGCTATGAAAAAATAAAATGACTCAAAAGATAATTGTCAATTCTAATAAGATGGGTCATTGACAGATAATTGATTCGAGCTATCGGCCTGTCTGAATTCAATTAGGTTTCAATGGGGTTTTCAAGACAAGATGGTCCATTGACAAATTACTTATTAAATAGTGACAAACTTAGACTTTTAGATTTTGGAAGTGCTTGGGCAAGAACACGAAAGACACGCGTGAAAATGAACAGTAAAATCTTGAGGGAGAAATCGATCAAATCAATGTGAAAGTTCAACAAAGCACAGTTCGTCATAAATGAAGTCGGCGTTAAATATCCTTGGACCCACCTCTACCCATGGAACTTAAGATGGATCTTGGGTTCAATTGAACATGTGATCCACGTTTGACGAGTCATTCACTAAAGTATGCTCACTATTTTAAAAACTTAAATTTACTTGGATAGTTTTGGAACCCTCAAAAAGAAAATTGATCATAATAAAAAAAAAAATGCTCGCCAAACTCTAATTTAATATTTTGAGACTATTAGATCTTAAAGTTATAAGGCTATGTTTGACAGTTAGAATAAAATTCAAGATAAAATAAAATTTATCTTATCTTGTGTTTGTGTCTACTTAAGATAAGATCAAGTCTCGGATATAAGAGAGATATAAGGGATGTAAAATAAAGGTGGATAAGATTTCTAGTATCCATAACAAAAAGTTATTTTTCTAAAATAACAAACTTCTTTTATTAATAAAATTAAAATCATATTTCAATATAAATAATATTAAAGTTTTAATAAAAGGAATTCAAAATAAATAAAAAAATAAAAAAATTTCAATTTAATCTTATTTTTATTTAGTTATTCAATTTAATTCTACCTTATAATATAATTTCAATATATAATAACTAAATGTATATTTATATTTATTACATATTTTAGGTATATTAGTACAATTTATTATTTAATAAATTTATAAGAGAATGATGGAAGGGAAAAAGAAATTAACAAGAAAACAATTAGAAAAGAGGGAAAAAAATCAAATAACAATTAAGTAGGCTAGAGTGTCGTAAGAAATTTTTACCATCTCTGTTTTTACAACCATTACATTCGTTTACATTGATATGCCAGTTATACCAAACAATATACATGATATGATATGAATATATCTAAATTTATTATAATGATTCACCAAGATAGGAAATAGCAAAATATCTAGATTTCAGTCATAATCTATGTAGTCTATTGCCGATTAAAAATCTAAACAATCAAATGTAGCCTAAGATGATTTGACAATTTTCAAGAATTGCAAATCTTTCGAAGCAATGATCATAGCAATGAATTCGAGGCTGTTGATTTTATAACTAATTGTAACATACTGCACGTTTCAAGAGTTCTATGATGAGCACCAATTAAATTATGGATGCCCCACTGCATTATTTAGCCTGAATTGAAATTTATTCCCAAATTCATGATGCGATGTAATCTGAAGGTATTGAGATGAGATAATTCATCCCCAGTGGCTCCTACACGCAACTATGAGAATAAATTGACAAAAAGCAGGATTGTACTACTAAAATGGCACAACCAGTTTAACCACTAGAGATTTTGAATTAGAATATAATTCTCATGCTCAACAAATTTAGAGAACAAATGGGGAGATAATTCAAAAGTTCCCGCATTTTAAGTCATACCTCCAAAACCTAAGATTAAAGCCACGACACCATGTTTGACTCGTAATCAAGTCTCTGCAAACTCTTGAGAGTTGACAAATTTAAAAAAGCTTCCCAATTTCCACCCACCAGGAAGAAAAATCAGGCTCAGGCTCAGCCTTAAGACATGATCCCCATATATTTTATTTTCCTTTTTTATCGAATTCTTGGCTTGTGTTCAGATTTTTTCGTTCGATTTCTCTTCTCTTACTTTTTCGTATGTCTTTGTATTCATAAGCATTAGATGTATAAGCATAACCTATCAATGGTTTGATTTGCCTTCTTTGTCTACTTGCTTCTATACTGTCTTTTGAGTCTGTGGTTTATTTTGCATCACCAATTTTAGGAACTACAATCTCATTTGTAGTCTCAATCTCTGTTGTCTCTGAGGTATCCAAAGTCTCCACTTGAAGTTTCAACTCACTACTGACACCATGATTTGTTTGGTCTGCAAGTAGTATCTCAAGACTCCTGTATCAAAGCATAGCTATCTTGTTGAAGATCACATCTTTATTGACTAGAAAGCCGAGTGATCTAGGATCAATGCATTACGGTCAAGAGCCATTCACACCATATGCATAACTTAGAAATACTTACTTTTTCATCATTGGCTTAAGCTTTCCATCACCTACATAAGCATATATAGGACATTTGAATACTTGTAATTCAAAGTCTTCCACTAGATTGCGGGTAATAAAGATCAATTAGCAAGGTAACATGTCTACTACTTCGGCCCAAAATTTCTTGCCTAGTCTTGCGGGCAAAAACATGCACCAAGCTCACTCAAGCTAAATTTTGGTTTGTTTATTTTGCAATTCCATTTCGTTGTGGTATTCTAGGCACTGCATAATGTCTCATAACCCCCCCCCTTCTCTCTCTCTCTCTCTCTCTCTCTCTCTCTCTCTCTCTCTCTCTCTCTCTCTCTCTCTATTAATTTGTCTACTCAAGCTAAATTTTGGTTTGTTTATTTTGCAATTCCATTTCATTGTGGTATTCTAGGCACTGCATAATGTCTCATAACCCCCCTTCTCTCTCTCTCTCTCTCTCTCTCTCTCTCTCTCTCTCTCTCTCTCTCTCTCTCTCTCTCTCTATTAATTTGTCTACTTGTCTGCTTCTTAATCAGTACCTTAAACTCTTGAATAGATTGAATATGTCAAATTTGTGCTTCAAGAAATATACTCATACCTTCCTCGAATTGTCATGAATGTCGGCATATATCGGGCACTTCCTTTTGAAAGAACCAAATATGGGCCCCAAATGTCTGAATGAATGTATCAATTGGTAGTTTGGTCGAATAAATAAATTTACTTAATATAATCTGGTGTTGAATCCAAAAAATGCAATACTTACACAAATCCAGCTTTCCTATCTTCTAACCTTTCAGCAACCCTCTCTCGCTCAACATCGTCAAACCCGCCTCGCTTGTGTGTCCCAACCACATATGTCATAACCAAGTCAAGTCTAAGTTTGACTTACCTAATGAAACAGCAGCACCTCTTGTCACAGTTTTTCATCGTAGATGATAGAGAGAATTCACTTCCCATCATCAATATCATGGCACACGAAATATTTTTAGCAATTCACCTTATATGGTATGCTTACATCCAATGTTATCATGTGTCCCCCGAAAAATAAGGTTCTTCCTAAGCTCCAATGCATGCCACCACGTCTCTTATGTGTGCACTACCCCATCATGCATTCAAATCTAAACTGTTCACATTCCCAAAACCTTGCAAGTTAGGTTATTCCCCATCAAAACTCCATTACCATTTGTAGTTTGATAAGTCATATTTTAGGAACACCCAAATCTAACACTCATTCATCACCTAATGAGCCGGTAGTCACATGCAAAATGGCATTTGCCTCACTGGTGCTCTCTTGGACAATGTCTACCACATTGCTAGTGGCATTTTTCCTATCATCTTTGTTTCTGGGTCTCAAACTATCTCTTCTCATATGTCCCTCATCATGACACTCAAAGCATTTCATTTGACTCTAGGATTATTTATGGCATGATTTCAATATGCTTTAACCTCTATTGATAGAATCCCTTGATCTCTATCTTGAATCGCTAGTCCTTGCACTACGTCGTACACTAGACTATAATCTCACAACTTTTGTCGTCGCTCCTTAGAGAACAAGGTAGATTTTACCTCTTCCAAAGTAATCATAGCATGTACCTATAATAATGAATTAGTAAAGTGCTCCCATTACTCTGGTAGGAATGCCGACAAGCTAATGCCATATTTTTAGCGACTAGGATCTTACCTACGTTCTTCATATCCTTCTTGAGTTTGTTAAACTCATCTAGGTGGGCCTTGATGGAATTACCTTCAGCATAACCTAAAACATTCTCTTCAATACATATAGGCAATTAATAAAAACCCTTTGTTGTATAGAGAGCTTAAATTTTTGTCTACAACGTTGTAGTATCCTTTTTCCCTATCATTTCTATTAAAACTTCATCTGATAGGTTCAACACGATTGTACTCTTAGCTCTCTCAATAATTCATCCTTGTTGACATCTTTCATCTTTTCCGTCAACTTAGCATTGCAATCCAACACCTTGACCAAATTTTAGGTTGTCAATAGCCTACTCACTTGAACACTCCATAGCCCACAATTGTTCTCCTCGTTAAATTTCTCAATTTCTACCTTCAATAAACATAATTGCAATAGCAAAATTTCCAGAAAACAATCAAACAAGTAGTAAAAAGTCCCAAATCAAATCCAAACAATTCTATCATTAGTTTTGATACTAATTATTTCAAACTTAATATAGAAGCTATAAGATCTTACAATTAAATGGACGTAAAAACACCAAAGAAATAAAGGAAAAACAATAAAGAATACCATAAACAATAAAAAAATACCATAAATCAACCTAGTTCGGTTTGAGTATTGGAATTTACTCCACAATGAGAGCCAATTACAAATAATTTACTAATATATTGAAGAATTGTAAATTTATAGTGGCTCACATGCTTCAAATGTTTCCCGGCCCTAGACTTACTCAAAAACATAGTGTTTACGAAAAAAATAACTCAATTCATATGCATGACTCAAAGGACAAAATCCATCATGTTCACAGCTCCTCCGTGAGTTCAAAGAAAGAGATCCGCTGGCGGCTTTAAATCTTTTTTTTTTTTTTTTTTTTTTTTTTTTTTTTTTAATTCTCTTGTTCGGCTCCTTCACAAAAAGGCTGCTGTGTGGCTAGGAGTGAATTCCTTGTGTGCGCCATTAAGAAGGAAAGTCAAACCTCAACTCGTATCTTTCTTTATGCGGTCAAATATCTTTCTGGATAAGACCAAACACCACGCGAATGTGTGGCCTTTGGGGAGAGGAATTCTAATTCAGTTAGAATTCTATGGATTCTTGTCCTAAATATTCAGTTTAACAAACTGATCTACATCCTCCACTTGGATTGGGTCTTGTACAGGAACTTAAACTAGAGAAAATTTTTAACAATATACTCATAGCACTATCCTTTATGTTAGAGAGAAATGCCAAGGCTTTGAGGTTTTAAACCTTAAAACTTTTGTATAATCTCGCCAAATCACTTTAGTAGATGAGCTTACTAAAAATTCTAATATCCCTAGCCTTTTGCTTGGCTAAGATGGCACTAGTCATTATAAATTTATTTTTATACTGCTTTATCATGATTTAGTTTGGTTATGTGTATGAATTGTGAAGAATGTTAAGAAAAACTAGGTACATGGACTGCAAGCGAGTATATATGAAAGTTTGGGAACTCAATTTTCATTTCAAATTTGGGAATTTGGTAGTAACTTTCCAAGCATATTACCGCTTTTGTTTCACCCACTGGTAAAAAGTTCTAGCTCTTCCACCACTCACCATCAATTTATGTGTTTATAAACATGATAAATAAAAATATCTAGTGTGGACTTTCCTAGATGCATAATTGTTCAGAATATGAATTGTTCAACACGACACTAAAATGTGTAATTCGTGGCGCACGATTATTGCCTGGTGCAAAGCTATGGGGGGCTCAAATGTTAGGCCGGGCCAGCGTCCGGTTACGCAGTGGAGGCCCAACGCTAGCTCGCACGTCTTCGGGACTGGTCGCCAGCCCGACGCATGCTCAGCGCCCATTTCATGCTATTTGCCTTTCCAACCCCCTCCGGCCCTTTTCAGCTTGTCTGTTCTATTTCTAATTGATGGATTTTTCTATGTTACTCGGATCAGCCGATGAAAAGAAAAAGATCAGCACGAAAGAAGAGTGGCGAGTAATAGATCCTTATTCCGGCATTTCTTAGTTATCTCTCTTTCTGTATGTATTGATACGTGGAGGGCGAATCTGGCATCTGATTTGGTTTTGGTTTTGGTTCGGGGTTGGTCCTTGGCAAGTTGAGTGCTCAAATGGAGGAAGCAAATTCAAAGACTTCCAAGAGAGGAAAGAGCATGGCAGAGGAGAGCGAGAGGGAGGTAGGAGAGAGAAAAAGGGATAGTTAGAAGTAAAGCTGTAAAGGTTACGTAGAGAAAAAGAGAATCAAAACAAACTAAGGAATCGAGAAAGCGACCCGAACCGAATCGTGTGTTTCAATTTGGGCACTATACAATGTATCGCAAACACACACATATCAAACATGTTCAAGTCATTTCAGGAATTATGGGAACCCAAACCTACTCAAACAATTGACACCCCCGCTACAGTAGATCAAGATAATTAATTATCTTTTATGCCGACTCTTAAGAAGAAACTATAAACAAATAATTAATGACCGGTGAAAAAAGGCATAAATGATCTTTAAGTTTTTGACTTAATGTGTAATATAGTCTCCGAATTTTTAATTTTTTCAATGTGGTCCTTAAATTTTACCCAAATTTATTCAATGTGGTCCATCAAGTTTTAATTTATTAAATGTGATCCCCGAATAAATTAGCTTTTAGACTATGTGAAAATATTTAATGTCATTCTTCTATCAATTTAAGTCCGGAAAAAATATTAAACATCTTCATATAAGATAAACAGATCATATTGAACAAATTAAAAATTTCGAGATAATATTTCATATTAAGATAAAATTTAGAGATCACATTGAAAAATTAAAATTTTAAATATCACATTGCACATTAAATTAATGTTGAACGATGATGATTTGCATCATTTCCTGTGAATCTAAGTGCAAAGTAAACTCAATCCCACGTTCCTATTCGTCTAGTTTAACTACTGTTGTTTGTGGACGCACGACCACTGTTCCAGTTTCCCTTCTCACACGATCCATCCGCAAAATGACATGATGGGTTTTTTCAATGTGTTGATGGGCCTAAGAAGGCCCGTCCGCCCATGATAAGCCTAAAAACCCGGCCTGCAAGTTAAGGGCCCATGGAGGAAGGGTTGAGATATGAAGATGCGTTTTATATTGAGGAATTATGTCTTTTGGAGGAGGCGTTTTAAGAGATAGAAAAAAAAGGGGGGGGGGGCAACACACTTTTTCGTATGTACATTTTCAGAAAACGCTCCCTTCCCCATAAACGAAAGAATAATACGCTCTCAAATAGAATTTTCTTCCCCTGAAAAGAACAGTACGCTCCTCGGTAGAATAGGATCGGGATTCTTTCTCGAACTTCAACATTGGTGTTTAATTTGTGAAAGACAAGGTACACTCGATTCCGTAGTGTATCTTTTGATCGGTGATACACGTGCTTCCTGGGCTCGCCTTCCGCATTTGTTGTTTTAAGGGTTCAATTGAATATCATATCGTTTTTAGGGAATCCGTTTCCCCCAACATTGGTATCAGAGTAATAGTTCATGTTTCCCGATCCCCTTTTCATGTATGTAAATTGTTTATTGGTTGAATTTCGTGAAACACCGTCGTTGCTCGATCGGGGACGGAAAAATCCCGACACCGTGTACTGTTCACCCCTGTTTGTGACTTTCTGTAAATTGAAGTTCATTTCTGATAGCATAGGGTTATAGTTCTCGTTGATACGAGAAAATTGAATGGCGGATCGTCGCCGAAGGCCGCCGGATGCGCCGCCACGTGTGGCCAGAAGGAACCGGCGTTGTCGGCACGTGCAACGCATGCACCGATTTGGTTCCCAAGCGCGTGCAACGCATGTGCACGGTTGCTGGCACGTGCGTAGCACACGCCAATTAACGTCATTGTGATGTCAGCCTACGGTTGCCCACGCACGCACATGGCACATGCCGGGTCAGTCGGTTCGACTCGACCTGACCCATCCGACCTTGATCCATCTGACGGTTGACCTGTTGACTCCGTTGATCGTTGACTTAGGCCACTGACCGTTGACCTGCGTTGACTATCATTGACCGGAGTTGACCACCGTTCATCGGCATTGACCACTGTTGACCAGCAAAAAAAAAAAAAAAAGGAGGAAAATTATGTATTTTCCATTGTTGTTTGTAGTGGATTATAAATAATCCCTTTTGTTCTGCATTTGTTGCAGAAACAATGATGTGTTATACACGCATGCCTACATTTCCGAGAATGGATGAAGAAAAGGCAAGACTTAAAGAGCTAATGACAGAATTAGCTAATTATCGGTGAAATGACGGTGATGTAGTATTACACGTGGTCATGATCAATTAGATGATACACGAAATCGTTTGGAATGGTTATCTTATGCTAGATTTTGAGAATATGCTAGCTTTAATAAACACTATTCCACATAAATGGCAAGTAGTGTTAGATCGCCTATGGAAGATCAACGTGGTCCCGGATTATAGGAGGCTTGCTATAGCTTTTGTAAGAGAGTACTATAGAATCGAGTTAACCAAAACTTCAACCTTTGGGTTGAGTGTCACATGGCGCAAAGTGAATGCGTCTTGGAGATGGCATGAGAGCTCTCCAAAGTTTTTTTCCGTGGTTGGCCAATGTGCCTTCAACATTTTCAGAGAATTTTACAGAGAAATTAGAAAAGACTTTCCCAATTTATTTTTTCTTAGATTAGTTTGAGATGTTTTAGATGTAAATATCTCTTTCTATATTGATTTTTTCCCCTGAATATATTACTTAGTGTGATGGACATGTTTAATTATTAAAAGTTCAATGTTATCTATCGTTGTAAATTAGTATGTTAATTTACAATTCTTTGTGAGAAGTTCAAGAAAATTTTAGTGACTTTGCTGAACTTACTTTGCATAAAAGATTATATTAATGATAATTTTAAGTTAGGATTTTTTGGATGATGATTCGAAATATAGCGACCTTTTGATTCTGAAACCTTACTTAAAATTATTCATTAATATGATGAGCTTGTGCAAAATGGATGCATAAATGATAAGTATTAATAATTCGTGCAAATGTGTCTGATATGTTCAGATCGATGGCTTCAGCCACTAAGAGCATAGTTGCTGAATTGAACAAAGGTGAGAAGCTTAACGGCGATAACTATGAAATATGGCATATGAAAATCCAATATGTGCTGGAAAAGCAAAAAGTACTAGAAGCTCTTAACTTGACTATGGAAGAGCCTAAAGATAGGAACACTGCACAACATAAGAGAGATAAGGATGCATTTGCTGCATGGAAGAGAAAGAACTCTCTTGCTCACATTATATTGCTGAGTAGCATGGAGAATGATATCATGCATGAGTTCAGGCGTTTTGAGAATGCCAAAGAAATGTGAGAAGCATTGGCAACAAGATTTGGTCATACGTCGGTGACCAAACTGAGGCAGTTCACTATAAGGTTTGACTCTTACAAAAAGCCTCATGGTCAGACTATGAAACAACACCTGAAAAAGATGTCAAACATGATTAATAAGCTGAAGGATGCTGGTCATATCCTAACTGATGAGCAGTAAGTGCAAACAGTGATCCGTTCCTTGCCTCAGAGTTGGGAGCATATGAAGGGGCACTTGACCCACAATGAGAACATCAAAACCCTTGAGAATGCAGTGCGCCATCTTGAGCTAGAAGAGGACCGCTTGCTGGCTGCTAAGCTAGGAAACTGATGTTTATTATACTGATTCTAGCTCACATGGAGTTTCAAGCTCCAAGTGCAAACGTCCTAATTGGTTCAAAAGGTGGAAGGCAAGGGAGTGAGTTCTTCAGGGAAGAAACCAAAAGTTGACCAACATGAAAGAGGAAAACGTCATCGAATGAAGAAGCTATCAAAGGTGAAGTGTTACAATTGTGATGAGAATGGTCACTATGCTCGCGACTATCGCGAGTCAAAGAAGGTAAACACCCCATTGCACTTTTGAGAACTTTGCTTATGTGTCAAGTTATGTATTCTTAACTGTATCTAATCCTTTGTAGACTGTAGATTCGGGAGCAACAGACCATGTAGCGAAGAATAGAGAATCCTTCGTGGAATTTCGACGAATACCGACTGGAATTAAGTGGATCAATGTAGGAAATAACTCCAGAGCGAAAGTAAAAGGAATTGGCACTGTCAATTAAACATGCGTGGTGAACGCACTTTGTTCATACATGATGTTTTATATGCTCCGGAGATTCGTCAAAATTTAGTGTCTATTTTGTGTTGGTTAAGCTTGGTTTTAATATGAACTTCCATAATAGTTGTGTGGATTTGTATTTGAATACAAACTACTATGGTTGTGGTTATTTTTTAGATGGTTTTATTGTATTAAATGTTGATTGTTATTATGTCAATGTTTGTTATTCCCTTTTCACGTCTTCAAATTCATATGATAATAATGTAAATGTGTGACATGTTAGACTTGGTCATATTGACCAACACGTATGAATAGACTAGCCAAAGAGGGCTTGTTGGGCAATATTGAAAAAGTCGATTTGTCCATATGTGAGCATTGCCTAGTAGGGAAAACAACAATGAAACCATTTGGAAAGGGTAAAAGAGCTGAATTTCCTTTACATTTAATTCATTCTAACGTCTGTGTGAGAGGAATGCATGAAGTTGTTTATTTCATCACATTTATAGATGATTATACTTGATTTGGATATGTCTATTTGATTTATCATAAATCTAAGGCATTAAGTTGTTTTAAAAGGTTTATGAACTTGGTAGAAAATAAATTAGATAAGAAAATAAAAGTATCGAGATTCGATCAAAGTCGAGAATAATTATCTGATGAGTTCAGAAAATTATGTGATGAAAAAGAAATAGAAAGATAGTTGTCTATTACATATACTTTTCAACAAAATTGTATTGCGGCGAGAAAAAACAGAACCCTATTGAAAATGGTTAAGTTCATGATGGCACATGCTAACAGTTACTTCCCCTCCATATAAGTTATGGACAGGTAGAAAATTGAACTTGAGTTTTCTTAAACTATGGGATTGTGCTGCCTATACTCATGAATCGTCTAACAAGTTTGAGAAATTGGGTCCTAGAGGAAAGAAGAGTATTTTCATAAGATACTCTGAACACTCGAAATGGTATGTGTTTATAGGTAAGTAGGAAAGTGGAAGTATAACTGAATTCGAATCACGGGATGTCACATTCTTAGGTAATGAATTTCCTAAGAATGGTGAAATAGGTGAGAATTACTTCTTATTTGAAACCTTGGATCTAGATAATGAATTTAGTGGAGTTCGTCCAAGTAGGAGTAATATGAGAAGTAATGAATTTAATTTAATTCACTCTCAATTACAACCACATAATGAGATGATATCGTCATTATCTAATATGAGTGGGAGCATGATGAAGAATGATGTGCAAAGTATACAATCTCCCGTATGGCGAATAAGTTGTAAAAATATTCCCCGTTGACGTTTTGACATTAAAAAGGGAAATTTTATGGTTGCTCCACAAGATGAAGATGAGCCAAGAAATGTTAATAAGGCTCTGAATTACCCTAGTAAGGAAAAATGAATGCATGCAATGGAAGAAAAGATGGAGTCAATAAAGTCAAACCATGTTTGGGAACTGGTTGATCTTCCAAAAGGACGCAAAGCCATTGGGAACAAGTGGGTTCTCAAAATAAAGCATAAAGCTGATGTTTCAATAGAAAGACATAAAGCTCGTATTGTCGCGAAGGGATATAATCAATAGGAATGAATTGATTATGAGGAAACATTTTCTCCTATAGTGAGATTTACCTCGATTCGCATTATTCTGGTAATAGTAGCTAGTATGGATCTTGAGTTACATCAAATGGATGTAAAGACTGCTTTCCTCAATAGAGAATTAGATGAAGAAATATATATGGAACACCCTACTGGTTTCATTATGGAAGGCCAACAAGAAAATGTATGTCGACTTTTGAGATCGATATATGACCTTAAGCAGTCATCGAGACAATGGTATATATGTTTTAATAATACCATAATGGTATATGATTTTACAATGATTGATGAGAATCATTGTGTATATATCAAAAGATCTAAAGATCAATTTGTGATCATATCATTATATGTTGATGATATACTAATTGCCGGAAGCAATATGGAGTTTGTTAATACTGTCAAGAGTTGGTTATCTTCCAACTTTGAGATGAAAGATATGGATGAGGCTGCATACATTCTTGGAGTTAAGATTTCAAGAAATCATTCGAAGAGGTCATTATCTCTTTCGCAAGAAACATACATAAATAAGGTTCTTGAATGATTTCGTATGCAAGATTGTAAACCCATAGATACTCCTATTGCAAGAAGTGAAAAATTGAGCCATAGACTATGTCCAAGGACTCCACAAGAGAAGAAATAAATGTAACATATTCCTTATGCTAGTGCTGTTGGAAGCTTAATGTACACTATAATATGTATAAGACCTGACATATGTTTGGAATGATGAGTAGATATCAATCTAATCCAAGTCAAGTACATTAGAAAGCTGTTAAAAAATACTGATGTATTTGAATGGAACTGCTGATTATACGCTGAGTTACCGAGGAAAAGATCTGCGACTTGAAGACTATTTAGATGCTGATTGCAGAAAAGATTAATATGAAATGAAATCTATCTTTGGATTTGTTTTCTTACTTAATAATTGCGCCATATCTTGGAGCAGTAAGAAACAAATGTGTATAACCTTGTCTACGATGGAAGCTAAGTTCATGGCATTATCAGCAACGACACAAGAAGGTGTTTGGTTTAAGAGATTTTTGGACTATTTAGGTGTTATTGAGAATGCTACAAATTCATTATTGGTTAACTGTGATAGCCAATCAGCAATAGCGTACACCAATAATCCAAAATATCATGGCAAGACCAAACATATAGATACCAAGTATAATTTTGTCAAAGATATGGTTGTACGAAAATATGCAAACTTACAGTACATATCTATACATAGAATGGTAGCAGATCCTATGACAAAGCCAATACCTAGAGATGTGTTTTGTGGTCATATGTAAAATCCTGTGAATTTTTGTTTGATGTTTATGCATTTTAGTACTCAGTGCATTATATAAATTTAAGAAAGTATGTCAGACAAATAAAATATTAACCCACTCACACGGATAATCGTCTTTATTTACTATGTGATAAATAGAGATGAGACAGTTTTTAAGTTTCTTATCTAGGTGATAATCGAGAGCTGAAACTTAAAATATATATGTCACATTAACTGAGTGTTAAGATGAGGACATAATATTTGCTATGTCCGAAAGTAAAATAACCCACATATTTTACTTTATCTGTCTATGATGCCAGATGTGAGTTCTAATGAATTCCGTAAAAGAGTAGATATGTGAACTCAAGTTAAACATTAGATATGTTTGAACTATCATCTATATGGTATTGAAAGTGTATACATACGCTCCATGAGAAAAAAGTTTCATACCATAATATGTATTTCATACTACGTATGCATGAGACAACCAATAAGAGTGGCAAAAGTTTTGATCTCAACTTTTATGCCGTGTGAGACTCTTAAGAAAAAGAGTTCCTCAATTTAATGCCCTCATGACTCTTACTTATTTTCAAGATTTCTATTCAGTGTTTGCTATCTTAGAATATTGCAAATGATCATGAATTGATTCGATCTAAGGGGACATTTCTAGAAAAGCAAGTTGAACTAAAATTGAGAGTTTCAAGGAAAGAGGAAGATCGAATTTGGAGAATCGCATTGTAATTTTGTATTCACTGATCGACCAATTATTATTGTTTTTAGGATAATCATAATTGCAAATACAATATATCATTATTTAAAAAGAGATCAAGAAATATATAAATGTGATCGATTGATATAGGGTACTGCATACTAAATCTATTCAGAGTGTGATGTCCATTATGAGCTGCTATATATTGGCAACGAGCTCTCAAAATACGCTGGTCATATAGATTATTTACCGGTATGAATGTTGCAGAGAGCTAAAGATTATCATGTTCGGCCCACCATGTACGAGCGGAAGATGATAAGTTTTTTCTATGTGTTAATGGGTCTAAGAAGGCCCGTCCACTCATGATGGGCCTAAAAACCCGGCCCGCAAGTCAAGGGTTTATGGAGGAAAGGTTGAGATATGAAAATGCCTTTTACGTTGAGGGTTATGTCTTTCGGAGGAAGCATTTTAAGAGATAGAAAAAAAAAAGGGGACCACACTTTTTACATACGTACGTTTTTCAGAAAACGCTCCCTTCCCCGAAAACGAAAGAGTACACTCTTAAACAGAATTTTCTTCCCCTGTAAACAGTTCTCGGTAAAACAGGATTGGATCGGATTCTTCCTCGAACTTCAACAACATTGGTGTTTAATATGTGAAAGACTAGATACGCTTGATTTCTTAATACGTCTTTTAATCGGTAATACGTGTGCTTCTTGGCTCGCCTTCCTTAATACGTCTTTTAATCGGTAATACGTGTGCTTCTTGGCTCGCCTTCCGCATTCATTGTTTTAGGGGTTCGATCGTTTTTAAGGAATGCGTTTCCCCAACATGACATGATGACAAAAATCACCCAATCGAATCATCCAAAACCCACAAGACAGCAGGTCGACAATGGCCTCCTTATCCATCCCTTTCACAGAAACCACAGAGAGAGCGAGAGCGCTTCACTTGCTACTGCCTGCTTCCACCTCCCTCCTCCTCCAATGGCGGATACGTCGGACGAGGGGATGCACGCCGTCGCGAGGAGGGTCGCTGCCGTCGCCAACCACCTGTCCCCTCCCGACCCCGCCCCGAAGGCGGGGCAGTCCTCTGTCTCCGCTCGGCCCTGCGGCGGCGGCGGCGGCGGCGCCTCCATGAAGGACTCCTACCAGCGCATTCACGGCGAGGTCCCCGACCATCCGGTCGTGTGGAGGACTGCGGACGATGGGTCGGGCCCGGAGTTCTCCGACGTCATCTACGAGAAAGCTGTCGGCGAAGGAATCGCCAAGGTTCTTCGTTTGAGCGGAAGCTCGGTTTAAGCGTGTGGTCAACATTACTGCAATGAATGATCATGAATTTATTGGTGTTGTGCAGATTACGATCAATAGGCCGGAGAGAAGAAATGCGTTCAGGCCAAAGACGGTCAAGGAGCTGAGCAGCGCATTTAACGATGCGAGAGACGATGTTTCGATCGGGGTCATCATTCTCACTGGAAAGGTACTCTTCGTTTCTGTAATGTCTTGATTTTCTTCTTGTAATCCGCACTTTTCTGGAAAGTGAAAAGCAGAGCAGGCTGATGCTGCAAAAATTTCGGGTTTGTGGTTAAATTAGGCCAAGTAAATTAGCCTTCGTCATTCATGTCTTGAGAAAACTTGATGGGGGTAGTCTTGAAAATAGAGATCAATTTTGAACTTTTGCAAATTCCATTGTCTTTTGTTCATGAAGTTAATGTCTCGCATGTAAGTAGAAGCTGCATCAAAATGTCGGTGGCTCGTTTATTGAGTGAATTTCAGGGTCGTGCAATGCCTTATTTTGTTTCTTCAACACATATAATGTTTAGGGAACCAAGGCATTCTGCAGCGGTGGTGACCAGGCTTTGAGAACGAAGGATGGTTATGCTGATCCCAATGATGTCGGCAGGCTAAATGTCCTGGATTTGCAGGTATGATGTTAACTTGGCCAAATTTTGTCTAGCACAATATAGTCATTCTATGTCGGTGCAATTGCCTATCCTGCATCACCTTTCTCTCGGTCCATGAATCTTTCTGATACATATTTTTCAGTCCTAGTGTTCAAAAACTATGCATTTCTATACCTTTAACATAAATAAAATGGCCGCTAATGGAGCTTTTCATGTTTATGCAAAGCAAAACAAGGCACTCCCATTTCTTGAGTGCCACATGAAGCACGCTTTCATGTTTTGGTTGCTTCCATTTGCAGGTCCAAATTAGGCGTCTCCCTAAGCCAGTAATAGCAATGGTAAATATTCTCCTTAGTTCACACTCACTGCACATAATAATTGCTGTGTTCTCTCCGGTGAATTTACTTGTGATGGCGTTTATAGATTATCCACCATTACCAATTCAGGTTGCTGGCTATGCCGTTGGAGGAGGGCATATACTGCATATGGTTTGTGATTTGACAATTGCTGCTGATAATGCTATTTTTGGTCAAACTGGTCCTAAGGTACTTATGACTTGTCTAAATGTTTTCTTATTCTAGCGAAAGAGTTTTCAATGAGGTTGAGGTGAGAAGGAGATACTACTGCAATTGCTTTTGATATAGGGTACCTGGTTGGTTCTGCCTTCCTTATGGTGCATAGCACAGTATGACCCATACAATTAGTCTAAGCCGAAACCCTTTCAACTGTTTCCATTTGTTCAATTTGCAGTCATGAAGTTATGATGTGATCTGTTCTTGTTGTTGCTCTTCTAAGGTTGGAAGCTTTGATGCTGGCTATGGAAGTTCGATCATGTCTCGATTGGTGAGCATTACAGATGAACTTGCCTTCGCTATCATGTGGCTCAAATTGCGGCGTGTCACGTCGCATTCTTTCTTCTTAATTTTGGATGGAGTACTGTTAACTGTGTTCTACTTCCACGTAGTAAGAAACTTGTGGCATAAACATGAACAAACAGGTTGGTCCTAAAAAGGCACGTGAAATGTGGTTTTTGGCGAGGTTCTATACAGCTTCTGAAGCAGACAAGATGGGACTCGTTAATATTGTTGTGCCGGTGAGTTCATTCCACTGACTTCATTGTAGCTTTACCTGTCCTTAATTTTATTCCCGAGGAAAAACTGATGAAGACGGGAAAGGCTGCCGAACCGTGCTTGAATCTTGTTTACTAGGACAAATGTAGTGTGCAAAGTCCTTCTAATGGTAATCTCATCATGTTTTAGACTGCAACATGTTCAAAGACGAACTGGGCACATTCTCTCGGCCATCCGTTTTACCAACTTAAACAATGCTAATGATTTGTTGATCTTGTTCAGCTAGAGAATTTGGAGCAGGAAACAAGCAAGTGGTGCAGAGAGATATTGAGAAATAGCCCAACGGCAATCAGGGTGCTCAAATCAGCCCTTAATGCAGTTGATGATGGCCACGCAGGGCTTCAGGTACCTTCAGTCCAAACATCTCATTACACGGCAATATATTTGTCTGTTCCAGTTGTTACCATCCACATTGTCAAGAGTCCGACCGCATTCCAATGTTGGGTTCGATAGGCCTTACATACACTTTTCACTCCCATCTAGCAATTGAACCTTTTAGAGCTATCTGCCCTCATCAACATGTCACCATAGCTAATCAAGTTTCGGATTCGTGTTCCTTGTTTTATCCTGTGTATTCCATTCGTGACACAAAATGCATTTCGATTTTGGCTATTCTGTGACCAATGTACATATGCTGAGGTTCCATTCGTCATCATGATGTTATCAAAGCTTCAATCAATTTCTGGGGAGCCCCTAGCAATTATTCATTGGACATAGATGATAATACTTATTGTTGTTTTTTATTCCTTCCCTTCGTTTAGGAACTAGCTGGAGATGCAACACTTCTATTCTATGGAACCGAGGAAGGGAACGAGGGCAAAACAGCATACATGCAGAAGAGGCGGCCGGATTTCTCTAAATTCCCTCGACTTCCATGACACCCATATTTCTGTACTCGTTATATTTTGGCCAAGCGCGTACGAATAGTTCTCATGTACGATGGTATTATCCTAAATTTGCTTATGATATTATTCTTCTCATGCCGCGTACAGGTTCATTCAGTAGCTGTAACTAGAGTGAAATCGAATCATAGCACAATGGGAATGATTATCGATATCGATAGGTTCAGGTTCAGGCCATGTTGTTGCTTCAGTGTGAATGTCAAAAAGCGCTTGCGGATCAAAGGAAAACTCTATGGAATTTCATTTTCAGGCTCCGTTCGTTTCACGGAAAATATCATGTTTCCGGAAAACATTTTCCTGGAAGTTATTTTCCGGAAAATGACTCTATTTTCCTAAGTGTTCTACTAAAATCTAAAATTTGGGTGGAAAATATTTTCCACTGTTCGTTAACTCAAACATTTTCCTGAAAAAAAAATTATCAAAAATTGAATCTTAATATTTTTAATTGACCAAAAAATTTATTTTATTTATTTATATTTTTTTTAAATGCTTTTTTTTAATTATTTATATTTTTTAAAATAGAAATTTTTATTATTTATTATTTCTTTTTTTTTTTTTCCTTCCTCCTTCTTCCTCCCGATTCCTCCCGAGCGGCTTCGTCCGCCGTCGCCTACTTCCTCCTCCTTCTTCCTCCTCCTTCCGCCGCCGCCGCCTCCTTCCTGCCTGACGATGGCCGGCTGCCCAGCGGCCGACCAAGACCCGGTGGCCAGATCCGGCGAGCTCGAGGCTCGGCCGATCTCACCCGAGCTCGCCGGATCTGGCGACAGAGCTCGAGCTCGCCCGGATCGGGAGCCCGAGCTCTGCCGCTAGATCCGGCGAGCCGCGAGCTCCGCCGCCAGATCCGACGAGCTCACGGCTCGCGGCGGCACGACGAGCGGCCTGGACGGCGGGCTCCCTGCGAGCCTCCCGGCGCCGCCGCGGTGCTCCCTCTTGAGCCGGATCCTCCCGAGCGGCTTCGAGCCGCCGGGGAAGCGGAGCGCGGCGGTGGCGGCGGCGCCCCGGCCGGAGCAGGCGGGCAGGAGCGGCCGGGGAGGGCGGAGGCTGATCTCGGAGAAGGACGTTGTCGAAGCCATTGCAGCAGGGAGAGCAAGAAAGAGAGAGAGAGAGAACGTGAACTGATGAAGGAAGGAGAGAGCAGCGGGAGCGCGAGAGGTGCGGAAAATGTTTTCCTCTTTTCAAAAGAGGAAAACATTTTCCGCGATTTCAAGAAGGATTTTCCGGTCAACGGAAAATATTTTCCGTTGACCGTGTATTTTCCGCCATCCGAACACCGGAAATTTCGGAAAATATTTTCCTGGAAGTTATTTTCCGCGAAACGAACAGAGCATCAGTGTTGTTTCCTTCTAGCCCAACCACGTTGATTGTATTTCCAATCTTTTCCTGATAATTTCTGGCCGAAAAGGAAAAGGTAAGGGTGTGTCCGGGACCGGATAGGACCCGACGGCTGGTTTGGGCATTTCCCACAGGACAAATCCATTCCTAGCTCCAAATTTTTGGAATCGGGAATAATTGGTTCAGTTCTTAGTTTCAAGTGTGGAATTGAACTGCTCAGATCAGACTGGACTGATATGTTTTTATTTTCCTTTTCTTTTAAAAGATAAAGAAACAAAATTTTCAGAATCTTAGGCTCAGTTTAATAACATTATTATTTCTCTCAATTTATGTTCTATTGTTCCTCAAATTAAAAAAATAAAAAATAAAAATTCATTTGGTAACGTCAACTAATTTTTCTATTATTCAGAAAAGTAGCCGGGGTATAGATATGGAACAGAAATAAGAAGTGGAAAAAAGTAACTTCTTATTTATGGAAACAATTTCCAAAAATAAGTAATTTTCTTTTTTCTTTTTTTATTTTCTTCCTCTTCTTTGCCCCCCGCCGTCCATTGCCTCCCGTGGAAATAAACAATTTCCAGAAATATGTTATAACTGAGTCAAGTGTTTGTCTAACTCACCTAATGAAATTGTAGTAGCTCTTGTCATGGTTTTTCATAGTACATGATAGAGAGAATTTACTTCCCCTTCATCATTATCACGGCACACGAAGATCTTTAGCAGTTCACCTTCAATGTGCTTACACCTAATGTTATCATGTGGTCCCCCTCCCAAAAAGATAGGTTCTTTTTTTGCTCCGATACATGTCCCCATGTCTTTCAGTGTATGTACTAGTCCATTGTGCATTCAAATTCAATCTATGCATATTCCCAAAACTTTGCATGTTGCATTATTCCTAATCAAAACTCCACCATCATCTACAATTTGATAAATCGTATCATAAGAACACTTTAAATCCAGCACTTATTCATCACCTAACAAGCCAGTAGTCACACACAAAATTACCTATGGTCGCCACACTATTTGTGGAATTTTGCCTATCATCTTTGTTTCTCAATTTCAATCAATCTCTTCTCATATGGCCCTCATTGTGACACTCAAAGCACTTCATTTGACCCGTGGATTATTTATAACATGACTTCCATCTTATTTTACCCCTACTAATAGACCCCTTTGATCTCTACCTCAATTCACTAGTCCTCACACTACGTCGTATGCCATACCATAATCTCACGACTTTCTTTGCTACACCTTAGAGAACAAGGTAGATTTTACCTCTTCCAAAGTAACCATAGCATGTACCTGTAACAATGAATCAATAAAGTGCTTTCATGACTCTAGTAGGGATGCCAACAACATAATGCCATGTTTTCATCAACTAGGATCTTACCAATGTTTTTCATATCCATCTTGAGTTATTAAACTCATCTAGGTGGGCTTCGATGGAATTTCCTTCCAGCATAATGAAACTAAAATATTCTCTTCAATATGTATAGGCGATTAATTAAAACTCTTTGTTGTATAAAGAGCCTGAAGTTTTGCCAAAAACACAACAATATCATTTTCCTTGATCACTTCTATAAAATTTTAATTTGATAGATTCAACATGATTATACTCTTTGTTTTCTCCATCAACTCATCCTTATTAACATCTTTCATCTTTTCCAGCAACTTAGCACTATCGTCCAATGCCTTGGCAAAATTTTGGGTTGTTAATAATTTACTCATCTTGACACTCCACAGACCAAAGTTGTTCCTCCTGTTGCACTCCTCAATTTCTACTTTCAGTAAACATAATTGCAACAACAAAATTTCCAAACAACAATCGGACAAGTAGAAAGAAGCCCCAAATCAAATCCAAACGATTCTTTCATTAACTTCGAAACATTTTGTTGCAAAATTAATGTAGAAGTGATCAGATCTTACAATTAAGTCAACACGAAATCACAAAAAAAAAAATGAAAAAACAATAAAGAATACCATAGATTTTTCTTGTTTAGTTCAAGTGTCGAAATTTACTCCACAATGAGAGCCAACTACAAATAATTTACTAATAAATTAGAGAATTATAAATTTACAGTTGCTCACACACTCAAGTATTTCCCAGTCTTAGATTATAACTAAACCCCTAGTGTTTACGAAAAAAAATGACTCTATTTAGATGTATGACTCACAATACAAAATCCACTGTGTTCACAGCTCCTCCGTGAGTTCAAAGAAAGAGCTCCGCCGGCCACTTTCTTCAAATATATATATTTGAATAACGATGGGGTGATGGCACTATTACTCCTTGGAGAGTAACGGTGCACTCCGTCCACAAAATTTTTCAAGGGAACCGGATAACTTATTTGTCAGGTTTCTTGAGAAATCTAGTGGGATTCTTTAAATTAAATTGAAAAGAGCTTTATTGAAAGCATTATCAACATGAAATATTTTAAATTCCATGTAAAAAGACTAGTTCAAACATTTTTATTATAAGACAAATAAATTTAAGATTTCTATTAACAACATCACTATGTATAACATTTTTTGACACTTGCAATCGTGAAATAAATATATTCATCATTTAATAAAATGAATATAATTACCAAAATTTATAGTATACTAAATTTTGTTTGGTTAAATTTTTTGCCTCACTTCCCCTTTTTTAATTTTGTATAGCCCAACTTTTTCATTGTGCTAGCCAAATTTCCATTTAACATATCTTGACTAGATAAGTATATATCATGTCTACTTTCAACAAATGCCACAACAAGACTCATTGTAGCGTACAAAATTTTTTCACCGGTTTGACAATGTTTTGGTATCTCAATAAATTAGTGAAATACACATATGGATTACCATATATCAATAATATGTGAAAATATTGTCACAAACTAAGTAACACCAATACCGACACACGACATGAAACGTTCGTATTGGAATCACATGTCAAGATTCCGATCTCGCATGTCGAAATTCCCGACTTAGGTGTCGGAGAGTATCAAGAGAGTTGGCCAAGTGTTGGATTTTTCGACACATATTAACCGAGTGTCGAAGAGTGTTAGAGAGTGTTGAACACATATCAGAGTGTCTGATATGACACGAAGGCTCCCGAAAAGTATTAGTGCTTTCTAGGTCACAAGTATACTATGAAAAAAAAAGTTCACAATCATCAAGTATAGTTCTTTTTTGTTAGTTTCATTGTCTATCTGAAATAAGAATATTGTCCAAAACTTTTCCAAGATTCTTTCTAAATTTGCTAGCAGGCTGCTAATATCCCCCTCAAAGATCATATGTTGTTGAAAAGGCACCGTTATTCATGGAGAATAACGGTGTGGTCAGCCTAGCATTGTCCTATATTATTCTCTTGTGCGGCTCTTTCACAAAAAGTTGTTGTGTGGCCAAGAGTGAATTCCTTTTGTGCGACCATAAAAAAGGAAAGTCAAACCTTAATTGGTATCTTTCTTTATGTGGTCAAATATCTTTTTGGATAAGACTAAATAATTGGACTTGAGCAAGTTTCTAAAAGGTTTCATTTGAACTTTAAGACGTAAACTCAAAAGTATTCCCTTCTGGACAAGGAAAAGAGATATCTTGGTCCTTGTGTTGAACTCCTCTTCATCCTCTACGTTCATGACCTCCATCTTCATGATTGCATACTTCAAGACTAACTCATACTCATCCTGGGACAATTTTTTGGTGCACTTTAGGAGTCCCTTGCACTTGTTTTTGTTGTCAATGTCATCACTTTCGTGTCATTGTTGGTCCGGAATTTCTTACTTTTCATGACGAATTAGATCCAGTAATTGGGGGTCTATGGCTGATCGTTTTACCTAGATACACTCGATGAAAAGTGAATGGGAATGAGGAAGCTTTTGCACCAAAAGCTCGAGAGCGAAGAGGACCAAGAGAGTAAAGAGAGAGTTAGTGACGGAGGGGACACTAAAAAGTAGGCCCCACTTAGGACATATGTCAATCACTTAAGGGATAGGCTCATGGTCTACATGATAGGTGTTGATACCTGATTTTTAATCGATGCATCACAAAAGGTAAAATCTCGAGATTAAGGCTTTCAACTACGACTAAACTCGTTTCTTGATCAAAAATGTCAATTTTCATTATTTTTTTTTCATTGGCTCTTCATTTGTAAATGATTTTCTAGTCATTTTCATTAAAAAGTCAAGAGTCAAAAAGTTGACTTTTAAATTGACTTTTTGATCAACTATTTAATTAAAAGTCAACCCTAAGTCAAAATTTAGCTTTTTGCTAAAAAAGTTTCCAATTGGTCATAATTTCACTTTAACCACTATAGTTTTCCCAAAAAAAAAAATCAAAGTTTTGATCATAAAATTAACCTTTTAATGACAAGTTACTAGTCAACTCTTTGACCAAAAAAATTAAAAAAAAATTAAAAAACTCAAAAATCATCTTATTTTAGCTTCAATTTGACTTTGGTATTGTAAATTTTACAAAAAATGATTAAGAATCTCATTTTTTGAATCTTTCGTATTTAGATTCAAAATCAATCAATAATAAAATTACTTTTTTTTTCTAGTTGTATTTTGACTTAACTTCTTCTACAACATTTAAACTAGAGGCCATTTCAAGATCATTTGTGCAATCATTTCAATGACCAGATAGGTTTTTCAAGCAAGAGGGACCGGAGGCATTCAGGTGAGGGAGACGGCTGATACCATTGTTGCAAAAAGCAAGCTTACAAAGGGTAATGAAGGAGAGAGATGAAAAAAAATGCCAATATTTTCTCTTCTTCTTCATTGAATAGTAGCCGAAAAAGTCCACATGGACTGATATTTTAAAAATGCCAAGTCACATTAAATTTTTAATTATAAAAGCCATGTAATTTTTTGGCCAAAATTTCTTACTACGGGCATTTAACTAATCGTTTTTTCTCCACTTTGGCACTAAAGTAAGCGCCATACACAACTTTCAACACTTCTAATATTATTGCATTAATAAAAAAAAACATATAATGATAATAATATGTTATATGATAATAGATAGACAAATGGGCAATTCAATTGAGTCCACTTAACTCTCGTTTTATACCATGATTCTATTGTAGATTCAAACTTTTTATTAATCTTTCTCATGTCTCTCTAGAAGCTCGTTTGGTCTAACTGTAGCTAAACTATAACTATGATATGTCGTAACTATTTTATGAAGTGTTGTAACTTTTATGTTTGGTAATGCATATTTTATAATTGAAATACCCCAAAACTGTGTGAAACAGCTTCTCAAAAGTTATTATAGCTTTCCTGGTACGACAATCGTGAGGTACTTGCCAAATAACTTGTGAAATCTAAAGCCCCAATTTTCATAACCGAAACTGATGGAGGGTTCAAGTGTATTTCCAACAATCCAAAATGTATATGAAGAGAGAAAGATCCATTGTCCTTTGGCTAATATATATGAAGAGAGAAAAAATCACGCATGAGAAGTTGTGAAACGTAGTTTGTTTGAATATGTTTCCTAATCTTATTGTGGTGTCAATGCAAATAAATATGGATTTGTTCTTAATAAATAAACTAGTGGACCTATTCGGTTACTGTACTTGATTGGAACTCGAGTGGGTCCACAAATCGGTAGGCTAGTTCCCAGTTCTGGATTCTAGGGTGGGAAACGGCCCATCCTAAAATCGATCACCCCACTATTAATACTACATAATATGTCACACATTATAGATCTCTTTCTTGTATATACATGTATTGCTATCAATTTTCTCTTATGTAGAACTCTATTGTCTTGTAACATGAAAACAAGAAATTTTTGCGCATGCTGATGAATTCGAACAAAGGTGTTATTATTACATATAAAAAATAAAATAAAAAAACTAAACTATGGTAAAGAGGACATATATTCTATTAGTGAAAAGAAATAAAAATAATTGAAGAAATCATATCATATAGAAAAAGAGGGATGTGTGTGGCCCGAAAATAATAAGAGTGACACGTGTCAATCAAAGAAATAGCAAAATTTTGTTTTGAGTGCTGTGAGTAGATCTGGTCAAGCACTGGGCTAAAAGTCTCGCCATGCCCACTATTAAGAGCCTGCATGATAACGTTTCTATTTCTCCCGATTTCTGTTCTTTTATTTTCCAGAATAAGAAAATAACATAAATCTGTTTGGTAACGCCAATTTATTTTTCTATTCCCCATAATTGAAAAGTGATTGGAGAATAGATTTGGAACAGACACAAGAAACAAAAAAAAAAAAAAGTAACTTCTTGTTCCCGTGAACAATTTCTAGAAATAAGTATTTTTTTTTCTATTTTTCTTTTATTCTTCTTCCTTGTTGCGGCCACCGCTAGCCGCCTACCAACCGCCAACCACCTCCGACCGCCTGTGGCCATCGTCATCCATCGTCAGCTGACCGTCGTCCACCGTCGCCAATGTTGACCTCCGGCGCCGCCCGACCACTAGGGACGATTGTCGCCGCCACCGCCCACAACCAACCAGCCAACGACCGCCACCAACTGCCGTCACCACCGGTTGATCGCCATCGCCGTCGCCCAATCGCCGGCAGCATGACGCTGCCATCAACCACCGCCCGCCACCACATGACTGCCACCTGCCACTGTAGGACCGCCGATCGTTGCCGCCAATCGCCAGGCAAACGGGTGGCCGCAGGAGGGGGTGGCAGCCAATGGGCTGTTAACAATGGTCCTGCAGCAACGGTGGGCGGTAACGGTCAGCAGTCCTACGGTGGCACGCAGCAGTTATGCAACAACAAGCGGCGGTTAGTGATCCGTGAGTAAGAAGAAAAAACAAATAAATACAAAAATTTATAAATTGTACCAAACGCATTTCTATTTTTTTTTATTCCAAGAATATAATTTTGTATAATTACCAAATACCTTATTTTACTCATAAAAGAATTATTTCTAAAAAGAAATAATTCCCTCGAATAAAAACGTTGCCATGCGCACCCTAAATGAACATACAAAATTTCTTGGGCCTAAGTGGAGGCCCAACAATACATATGCTTGAAGCATCTGCAGACCATGTACACAGACGGAAGACAATATTGCATAAGAATGTTCGTTTGCTGCAGCATAATTCCCAATTTAATCGGTCTCCCGGGAAAGATCCATATGATCGAAAAGATGTAGAGAGTTGCTAGAAAAGCAAAAGAATACATATACTTGCTATAGTAATTAGATATCATTTTCTAATAGAGAAACACATTTGTTTTGCCGATTGAGGTGATACTGAAGTCTACCGCCTCTGGAAATTGAGTATCTTGATGGAAATGGTGAAAACAAACGCGAAAAGCATTGTGAATCCTATCATCACCGCAGCAATCGCGCCCAAAAAATCGTGTCGATAACCGAAGTAATCTCTCATGTATTCTTCCACCGTGTCCCCAGTGTCTTCAAGCCTATTTGTCAAATCGCCGAATTGAGAGACCACCAATCCATATAAAGTCCAAGAAACGGGCACACCCAGTAGTACCATCTCCACCATATAGGTATCCTCTGTTTAAAAAGTAGTCATGAGGATGTTCACAAATAAGGCATCACAATTCATGTTGAAAACAAAATTAGCATAAACATGAAAATCAATAGGTTGCTATAGAACTTACAGTCCTTGGCACGATGAAACCTGAAAAGAGGTTCCATATGGCATAGAATGCAAAAGAGATGATGGAAGCGATGTGGTGGTTTGGGGTCATGCCCACGGCCATCATACCATAGTATGTGAAATACAACAATGTGAAGAACATGAAGAATAGATACCAGAAAAATTTTGCAACGGTCCATTTGAATCCAATCATTGCATAAATTATGATACCATATGATATAGCTTGCACGAGGACATAAGGGACTTCAATTAGAACCTAGAAAATAAAGATGAATCTCATAAGCATCTTTCTAGTATTGATTCATACATAACACCATTTAGAATAAGTGTACCCGAAATCATTTGGAAGCAGTTTTACCTGTGCTAATGCATATGGTAGGGCCGAGTACATCCCTGCAGCTCGCTCTCTATAGAAAACCGTTCTCTCCACTGCAACAACTGGTTGCACAGAAGCTGCATTTTGGACCCCAAGGAAGACAAGAGCCGCATACATAGATCCCATCGCATTGATCAAATCTTGACTCCGGGTCCTGCGAACTTAATAATTAGAAACACACAACTTCGAGAATGAATGAGGCAGATATTGACACTCTAGGCAGAACTTACGTTTTAGAGCCGAGGTCCCAAAACATAGTCCCAAACGTTAAGGCAATGAAGATGGTGAAGAGGAACCGAACAGCCGTGTACGGCGGATTCCGCCAGTAAGACCAATGTTGCTTCCATAAGCAAGCCATCAATTGGGTGAAAGTTGACTGAGAATACTTAGTCGGGAAATAGAGGTCCTTAGAATTTGGAGGAGGTATGCTCAACTCTTCAATCAAAGCCTTGTTTCTCCTGAAAATCACAAAAATGTGTTTTCCCATCGATATCTTACAGGTTAATGGCAAGACTTAAAGATGGACCTTAATATATACGATGAACCCACCTGTACAAATCTGAGTTCTTGTATAGATCAGAAAAATCAACACCTAAAGCGAGTTCTTGTGCTGGGCTTGTAACTTCGAGCATCCAAGTTGCTGGATTATAGCCATCTTTGATTTTACTAACTCCTTGGATCCCTTCATTTTGAAGATACCATGGTGATTCATGTAGGGAAAGAAAAGTACAATTGAAGCCATAATATATGAGTGAAACATTCTGTAACTCAAAATACTCTATTAGATGAGAAGAATGACGACCCAGAGGGCCGACATATATCTCCTGTCCCCCTCGCTTCATTAAGAAAAGCTGCAGAGCAAGTGAAAATGCAATATCTTCTAAGTTTAAGTGTGCTACAAACAGACTTTTCGTATTTTGAATGTGTTGACTGACATAACTCACCTCATCGAAAGCTTCAAATATATCAATGCTTGGTTGGTGAATTGTGCATACGACTGTTCTCCCTGTGTCCACTGTATTCCTAACTGTTCTCATGACAATAGCAGCAGCTCTTGCAACAAGCCCTGAGGTAGGTTCGTCCATGAAAATGATGGAGGGGTTTGCGACTAGTTCAACTGCAATGGTCAGCCTTTTGCGTTGCTCGATGGATAGACCATCCACACCAGGCAAACCAACCAAGGCCTGTCTCAGCGGATTTAGCTCCACAAGTTCCATAACTTCCTCGACAAACAGCTACAACATTTTTGTCCGTTATAAGTGATTTGAATTAAATTAATCCTCAATTAAACTACAGAGCCAACAAAGCAGCAAGCACTTCCACAATTTGTTTTAAGTTAAGAAGGCAATCCTGGTAGAAATATATTGTGGTATTAGAAGCAAACCTTTCTGGTTTGGTCGTCCACGCCAGGAGGCAAACGCAGCCATGCCGAGTAAATTAAGGACTCATAGACAGTAACATGAGGTGAATGGATATCGTTTTGTTCACAATATCCAGAAATCTGAGCAAATGTATCTTGATTCTTTGGATACCCAGAAATTGTTATGTTGCCCTTGATGTATCCTCCGGTTTTTCTCCCAGCCAACACATCCATCAGAGTAGTTTTACCAGCACCGCTAACGCCCATTAGAGCAGTAAGAACGCCTGGCCTAAAAGAACCACTTGCACCTTTCAAGAGCACCGATCTATCCTCAGGAGCACCTTCATTCGTCATTTCCTAACAAGATAACAACAAACACTTAATCATACTTTGGATGAACATTTGAGCTTTAACACTTACGATTTATTATGATGATATATCAATGAAGTATTATCTTCAAATTTTCCATAACTTAAGATAATTACCCGTGGCATATCAACTGAATAAGTTATTTCATCGAAAGTAATTGAGTGCGGCTCAAATGGGAGCACCATTCCTCTTTTCGTATTGGCGGCAACAGCTGTCTCAGGCCATGGGGGTGTAGGCTTGGATGACCTCCCTACAAGACCCAATAGGAAAGATAGGCAAAGAAGTAACATGAGCCCCTAATTGACCAAAGCCTTTTGTTCACCCCTTTGAGGTCTTAACTACTGCTAAATCATAGAAAATGAAAAGATACTAACTGCTAGGTCTTCATACCAGATCCATTTCTCAGACTAGAGCATCGAGATTGCAACTGAATTGATCCTTCTATTCTATCAACGTTCTTGTTGCCCTCAAGATCATCTGATTTTACCGTGTGGGATTTGCCAAAGGCTGCATTCACATGAAGCTTGAGTTGGCAAGCTCTTGTTGATAGAAACTTCAACAAGAAGAAAAGCAAAAAGCACTTACGATTAAGAAGAGCGAGAGCCACCGAAAACACAAAGTTGAAGAGGATGATGAACCCAAACAATGCCCCAAGTCCTATCCAATACCAATATGCTTCAGTAAAGAACCCACGAGACTTCAAAACTTGAATTCCTAGGGGTTCGTTTGTACTTGAATTTGGGGGAATCTATCATAAGGAATAACACGAGGAATTAGTCAATTAGAGATTTATATCTATGAAAGGTCATAATATTGGCATTAAGCATTTACAAGATTTTACCTTATTCCAATTCGATCCTAAAAATTCATTGACGACTATGGCGTTCTGCCCATACATTAAAGGAGACGTCCAATATCCCCATATCCACCATTTCTTTACGTCCTCTACAATTCAAAGAAATCAAGATTAGTACTTAAGAAAAAGAAGCTGAACTCTAGTATTCGCAGTACCTCGGGAAAGAACAACTCCGCCCAATGCAAAGAGTACGAGCATCACAAATGACCCGAATGTGTTGGCAACGATCAAGTTTCTCCCAAGTGCCGCGATCAATCGAAACAATCCAGAGGCCATCTGATTAATGGCCGCAAGCAAAAGATACTGCTTGAACAACCTACAGCACAATATAAACAGTAGAATGTCTCAATCAAAACAACGAGATTAGAGTTTCCATCTTACCACTGAAGAATAATCACAGTTCTTACCTTCCAACATTTGGATCATATCCACTGACGTAGTAGGTGATGAACACCCAAGCTGCAACCTCCACAAATGTGATAGGGATTTTTAGAATCCAAGATGGTAGAGCATATGCCCATGCGGGATAGAAGAGGAGGTCTCTTTGCTTGTAGAAAATTGGGAGCTTGGCTATAGTCATTGAAATCTCTGACATTCCATTGAACATGATCATCATCACGGTGAAGAACAAGGCACCAATGTAAACTCCTCCATCAGTTACCGTATCCCGATGCATCTTAGTCCGTAAGAATAGGGTCATCGAAATAAACGCCATAATTATGAGCTAATAAACAAGTCACGTCAGTTTAAGTATATCAGACAATTCATGGCTAAAACGAATTGAAAGAGCATGAAGTAGGTATTTGCCTGAGTGACCTTGAAGATGTAGACAAACGAGTTCCTTTTCATAAGCAAGTACTCTCTTAAAATGCAAGCTTTAAGCAAATCCTTCATTCCAACACCAAATCTTTTGGTAGTCAAAGAGGCTGGGTGGTTCTTGCTCTTATCAAATGGAGTGGAAAGTTCATCCCCAAGCTTTCTTCCCACGTGAAATGACCGGAATGCCTCCACAAATTCCCGAACCGTGACAAAAGTGTAAGGCTCATCTTTGCGTACCCAATACTGATGCTGATCTTTTCTTGATGTTACCTATCGAAAGGTAGAAAAGTACGTTATTGCAAGACACTTCCTATGGAGAGTATCTTTCATCTCACAAAAGTTGTTGAAATAAAATCTTCATATTTTTACATACTTCCTGCAAGAAATCAGCAACACCCTTCCTCCTAGGGCATTTGAATCCCATGGATTCAAAGAAATCTAGGACGAGTTCACGTGGGCCTTGGTACACAATTTGACCATCAGATAGGAGAATAATGTCGTCAAACAGATCATAAGTCTCCGGAGCTGGTTGGAGGAGAGAGATAACCGCCGTTCCATCAAGAATGTGTATAAATTGTTTCAGGGAGTTGACAATTTGGTATGTTGTCGAGCTATCGAGCCCAGTTGATATCTCATCCATCAAAAATACCTTGGCAGCCCCACCAGCATCTCACCTAGAAATTATAGGTCGAGAATTGAACATTTTCATTTACTAAAAGTTTGATATGCTTCTAGTTCTAACTCGTGGTCACACGCTTCCGTTGTC
Organism: Eucalyptus virginea; assembly: GCA_014182375.1. Lineage (NCBI taxonomy): Eukaryota > Viridiplantae > Streptophyta > Magnoliopsida > Myrtales > Myrtaceae > Eucalyptus > Eucalyptus virginea. Next base: position 33,369,809 of record CM024521.1, read on the forward strand.
CTCCGGAAATACCCCTCAACATTTCATCTCCGACCATCGCATCAGCACATATTTCCAACCCTAAAATCTGTGTAGAAAACATGTGCATTAAAGTTCTGCTACCTGCCAAGTGCCTGCATGGTTTTGTGGTAATTTTTGTCATAGTTACCTTGAGGATATAATCAGTGACGACATTAGCCTCCTGACCTTCTGTTACTGCTGCCTGTAGAATTAGACCTATTGCATTAGAAAAACCAGAGACCCCGGTTGGTCTAAGAATTAAAAAACATAAAAAAAATGCTTGCTGGAGTCCGACTCAAAACCATTACTTCATCTTCAGTTTCTTCTTATGGATTACTTAATTCATCTCCTTTCTTTGATTGAAAAAATGAAAAACAACTCTAACCTCTCCTTGTTTAATTACCTTCATGAAGATATCGATATCAGGATCTGGTTTTATATTTGCCGCTTTCTCTCTTCTCGACAATTCTGACAACATATCTACAAATGCCGCCAAAGGAATCGGCATTTTTTATTCGAAAAAGAAAAATTGTCCAAGTCAAACTCAAATATGACATCATAAAATAGGAAAGTATCGAATTTGCTAACCGTATCGTGATCCAACTCCCTGACACCTTGCAGAGAAGGCCAAAGTTTCTCTAACGGTCATTTCTCCTATGTGAAGATCGTGTTGACTTATGTAAGCCGCGGTTCTTTGGGGCACAAACTCATTCATGACATGTCCATTGTAAGTTACCCTTCCTATTGTTTGAGGAAAAATCTTCACTCTTTCAGTATAATTGGATGATATTTTGATGTATAACAAAAGGAGGGCTTAAATTTGATGAAAGGTGACTTGCGTTAACCTTTAGTTCAGGATCAAGCTTGCCGGCCAAAGCTAACAAGAGCGTGGTCTTTCCTGAACTAGGTGGACCCAGAAGCAAAGTCATCCTGCAAAATTGTCCACCCAAATGAGAAGAAACTTGCCAGAAAATAAAAGTAAAGCTAATTTTCCACCACTATGATAAAGGAAAAAAGACAAATCCAAATTCAATTCAGTTCGGTTTTGTTCTCATTAAAAGATGGAAATATATTAGTTCCAAATCGAATTTGAATTGGTAATCCAATCCACATGTTGAAAACTTCTTTCCAACTAGAATGTGACAATTTCTAGTTGGGACCTTTGATTAATTACACGAAGTCTAATGCATTGAATACAGCACCTAGCTCAGAGATGGAACGAAATCACTCATGCTAAAATAAAATTAAGTTCAATTCGGTTGAATTTGGAGGCTTGAAGAACTGATTTTTGAGTTGGTTTGCTTTGCTCACCTGCCAGATTTGATGATCCCACTGACATCTTGAATGATGGTCAAGTGCTTCTTTCTACTAGGAAGTACGTGCAGAAAATTCAAGAAGCCCTTCAAGGGTAGAAAGAAACAAAAAGAAAAGTAAAGGTTAAATGAAGAAACCAATCAGAACATCCAATCAATTTATTGAATATCATTTTAGTCAAATGATCTTTATTGCAAATTGTTTGACTCAATAGTATAGGACTTTGGATGTGTGGTGTATATTTTGCTAGGATCCCCCCCTTCAATAGCTAGCTTCTAGGCTCTAATTCTCCTAAAGTCAATATCAATGGATACAAAAGCCATTTGTCATCTCTCCCAATTGCAACTGAGCGGCACGGGTGGTGACACAAGGATTGTAGTGTTTGCTCGAGACTAGCTAAAGGGCTAGCACAAAAGCTAACCCTTTGTGTGCGCCGCAATCGTGGAGCATGGTTGATCGTTATGATCCTAATTGCAAGGGATGGGACTCGGATCTCACATATATGGTATGGGCTTTTGATGCGTGGTTTATATGGTCTCGGGCTCTCTTCACACTTCAATGGATAGCTATCGAGGTGAGAGAGCCAAGGCCATAAAAATCACATATTGAAGTCCATATCGATGAATTAGGATCCTAACAAAAATGGAGCTGCCATTTTGGCTTTTATATTCCACATATTTAGGTGGTTGCTAGCTTACCTCTAGAATACTAGTGCAGAAATTAATGACGGTGGGCAAAGCCCTGCTTCCTTCATGAGCCTCTGCCTCCACTTTCAAATGCTCGAATCTGACTTCAATTGTAGGAAGATCAATTCCAACTCTGCAACCAGAGTCACCAAAAACCACAAATATTCAAGCCTAAAATAAATAAATAATTAATTAATTAATTACATCTTTATAGTACCATGACAACTTTACTGCGAAAAAGACAAAACATGCTTGAATCATGAAGGAACGATTCCCACCATTCTGGACGACAGAATTTTCACGGGCATGATAAGAATTTTCCTTGGTAAAGATTTTTCTCGGGAATCTAATAGACTCCATGCCAAGAAACGTGGCAAATTTGGTAAACATTTTCCTTTTTACTCAGAAAACCCACAAACAGAGGTTCCAAAGACAGAGCAAACGGGATAAGTACATTATCAGTGCTATAAATTGTGTACGGTGCTCACTTTAATGCCAAAAGTTTCTATCAGATCACTTAAGTGCCAAAAAATTTTAAAAAAGATCATTTTAGTGCCAACTTCAATTTGGTTGGTCGGAAATCCGACGTGACACATTTTTTATTAATTTTTGAAGTTGATGTAGCTCGCTGGAGAGTATAGTCAGCATTTAAACAACAAAACAACGCCATTTAGTGTCTCTTCCCCAATTCAAAACCCTAAATCTCCAAATTGAGAAAGAGAGAGAGAAGATAAGTCAACGGCGATGGGCTAGTCGTCGTCCTCAATGGCCCCCGCGCTCAGCGGCCGCGGGTCCGACTTGACCCCGACCCCGACGACGACCACTCAGCGGCCAAGTCGAAGGTCGTGATCTGGCCGGTGCTTGAGGAGGCTGCCGACAAGTGCGCCGCCCCCAATCTCTCCCTCTCCATCTCTGATCTCCCCCAACGAGAGCCTGGCCTGCGTCTTTCAATACCTAGGCTTTGACGACCCAAGCTTATGCTCCCTCGGGTGCCGCCACTGGCTCGCGATCAAAGGCCAGAGCCACCAGAGGCTCGCCCTCCACACCCACTCGGAGCTGCTGGACGCGGTCCTGGCTCGAAGTATTTGAGGACGTTGAAGCTGATGAAATGTTACCAAGATTGGGACATGGTGCCACTACAACGGAGGACGAGCGATGGCAACCGAGCGACGGAGGCTGAGCAACGGCGGCCGAGCGACGGCGGTCGGCATTGTGCGAGGATCGGACAAAAAAACCCTAATTTCAATCAAAAAAAAAAAAAAAACCCAAATGAGTTGTGCGACATCGTTTTCTCGAGGCCATCCACTTAGGACGGCAAAACGATGTCATTTTCTTAAGGACTACGGAAAACAACATCGTTTAAAGGCCTTGTCGATTTTTTTTTTAATTATAAAAGCCATGTAATCATTTTGACCGGAATCTCTCGCCAATGGCACCAAAGTGATCGTTTTTTCTCTGATTTGGCATTTAAGTGATCCGACGGAAACTTTTGACACCAAAGCCAGCGCTATACACAACTTATGGTGCTGATAATGTACTTCTCCCCAGAGCAAACAAAGATCGTACCTGTCAATGCGGTTCCGGAGCTTCAGCAAGAAGCCCTCGTTGTCCTCCTCAATGACCCTCACTAACCTCTCAAGCAATCTCTTCCTGTCATGAAAGCCCAGGTTCCATATATCGATTTGGTTAGCACTGCCGCCAGCCATCAGAATCCCTTTCTGGAGACGCTCGAAGGTGGGGAGTTTCTCGAGAGCAGCCCATCTCAGAGCTTCCTCGTCATCCTCATCGCGCGAAGACCTCGAGAACACATCCACCATCGATGCATGGTTCCTCCACGTGGTGGAGCTGGTCGCGCGCAGGCTGTTGCCCGCTCTGTATGTATCTCCTCCATCCATGGATGATGATGGTGTCTGCTAAAGCGCTGCTCTTGCTCTGTTTCAAAACACAAGAAGTGAAGAAGAAGAAGAAGAAGAAGAAGAGGGAGGTGACAGCGTTTCGTGTTCTGTTCAATGCTGATGTGCGCTTGTGTAATTACGTATGAAAGTTGGCTATTTTCATCGAGCTCGTAAGCAAGAGAGAGACGGGGTAGACACCGGCGTAAAAATGGAGTTTATATAGAGAGACTGAGCGATCATTGGGCCCCAGTGGGGCGGCTTCTGGAATTTTTGACTCTGTAGATCCTGGGTTGGGAAAAAAGAAGCTAAAAATTCATTCTTCATTTCAATATTTTCGCTTTTTTTTTTCAATTGAACTTCCATATTTTCTATTTATACAATTTAATCCTTTAATTTTCACAAATTTTCTAATCAAATCCTTTGACCGCCCAGCCTACCCAAGTCCAATGGACGTGGCCCTCGGACAACGTCGTAGCGCAACGCGCATAAAATATTTCGAGGGTGGATGTCCGTGTGAGAGTCTATATTGGCCAAAATTCATCCGTATTATACTCATGCTGCCTACATATGCTAAATTTTTCCACATACATCCACATGGAGATTCGCATTTTATCTGTATCACACACGTCAACTAAAATTCGTTGGGTTTTGTGTTAGAGGGACTTGATTAAATTACTCGTGAAAGTATACGGATTTGAGTAGAAATTATAAGCAAGAGAAGAAACAATCTTGACCATCCAATTGGTGCAACGATAAGTTATCAAAGAAGGAAGCGATTTTAATTACGAGGACCCCAATTCCAAAATGGAAAGAGGCAAAAAAAAAACATTGGCGGAGAATATGAAATATTCTTCTTGGAAATTTAATTCCAAAATAAAAAAAATAAAAACTCATTTTTCTTAAAAATGAGATTGGAAATGATTGACATATCAAATCATAGAAGTATTTAGTTTTGCCAGCATTGGCATGATGTTATTGCATCGTTTTAGGCTCTGTTTGGTAAATGTTTATGTTTTTCCCAAATTCTTTTTTTTTTATTCCTCAGAACAAAAAAAAAAAAAAAAAGAACTCCGTTTGGTAATGTCAATTAATTTTTTTATTCATCAGAATAGAAAAGTGGTTAAAGAATAGATTTGTAATAGAAACAAAAAAAAAAAAATTAACTTCTTATTATTGGGAACAATTTTTAGAAATAAGTAAACCCCCCTCTCTTTTCTTTTTTTCTTTTCTTCTTTTCTTCTTCTTTGTCAGTCGCCACCCCCCGCTACTGCTTGTTGCCAACCAACCACCATTCACTGCCACTCCTTGCCGCTCGCCGGCGGGCCGACCCTAGCCAATAGTCTCCAATTGTCGCTGCCAATCGTCAACCGCCGCCAACTGCTGCTATAAACTGTCGACCGTCGTTGCCCGCTATTGACAGCCGCTACCACTTACCATCACTTGCCTTCGATGACCGCGACCACCGTAACTGCAGCCAATTGATGGTGGTGGTGGGTGGCAACAAGTAGCGACAGCGGTTGACGGCCAACGGTAGCAGCCATTGGCAGCAAGCGACAGCGGCTCGGCAATGGGCGGTGACGGTAAAGAAGAATAAGAAAAAAATTAAAAGAAATTTTATATTACAAAGATATTTGTGAATCGTACCATGTTCATTCTTATTCTTTTTTCATTCCGAAAATAGAAATTTTGTATAGTTACCAAACGCGTTCTTTTACTAAGAAATTATTTCAGAGAATAGAAATAAAAGAGACTATTTAAAAAAAAAATTATTCTCCAGAATAGAAGCGTTATCAAACGGACCCTTAATGGCGCCGATGGCTAGGGAGGTTCTTTGGACAATGGTGCCAAGCGTAGTGCATGTGGTCATCTGCAGATACATGAACACTTGAAATTGTCTTTGAATTACATCTTCGCATCGGATCCCTATAGCAAATATCATTTTGGCATCCTCTAATGTGTTCAACACTTTTAACAATTCACGGCTGCCTTTGATTAGTGTCCATCGACCAAGTAGCGCAAAAAGGTTTTAGACACCTACAATGGTATTTTTTTTTTTTTTTTTTTTTTGGGTAAAGGTAATGGATCCTACAATGGTGTATTGATACATCAAGAAGCTCAAACTATTCTTACAACTAGTAGAACCATCTATGCCATTATAGAAAATAATTTGGACCAGAGTAAGCACAACAAAGATCATATTATATTCTATTGGTGATAAGAAAATTAAAATAAATGGTTAATTAGACTATTCTTGTTTTGCGAAAAATGCATAATTTGGAAAATATTTTCCTAAAAATGATTTCTTATATTACTTGAAATAGCTAGTTAATGAAAAATATTTTTATCATCAACAATTATTTTGTCTAAACATTATCGTGAACAATGAAAATATTTTTAATTTATTCATTTTGCAAGCGATATAGACAATTATTCTTTAAAAAATATTTTTAAAATTATTCATTTTTTGAGAAAAAATTTTCGTGAAGTAAACTGAGCCTTAAAAGAATAAAAAGGTATCGATGAGACTGAAAAATAGGATGCCTACGTAATAAAATTGAAATTAACAACTTAGTGCAGGAGTTCTAAAATAACCATATTAAAGCCAATTTGCCTTGCTAAAGAAGCAAATTAGCTAGGGACAGCACGCGTGGTGAGGAAGGTTCCACGGTCGAAAGTGCCGACAGTCATGCTTGTCGTCATCTGCAAATACAACAGCACTCGGAGGATCACGCCAGACACGAAAGGTGTTCGGTAGCTGTGCCAACTGCATCTCCCAGGAGGAAGCAGAAAAAAGGACCAGAAATAAAGTCTTGATCTGACTTCGTCGTCACTTTCCTAGCGTTTCCCCCTCAACATGTGAAACGCATTTTGGACAAAAGAGAGGAACGCTCGTACGACCAGGAATCAAAATAATTCCAGCTGAAGTCGGTTGGCTTAGCTGTTAAGGATCGAACACTCTGTACCGATTATGCGTAGGTTTGATTCTCACTGTTAGCAGTCTCCCGTTAATAAGCGAAATGCAAGTCCAGTATAAGTCCTCAAAGTAAGCCAGCAACATGCCCTCATCTTGAAATGGAGTAATCTACTTTTAAGATAAAGACGCGAAAAATCCCAAACTTATATATTTGTCACAAATTTATCTCCAAACTAATTTTTTGACATCAAAAAAATCATAAATTGATATACACGTGACAAATATTCATTCAATTAATTTCCGTTAAACTGTTACCATCAAATTACTGAATTGGATAACACGTAATAGCTAATTGATGTATCCATTTAGGGTTTTACCATTTCATAGTATTAATCCAATTTAAAGAAAACTAATTGAAGGTAAATTGATCACAAATGTATCACTTTGATAAATTTTGTGATCAAAAATTTATTTAAAGTAAATTTGTCGCATATATATTAGTTTAGGATTTTTTGTGATAAAAAAATTAATTTTAGATAAATTAGTCAAGAATATATCAATTTAAGAATTTTAGTGATATTAATCCTCTCCCTTTCACCCAAACATTTTGCTATGAAAAATTAAAATGACTCAAAAGATAATTATCAATTCTGATAAGATGGGTCATTGACAAATAACTTATTAGATAGTGACAAGCTTAGACTTTTAGATTTAGGAAGTGCTTGGGCAAGAAAACCAAGGACACGCGTGAAAATGAACAGTAAAATCTTGAGGGAGAAATCAATAAAATCACTGTGAAAGTTCAACAAAGCACTGTTCGTCATAAATGAATACGGCACTAAATATCCTTGGACCCACCTCTGCCTATGGAACTTAGGATGGATCTTGGGTTCAATTGAACATGCGATCCACGTCATCAGACGTGGATGAGTCATTCACTAAAATACGATCACTATTTTAAAAACTCAAATTTACTTGGATAGTTTTGGAACCCTCAAAAAGAAAATTGATCATAATAAAAAAAATTGTTCGCCAAACTCTAATTTAATATTTTGAGACAATTAGATCTTAACGTTATAAGGCTATGTTTGATAGTTAGAATAAAATTTAAAATAAAATAAAATTTATCTTATCTTGTGTTTGTGTCTACTTAATGTCGTGACCAAATTTTCAGGTGAACCACCTAGGGTTTGGCTAATGGATTGCTAAGCCTAAACTTAGCTCGAGCTCTTCCAAGCTCATACCAATTTCGGACTTAGGTTCAAGTTCTTAACATGCAATTGATTCTTAATTATAAGTCACCACTAATCAGTTTATGGTAAGTCGATTAGACACCTAAGTAAAATAATTGGAGAATTATTTCACTTCTACAAACCAGAGATTTTTGGTACAGAGACTTGATTACGTTAGATCTCTCTAACGCCTTTTCGGTACCTTTCTTTTTTATTTTAAAAAATTGTTTGGCAAGCAGTTTGAATTCATTTTAATTTACTTTCCTAAAATGTGAGGTGATCACATAGGTGCGCAAACCACCAATTTAACACCCAAGAAAGCAAAAATAAATAAAATGCAGGACTTACCCTATAGCAATGAACGCATCTGCAGTGTTAGATCAGAATTCACATCAGCAATCCTAGATATTATTTCTAATTAACACGCCATCACTCAACTTTTTTTTGTTTTCACTTTTTTAACAAGAATATAATCCATATGCAATACAATGCTTCTAATCTAATATGAAATTATATGTCATAGCAACATATCCTAAACTATATGAATGAGTAAAAATTTGTGATTTCTTAATGAACATGCTATAATTAAATATGCAATCTAAATTAACCAAAATGACCTAATTCTAATGACGTGCAAATGACATTTTTTTATTTTCTTAAAAAAAAAAACATGCAATCTATCCTAGAATTGAAACTAATTTATCCTAGGACATTTTTTGTATTTTTCATGAAATTCGAAATTAGAAAAATATGAAAATTAACTAACTAGATTAAGATTCTATCCAACTTGTATTAAGGATCAGGTCAAGCTAAACCCTAATTTAAACTGAGATATTATCTTAACCTAGCAATTTATAACCTAAGATGCAATCTATCTAAAAACTCAATCTAAACTTAAAGTGAAACACTACTGTAATTCTACATAATATATGCATGATGATTTTTTTTGTTTTTTTTTTTATAAAATTCGAAATTAAACTTGCCAAATAATTAAACGTGCCATTAAAAAAACTAACATTGTAAATGAATGCATTTTTTTTGGATTTTTATTATTTTGTAAAAAAATTCGAAATAAACTTATATTCTAAATATGCCGATAACCCTAGGATGATAAACCTAATCTAACTCAATTTTTTTTTTTTTGACTTTCTTTTTTATAATAACAAAGTCGACTCAAACGACACGACATCACATCCAACAAGATAAGATTGTTATCCAAAAATTGACGAACTATATCTTGCGTATGAGATCGGGTCGACCAATTTCAAATTAAATCGCGAATCTAATATCGGGCATGAGATGAGATTGTTGATTTTGCAAGAGATTGTGAGTCGGATTTCGGGCACGAAAATCGGACTGTAATTTGAGGGGCTCTTTCATGTTAGAATTTCAAAGAAACATTAAGAGGTAATAATTCCACTAAAAAAACCAACTACAAAAGAAATAATAAAAATAAATAAGAAAACTACCTGATGTATTTTTCTTTTTGTTTTTTTTTTTTTCCTTTCAAGCTTCGGCTCGTGGCAGGTCACCAAGGGCAGAGGTCATCGGTCCGGCAAGGGTGAACCGGCGGCGCTGGCAGCAAAACAAGGGCGGAGCTAGGAAGGCTCAAGCGAAGGGGACTTCGGCGACCAGTCCTGGCGTCGCTCGGCGTAGGTGAAGCAGCAACTCGGACCACCGGCGAAGGGCGTCGCGGGCAGAGGACTCCGAGTGCAGGCGTCGCGGGCGGAGGACTCGCTAAAACAAATCACCGGCGAAGGCGGGGCGGCGTTGCTGCGTCTGGGCGGACGGTTTGGGCAGCGAAGGGAGCAAGGGACTCGCGAGGGCGGCGAGGAGCTCGGCAAAGGGCGGCTCGAGTGCTTGTGTCGCGGCAGAAGGTGAGCGGCGCCCTGGCGCAGTGGTGGCAGAGCAGCTCGACTCGGGATCGGGTTGCTGGTGGAGACCGACGATGTGAGCACAGCGCGGGTGAAGAGGAGCCGGCTATCGGGGCAGCGAATCTGGGGAAGACAGTGAACAGTAAATGTCCAATCACTTCCCCCTCTCTACTGCTTCTGCTTTTACGTTTCCCCTGTCCCTGTTCTCTCTCTCTCTTTTTACTTTTCACTTTTCACTTTTTTTCTTCTTCGATGAAAAGAAGCCCCCCCTCATTCTAAACACGTACGGCCTTTTATAAGGGAAAGACTACATCCGCAATATTTCTTCACCAATTTTATCCTATATTGATAGGATTCAAGATTATGATAAAATTTTCCTTTAAATCTGAATCTTGCAAAGATAAATCGTAATATTTTTCTGTCACTCCTGCCCTATCAAAAAAATTTATCATATCTCGGAAAAATTTCGAATTTCAATTTCTCACGAGATAATTTTCAATAAAAAAACAGGCTTGGGTCAATTTGCTTGCTTCGTGAGTTTAGTCCAGCTTGCTAAGTTAAAGCTCAAAACCACTAATTTCAACCCATCTGCCATCGGTCTAATAAATAAATACACAAAATGCAAATTAAAAATAAATGCACCTAATAATTCCACTAAAAAAAAAAAAACCAACTACAAAAGAAATAATAAAACTTCCTAATGTATTTTTCTTTTTCTTTTTTTTTTCCTTTCAAGCTTCGGCTCGTGGCAAGTCACCAAGGGCAAAGGTCATCGGTCCAACAAGGGTGAACCGGCGGCACTGGCATCAAAACAAGGGCGGAGCTAGGAAGGCTCAAGCGAAGGGGAGTTCGGCGACCAGTCCTGGCGTCGCTCGGCGTAGGTGAAGCAGCAACTCGAACCACCGGCGAAGGGCGTCGCAGGTAGAGGACTCCGAGTGCAGGCGTCGCGGGCAGAGGACTCGCTAAAACAAATCACCGGCGAAGGCGAGGCGGCGTTGCTGCGTCTGGGCGGACGGTTTGGGCAGCGAAGGGAGCAAGGGACTTGCGAGGGCAGCGAAGGGAGCAAGGGACTTGCAAGGGCGGCGAGGAGCTCGGCAAAGGGCGGCTCAATTGCTTGTGTCGAGGCAGAAGGTGAGCAGCGCCCTAGCACGGTGGTGGCAGAGCAGCTCGACTCGGGCTCGGGTTGCTGGTGGAGACCGACGATGTGAGCACAGCGCGGGTGAAGAGGAGCTGACTATCGGGGCAACGAATCTGGGGAAGACAATGAACAGCTACTTCCGAACAAAAACAAGAGCGAGGTGTTTCTCTCAGGAGGCCCTGTTTCCATCAAAGAGAATATTCGGCTTGCATTTGGCTTTCAGGAAGGTCAACTCCCGGTCCAGTACTTAGGGGTGCCCATCATCACTTCAAGACTTGGGAAAGCTGATTGTGCTCCGTTGATTGATCGTATCACCGCAAGAATTCAATTGTGGGCTCACCGCTTTTTATCCTTTGATGGCAGGCTTCAACTTATAAGGTCGGTACTACATTCTATCTAAGCCTTTTGGGCTAGTGTTTTTTCTCTGCCTACCTTTGTTCTTGATAGAATTGAACAACTACTAAGACAGTTTATGTGGAAGGGCACCTCGCTTGGCCGAGGCGGTGCCAAAGTATCTTGGGATGACATTTGCCTCCCAAAAAATGAAGGTGGCTTGGGTATTCAGAAATTGAGAGACTGCAATACTGCTTCCTTACTTAAGTACATTTGGTTTCTCTTCACCGATAGAGAATCTCTCTGGTGTCGTTGGATCCATTCTTATTTTTTAAAGAAGGACAACTTTTGGAACTCCTCCCCACCCACTACATGCTCGTGGGTGTGGAAAAAAAATCCTTCAACTTCGAAGACACTTTAGGCTCTCTTTCTTTTGGAAGATTGGCCACGGTTTCTCTGTCTCCTTATGGCATGACCATTGGCTGGAATGTGGCCCGCTTCTCTTACTTATTCTGCCGGACCTTGTGGAGAGTTGTCGCCTTCCAAGCTATTCTGTAGTGGCGGACATTTATTCTCCCGCAGGTGCTTCTTTGAGAGATCTCCTCGCAAATATGGGAATTACTATACCCATTCTTTCTACTGATTCTTACCGCTTCACCTAGCGAGAAGATCCATCAGGTTCGTTCTCTGTTGCCTCTGCCTGGAAATACATCAGGGTTAAAAAGAATCGAGTGTCTTGGGCTCCTCTTATTTGGGACAATGACCTTGCACCCAGATTTCAATTTCATTTGTGGTTGCTCGCAAAAAATAGGCTACCAACTCAAACTCTTCTTCTCTCTTATGGGAGGATTGAGTTCTCTGTTTACGCTTTTTGCTACTCCGTTCCGGACTCCGTGGACCACTTGTTCTTTGAGTGCACAACGTCTGCAACTCTTGTGTTCTTTTGGGCTTCTAGATGTAATTTACCTTGGAAGAATAGAGTTTGGAAGGACAACCTCTCTTGGGCTCTCAAATTCCTATCTGGCAAAGATTTTTTTTTACAGTATTGCCCGTTTCTCTTTTGGGGCTTTATGCCGTTTCATATGGAAAAAAAAAGAATTCTATCATCTTTCGGGGTGACTCTTTGGCAATTCCGGCCATGAAGAATCACTTGATCAAGGTTGTGAAGGATAAGGCTCTTTTGTTCTATAATGTCCCACCTACTCCAAGAAACAAGCGACTCCAGAGAAGTTGGGGGTTCGATCCGTCCATCTTCAGCTCGGCGTCTTCTTCCTAGCTCTCCTCTGTCTCTTCACTCTTTGGAGGGGTGCCTGAGGGTCGTTGGTCTGTTTTTTACTTGTAGTTCAGCCGATTGGTTGCTGCTCTGTTTCCTTCTATCTGTATTTTTTTTTTTATTCGGCACCCTCACACTCTCCCTGCCCCCACAGCTAAAGTGTGAGTTACGGTGCAGAATTCTTGTTCATTTGTCCAAAGCTTAATATATATTGTTACCTTTTACCAAATAAATAAATAAATAAATGCACCTAGATTAATATGCTGTGCAATTAATATTTTTGTTTTCAGGGATAAAATTTACTCATAATTTTCTATGTAATAAATAAATGACCATATCGCCAAACTTTAGATGTCAACACTTAAGATAAAATAAAGTCTCGGATATAAGAGAGATATAAGGAATGTAAAATAAAGGTGGATAAGATTTCTAATATCCATAATAAAAAAGTTATTTTTCTAAAATAACAAACTTCTTTTATTAATAAAATTAAAATCATATTTCAATATAAATAATATTAAATTTCTAATAAAAGGAATTCAAAATAAAAAATAAAAAAAAATATTTTTCAATTTAATCTTATTTTTATTTAGTTATTCAATTTAATTCTACCTTATAATATAATTTCAATATATAATAATTAAATATATATTTATATTTATTACATATTTTAGGTATATTAGTACTGTTTATTATTTAATATAAATTTATAAGAGAATGATGGAAGGGAAAAAGAAATTAACAAGAAAACAATTAGAAAAGAGGGAAAAAAAATCAAATAACAATTAAGTAGGCTAGAGTGTCGTAAGAAATTTTTACCATCTTTGTTTTTACAACCATTACATTCGTTTACATTGATATGCCATTTATACCAAATAATATACATGATATGATATGAACATATCTAAATTTATTATAATGATTCACCAAGATAGGAAATAGCAAAATATCTAGATTTCATGTCATATTTTATCTAGTCTATTCCCGATTAAAAATCTAAACAATCAAATGTAGCCTAAGGTGATTTGACAATTTTCAAGAATCGCAAATCTTTTGTAGCAACGATCATAGCAACGAATTCGAGGCTGTTGATTTTATAACTAATTGTAACATACTGCACGTTTCAAGAGTTCTATGATGAGCACCAATTAAATTATGGATGCCCCACTACATTATTTAGCCTAAATTGAAATTTATTCCCAAATTCATGATGCGATGTAATCTAAAGGTATTGAGATGAATTCGGAGCCGGATAATTCATCCCCAGCGGCTCCTACACGCAACAATGAGAATAAATTGACAAAAAGCAGGATTGTACTACTAAAATGGCACAACCAGTTTAACCACTAGAGATTTTGAATTAAAATATAATTCTCATGCTCAACAAATTTAGAGAACAAGTGGGGAGATAATTCAAAAGTTCCTGCATTTTAAGTCATACCTCCAAAACCTAAGATTAAAGCCACGACACCGTGTTTGACTCGTAATCAAGTCCATGTTTTTGAGAGTTGACAAATTTAAAAAAGCTTCCCAATTTCCATCCACCAAGAAGAAAAAGCAGGCTCAGGCTCAGCCTTAGGACATGATCCCCATATATTTTATTTTCCTTTTTATCGAATTCCTGGCTCATGTTCAGATTTTTTCGTTCGATTTCTCTTCTCTTACTTTTCTGTACGTCTTTGTATTCATAAGCATTAGATGTATAACCATAACCTATCATTAGTTTGATTTGCCTTCTTTGTCTACTTGCTTCTATACTGTCTTTTGAGTCCGTGGTTTATTTTGTATCACCGATTTTAGGAACTACAATCTCATTTGTAGTCTCAATCTCTATTGTCTCTGAGGTATCCAAAGTCTTCACTTGAAGTTTCAACTCACTACTGACACCATGATTCGTCTGGTCTATGAGTAGTATCTCAAGACTCCTCTATCAAAGCATAGCTATCTTGCCAAGTGATCTAGGATCAATGCATTATGGTTAATAGCCATTCACACTTAAACTCATCTAGGTGGGCCTTGATGGAATTACCTTCAGCATAACCTAAAACATTCTCTTCAATACATATAGGCAATTAATAAAAACCCTTTGTTGTATAGAGAGCTTAAAGTTTTGTCTACAACGTTGCAGTATCCTTTTTCCCTATCACTTCTATTAAAATTTCATCCGATAGGTTCAACACGACTATACTCTTAGAACACGACTATACTCTTAGCTCTCTCAATAATTCATCCTTGTTGACATCTTTCATCTTTTCCGTCAACTTAGCATTGCAATCCAACACCTTGGCCAAATTTTAGGCTGTCAATAGCCTACTCACTCGAACACTCCATAGCCCACAGTTGTTCCTCTCGTTAAACTTCTCGATTTCTACTTTCAATAAACATAATTGCAATAGCGAAATTTCCAGAAAACAATCAAACAAGTAGTAAAAAGCCCCAAATCAAATCCAAACAATTCTATCATTAGTTTTGATACTAATTATTGCAAACTTAATATAGAAGCTATAAGATCTTACAATTAAATGGACGTAAAAACACCAAAGAAATAAAGGAAAAACAATAAAGAATACCATAAACAATAAAAAAAAAATACCATAAATCAACCTAGTTCGATTTGAGTATTGGAATTTACTCCACAATGAGAACCAATTACAAATAATTTACTAATATATTGAAGAATTATAAATTTATAGCGGCTCACATGCTTCAAATGTTTCTCAGCCCTAGACTTACTCAAAAACAGAGTGTTTACGAAAAAAATAACTCAATTCATATGCATGACTTAAAGGACAAAATCCATCATGTTCTCAGCTCCTCCGTGAGTTCAAAGAAAGAGATCCGCTGGCGGCTTTAAATCTTTTTTTTTTTTTATAATTCTCTTGTTCGGCTCCTTCACTAAAAGGCTGCTGTGTGGCTAGGAGTGAATTCCTTGTGTGCGCCATTAAGAAGGAAAGTCAAACCTCAACTAGTATCTTTCTTTATGCGGTCAAATATCTTTCTGGATAAGACCAAACCCCACGCGAATGTGTGGCCTTTGGGGAGAGGAATTCTAATTCAGTTAGAATTCTATGGATTCATGTGCTAAATATTCAGTTTAACAAACTGATCTACATCCTCCACTTGGATTGGGTCTTGTACAGGAGCTTAAACTAGAGAAAAATTTTAACAATATACTCCTAGCACTATCCTTTATGTTAGAGAGAAATGCCAAGGCTTTGAGGCTTTAAACCTTAAAACTTTTGTATAATCTCGCCAAATCACTTTAGTAGATGAGCTTAATAAAAATTCTAATATCCCTAGCCTTTTGCTTGGCTAAGATGGCACTAGTCAAGAAAAAGCTTAATTGCTCCATGATCTCTTACTAACACTAGAGTTAACTAGAGAAGCAAATATTTTGACTTTGATTCTACAAGACCTAGCTATGAGACTGCACTGAATCATCACTCGGATAACAAGAAGTTTTTTCCTGGTCTCACAGGCATTTCAAGGCGGTTGCTCCTGCAAGGCTTGTGTTCCTTGTTGGGCCCATTTTGTTCCTGGGGTGAACACCATCGAAAAAAATATTATGCTCCAGGGACAATAGAGCAAGAAAAATGAGGGGAAAATAAAAGAATTATCCATTCTTTTGAATTAAGAAAAGTGTATTCCTTAGTCAAGAATGAATTTCTGAGATGATACCCTTGCAATGTATCTGACACCACCTCGACTATCTTTTCCTTGATATTAGTAGTGAAGATAGACATCCAAAAAAAGAAAACCTTCAGGTGTATTATCCGCATGAGAACGTCAATCAATTCCAGGGAACACTAACCCAGTTCGGTTTGAATATTTTTCGGCTAGATAGAACAGTAGTTGCTCTGACCGGTGCCCTGGGCCGAACTGATTGTCTCCAACATTAATTATACTGGTAGCAATCGCCTTCGATGGCGGCTTCCCTCTCCTGACCCCACTCAAATTTTAGAAAATTTCACTTAGACCAATGATTTTGTAAGTATGTTTCAATTTGATCCCTTTTTTTCTTTTTCCCCTGTGTGTGTGTGTGTGTGTGTGTGTGTGTTCCTATTCAACTAGATTTATTAAACAGCCAATATGACGCTAACTGGTCTTAAAATGTCCAAAATATAAATTCACTTGAATTTTCATATGCATAAATGGAAGAAAGGGATCACAGAATATTAATGCCTGTAATCCACGAATTCTTATTTTTGTGTGATTATGGTACCTAAATCCCATCAATCTTGCACTTGACTTAAATTTCAAGTACATTTTCGGGTTTACTTATGAGTTCTTTGGGCATAGTTACATTATAATTCAATCGCAAATATTTTGGCTTTATGAGTTCTCGTGTGATTTTGATTTTCTTGAATTTTTTCGTACTTAATTTGGAAAGCAATGGATATCCTGAAGTCACTATAAATTTATTTTAATAATGCTTTATCATGATTTAGTTTGGTTATGTGTATGAATTGTGAAGAATGTTAAGAAAAACTAGGTACATGGACTGCAAGCGAGTATATGTGAAAGTTTGGGGGACTCAATTTTCATTTCAAATTTGGGGATTTAGCAGTAACTTTCCGAGCATATTACCGCTTTTGTTTCACCCACTGGTAAAAAGTTCTAGCTCTTCCACCACTCACCATCAATTTATGTGTTTATATAAACATGATAAATAAAAATATCTAGTGTGTACTTCCCTAGATGCATGATTGTTCAGAATATGAATTGTTCAACACGACACTAAATGTGTAATTCGTGGCGCACGATTATTGCCTGGCGCAAAGCTATGGGGGGCTCAAATGCTAGGCCGGGCCAGCGTCCGGTTACACAGTGGAGGCCCAACGCTAGCTCGCACGTCTTCGGCACTAAACGTGCCAGCCCGATCCATGCTCGGCGCCTATTTTGTGCGATTTGCCTTTCCACCCCTCTTCGGCCCTTTTCAGCTTCTGTTCCATTTCTAATTTATGGAGTTTTCTATGTTACTCGGATCAGCCGATGAAAAGAAAAGGTCAGCACGAGTGAAGAGTGGCGAATAATAGATCCTTATTCCGGCATTTCTTGGTTATCTCTCTTTCTGTATGTTTTGATACCTGGAGGGCGAATCTGGCATCTGATTTGGTTTTGGTTTTGGTTCGGGGTTGGTCCTTGGCAAGTTGAGTGCTCAAATGGAGGAAGCAAATTCAAAGACTGCCAAGAGAGGAAAGAGCATGTCAGAGGAGACACAGAGGGAGGTAGGAGAGAGAGAAAAAAGGGATGGTCAGAAGTAAAGGTTACGTTGAGAAAAAAGAGAATCAAAAGAAACTAAGGAATCAAGAAAGCGACCCGAACCAAATCGTGTGTTTTAATTTGGGCACCGTATGATCTGTATTGCAAACACACACATATCAAACACGTTCAAGTCATTTTAGGAATTATGGAAATCCAAACTCAAACAATTGACACCCCCGTTACTGTAGTATCAAGATAATTAATTATCTTTTATGCCAACTCTTAAGAAGAAACTATAAACAAATAATTAATGACAGGTGAAAAATGGCATAAATGATCTCTAAATTTTTTACTCAATGTGCAATGTAGTCTCCAAAATTTTAATTTGTTTAATAGGATCCTTAAACTTTACCCAAATTTGTTCAATGTCGTCCATCAAATTTTAATTTATTCAACATAATCTCTGAACAAATTAGCTTTTAGACTATGTGAAGATAGCTAATGTTATTCTTCCATTAATTTATGTTTGGAGGAAATATGGAACATCTTCGTATAAGATAAATATATCACATTGAGTAAATTAAAAATTTTGAGATGATATTGCATATTAGGATAGAGTTTAGAGATCGCGTTAAAAAATTAAAATTTTAAATATCACATTGCACATTAATTTAATGTTCCAGGATCATTTAAGTGCAAAGTAAACTCAATCCCCCGTTCTGTTCGTTTGGTTTGACTACTGTTGTTTGGGGACGCACGACCACTGTTCCAGTTTCCCTTTTCACACGATCCACTGGCGAAGTGACGTGATGACAAAAATCACCCAATCGAATCATCCAAAACCCACAAGACAGCAGGTTGACAATGGCGCCTCCTTATCCATCCCTTTCGCAGAAACCCCAGAGAGAGAGAGAGAGAGCGAGAGCGCTTCACTTGCTACTGCCTGCTTCAACCTCCGTCCTCCTCCAATGGCAACTACGTCGAACGAGGGGATGTACGCCGTCGCGAGGAGGGTCGCTGCCGTCGCCAACCACCTGTCCCCTCCCGACCCCGCCCCGAAGGCGGGGCAGTCCTCTGTCTCCGCTCGGCCCTGCGGCGGCGGCGGCTCCATGAAGGACTCCTACCAGCGCATTCACGGCGAGGTCCCCGACCATCCGGTCGTGTGGAGGACCGCGGACGATGGGTCGGGCCCGGAGTTCACCGACGTCATCTACGAGAAAGTTGTCGGCGAAGGAATCGCCAAGGTTCTTCGTTTGAGCGGAAGCTCGGTTTAAGCGTGTGGTCAACATTACTTGCAATGAATGATCATGAATTCATTATGAATGCCCTTTCTCCTCCTGTATTGGTGTTGTGCAGATTACGATCAATAGGCCGGAGAGAAGAAATGCGTTCAGGCCGAAGACGGTCAAGGAGCTGAGCCGCGCATTTAACGATGCGAGAGACGATGTTTCGATCGGGGTCATCATTCTCACTGGAAAGGTACTCTTCGTTTCTGTAATGTCTTGATTTTCTTCTTGTAATGCGCACTTTTTCTGGATAGTGATAGCAGAGCAGGCTGATGCTGCAAAAATTTCGGGTTTGCGGTTAAATTAGACCAAGTAAGCTAGCCTTCCTCATTCATGTCTTGAGAAAACTTGATGGGGTAGTCTTGAAAATAGAGATCAATTTTGAAATTTTGCAAATTCCATTGTCTTTTGTTCATGAAGTTAATGTCTCGCATGTAAAGTGGAAGCTGCATCAAAATGTCGGTGGCTCGTTTATTGAGTGAATTTCAGGGTCGCGCAATGCCTTATTTTGCTTCTTCAACACATATAATGTTTAGGGAACCAAGGCATTCTGCAGCGGTGGTGACCAGGCTTTGAGAACGAAGGATGGTTATGCTGATCCCGACGATGTCGGCAGGCTAAATGTCCTGGATTTGCAGGTATGTTGTTAACTTGGCCAAATTTTGTCTAGCACAATATAGTCATTCTATGTTGGTGCAATTGCCTATCCTGCCTCACCTTTCTCTTGGTCCATGAATCTTTCTGATACATATTTTTCGGTCCTAGTGTTCAAAAACTATGCATTATATACCTTTAACATAAATAAAATGGCCGCTAATGGAGCTTTTCATGTTTATGCAAAGCAAAACAAGGCATTCCCATTTCTCGAGTGCCACATGAAGCAGGCTTTCACGTTTTGGTTGCTTCCATTTGCAGGTCCAAATTAGGCGTCTCCCTAAGCCAGTAATAGCAATGGTAAATATTCTCCTTGGTTCACACTCACTGCACATAATAATTGCTGTGTCCTCTCCGGTGAATTTACTTGTGATGGGGTTTATAGATTATCCACCATTACCAATCCAGGTTGCCGGCTATGCCGTTGGAGGAGGGCATATACTGCATATGGTTTGTGATCTGACAATTGCTGCTGATAATGCTATTTTTGGTCAAACTGGTCCTAAGGTACTTATGACTTGTCTAAATGTTTTCTTATTCTAGCGGAAGAGTTTTCATTGAGGTTGAGGTGAGAAGGAGATACTACTGCAATTGCTTTTGATATAGGGTACCTGGTTGGTTCTGCCTTCCTTATGGTGCATAGCACAGTATGACCCATACAATTAGTCTAAGCCAAAACCCTTTCAACTGTTTCCATTTGTTCAATTTGCAGTCATGAAGTTATGATGTGATCTATTCTTGTTGTTGCTCTTTTAAGGTTGGAAGCTTTGATGCTGGTTATGGAAGTTCGATCATGTCTCGATTGGTGAGCATTACGGATGAAGTTGCCTTCACTATCATGTGGCTCAAATTGCGGCGTGTCACATTGCATTCTTTCTTCTTAATTTTGGATGGATTACTGTTAACTGTGTTCTACTTCCACGTAGTAAGAAACTTGTGGCATAAACATGAACAAACAGGTTGGGCCTAAAAAGGCACGTGAAATGTGGTTTTTGGCGAGGTTCTATACAGCTTCTGAAGCAGACAAGATGGGACTCGTTAATATTGTTGTGCCGGTGAGTTCATTCCACTGACTTCATTGTAGCTTCACCCGTCCTTAATTTTATTCCCGAGGAAAAACTGATGAAGACGGGAAAGACTGCCGAACCGTGCTTGAATCTTGTTTACTAGGACAAATGTAGTGTGCAAAGTCCTTCTAATGGCAATCTCATCATGTTTTAGACTGCAACATGTTCAAAGACGAACTGGGCACATTCTCTCGGCCATCCGTTTTACCAACTTAAACAATGCTAATGATTTGTTGATCTTGTTCAGCTAGAGAATTTGGAGCAGGAAACAATCAAGTGGTGCAGAGAGATATTGAGAAATAGCCCAACGGCAATCAGGGTGCTCAAATCAGCCCTTAATGCAGTTGATGATGGCCACGCAGGGCTTCAGGTACCTTCAGTCCAAACATCTCATTACACCACAATATATTTGTCTGTTCCAGTTGTTACCATCCACATTGTCAAGAGTCCGACGGCATTCCAATGTTGTGTTCGATAGGCCTTACATACACTTTTCACTCCCATCTAGCAATTGAACCTTTTAGAGCTATCTGCCCTCATCAACATGTCACCATAGCTAATCTAGTTTTGGATTCGTGTTCCTTGTTTTATCTTGTGTATTCCATTCGTAACACAAAATGCATTTTGATTTTGGCTATTCTGTGACCAATGTACATGCGCTGAGGTTCCATTCGTCATCATGATGTTATCAAAGCTTCAATCAATTTCTGGGGAGCCCCTTGCAATTATTCATTGGGCATAGTTGATAATACTTACTGTTGTTTTTTATTCCTTCCCTTCGTTTAGGAACTAGCTGGAGATGCAACACTTCTATTCTATGGAACCGAGGAAGGGAACGAGGGCAAAACAGCATACATGCAGAAGAGGCGGCCGGATTTCTCTAAATTCCCTCGACTTCCATGACGCCGTATTTCTGTTCTTGTTATATTTTGGCCAAGCGTGTACGAGTAGTTCTCATGTACGATGGTATTATCCTAAATTTGCTTATGATATTATTCTTCTCATGCCGCGCACAGGTTCATTTAGTAGCTGTAACTAGAGTGAAATCGAATCATAGCACAATGGGAATGATTATCGATATCGATAGGTTCAGGTTCAGGTCATGTAATTGCTTCAGTGTGAACGTCAAAAAGCGCTTGCGGATCAAAGGAAAACTCAATGGAATTTCATTTTCAGTGTTGTTTCCTTCTAGCCCAACCACGTTGATTGCATTTCCAATCTTTTCCTAATAATTTCTGGCCGAAAAGGTAAGGGTGTGTCCGGGACCGGACAGGACCGGACGGCTGGTTTGGGCATTTCCCACGGGACAAATAATACTTGGTTCAGACCACCGCCCGCGGTGGCCGTAGTGGTTAAGGCTTGGTACCCCCATCCGAGGGGGGAAGAGTTCGAGACTCTGCGTCCGCGTTGCTTCAATGCAAACGTGCGATTTACCTGTGGACCGAGGTCAGCGGTGGTGGGCCGGGTCCACCCTGGGGTTTATTCTCCACCGCGGGGCGCGTGCGGAGGCCTCCCAGGTCCATCAAAAAAAAAAAAAAAATAATAATAATAATACTTGGTTCAGTTCTTAATTCTAGGTGTGCAACCGAACTGTTGAGATCAAGTCGAACTGACGTGTTTTTATTTTCCTTTTCTTTTAAAAATAAAGGAAGAAAATTGTCGGAATCTTAGGCTCCATTTAGTAACTATTATTTTCTTTTAATTCTTGTTCTTTTGTTCTCTGAAACTAAAAAGAATACAAATCTATTTAGTAACATCATTTTTTCTATTATTTGAAATAGTAAAGAATAAAGTAACCGGAGAATAGATTTGAAATAGAAATAAATAATAGAAAAAAGTAACTTATGTATAACAATTTTTAAAAATAAGTGATTTTCTTTCTCTTCTTTTTTTTTTTTTTCTTTTCTTCTTCCCTTGCCACCCACCGTCCGCCACCCCCATTGCCAATCGCTGGTCGCCAAATGCCAGCCTCCTGACGTCACCGCTTGACGTCGGATGCTGCCGGCTAGAGAAGGAGCAACAAGAAAAAGAGAGGGAAAAATGAAAATTCTAAAAAAAATTATTAAAAGGTTAAAAGAAATTCTATGTTATAAGAACAATTGTGGGTCGTACCAAACATATTTTTATTTTTTATTATTCCGATAATAAAAATCTTGTATAGTTACTAAATGCTTTCTTTTATTCAGAAATTACATCAAGGAATAGAAATAAAAAAGAAATTATTCCTAAAAAGAAATTATTCTTCGAAACAGAAATGTTACCAAACAAATCCTTAAACCCCAGTCTGATTTCTAGTTCTAGGGTAGGATTGGACTAATCTGGAATTAATCGCTCCTGAAAAAAGACCTTGCTGGTTGTAATTCCCATCTCTACAAAATAGAATGGTTTGCAGTTTGGAAAAAAGAATTCAGCAACGATAGTTTTCTTTTTTCGGGTCTGGGGCAACGATAGCCAATGGTGCTATTATTGCATGGTAAGAATACCATTTCACTAAATAACCCCGTGCATTCGGCACAATGAGAATGCTAGCTAAGATTTTTCAAAGATTAACGAAGTTATATCGAGAGTAATCCTATAATATAATTACATCCAAAATGCACGAAATAATAGGTAATTGTATAAAGAACAAAAGCCACAAAAAAAATACTAAATTATGTCTATTCTGACAAATTTATTCAAAATTTTGTTTCGTGACACAAAAAAAGTTAAACTTGTACCTACCTTACAAATTCCCTCCTTCAAAGTTCTATCATTAGGACCAATTAAAAATCTGGCTTACCTGTGTGGTGTTCACATAACTTAAGTGAAATAGTTAAAAAATCACTTTGACTAGAGTAAATGAGTTGCATATGTTTAAGTTTGGGAATTTTAAGGTCACAAGAAAATGTTTAAAGTAAATGTGTCACGGCAAATATAATTTAGAGTTTTGGACATCATAAAAAAAGTTTGGAAGAAATATGTTACATTGAGCATAGTTTATAGGGTTTTTTTTTTGCCTTTTTCCCTAGTATAAAGTTCAATTTTATTTATTTATTTATTGTTCTTTGTCCAACAATGTTTGGTAGTTTATAGCAATTTGTCATTAAAACGTGCTTATTCTCTTTTTAACGAGGTGAATGGACTTACGTTGAGCATATTCTCTTTTTAATCTTGTGAACACGCAATCATGTAAACACGTTAGCAAGAGTTTCTTCTAGAGCACCATTGATATCTAAGATCACTGCATGCTCTAGCGAAATGATGTAATGGTTGGAAAGGTCCGCGGTAACGCGACGTGAAGACTTCATTATTTATGAAATATCATAAATCTGAAGTAAAATGTGGACTTATTAAATGAATGAATAAATAAATAAGGCAAAATAAACAAAGGTCCGAATATGTGCTCTCAAAATAATTCTCTAATTTCGGAGAGACAATACCATCGTGAGAAAAATCAGAACGAATATAGAAAAGGCTAGCGATCGTAATTGAACCAATGATTACTGAATAATGCGATTTTCATAAGATAATTTTTAAAAAGTTCAAGAGATCGTTTATTAAAATTCATAATACATAATAGATATTTCTCATAATCTGCTTTTTAAAATATAAAAAATCACAGCGGGCTTACGTCATCAATCTGGACAAACACAAGTAACTCGATTGACACCAAATCAACATAGGGTCGACGATAGTCCAAAAAAAAACGTAGGGTCGACAACATTTTTTTAATTTAATATTTAGAGATTAATAACGCAGGCATCATAGATAAAAGTTGAATTAAGCGAGGATATGCATATGTCCCGCAAATATGATGAGTGCGAATTCAAGTATGCTAATTTTTTTCAGGATAAATACATTGTAAATTTTAAAACTTGTCACAAAAATATAATTAAATCCTAAAATTTTTAAAAATTATAATTAAATAAAATTTATCACAAAAATGTAAAAATACAATTGAATTTTAGAACTTGTCGAATTAGTTTAAATAAGTCCTTCATTTGATTGTACTTCTTGTGATGAGTCATATAAATTAATTATACCTTTTGATAGTTTTAGAATTTGATTTTATATTCGTGACAAATTTCAAGATTTAGTTATACCTTTTTGTTAGATTTAAAGCTGGAGTGAATTTTTCGTTTCCAGGGCTCATACGTTCATCCCAATTTTTCATGGAGGTCGAGTCGTATTCTCAGGAAGAAATTAAAACCATCCGATTTGGCGTGCGTGGCACTTCACTCCCTGAACCGAAGCAACCTCGGGAGGCAAACTCGATTTTGCTCTGAACCAGCAAGAACACACGCCTCGTCCGAATCACGCTGTCCGAATCCGAGGTATTGAGGGGAGGGGCGGTCCTCTGCTTCCCATGAAGAGGAGGATTCGCGCGCTCTGACCCGGCGAAGACGAAGATGAGTATGAGCGGCGGCAACGAGTTCCGGTTCTTCCTGTCCTGCGACATCAACCTACCCGTCACCTTCCGGGTCGAGAACTTGGAGGGCGCTTTGCCCGCCAAGCACTCTCCGAACTCAGCGGGTATGGTGGTTTATTCCTTTTTTTCTTTTGGGTTCTTTCGCGAGGGAAATAGGATGGCAAAAGAGGGTCCTTTTGATTTCGTTCGGGATTGCGATGGGCGTCAGTGATGGAATTTGGGAATTTCGGAGTCTGAAGTGGTGAAAAATCTTTCTGGGTCAGCTCGGCGGTTGTCGGAGCTGAACTGGGTCTTCTTTGTATTTTCAATTTGATGGAGGGTTTGAGTGCGGTGGTGAAGTTGTGTCGACTTGATTGAATTGATTGCGGATTCGAAGACTGTCGTTGTCGATTGTAGATAGACGGGCTATGTGATGGTGTAAGGAGAGTTCTCTCTCTTAAGATGGTGTGAATTTTCAGGGAAAGGCGGAATCTTGGTAGTATTAAGGTTCAGTAATTCTGGTTTTTCCCTTTGTATGTTGGCATCTATGTTTTCAATTATTGGGCGATGGTTTAGCGGCCAAAATTCTGTTTTGATTATGCTTTTGCTGGTTATATGGCGTCTCTGTTGAATCCTTCTGCAGAGATTGATCATACTGCAGACGAGAGACAGTCGGAGCTGTACGTTGAGTGCTCTCTGTACATTGATGGTGCCCCTTTTGGTCTTCCCACTAGAACAAGGTGCTTTCTTAATTTAATCCTTGCTTTGTGTCCTAATATTTTCCCCCGTTTGTTCCTTTTGTTGTCTGTTAGGCCAAACGCTACTTCCCAATGACAGTTTCTTCCATTGTGTCTTGTTTTACCATTTTAGTCATGTAAAAAATATTTATTGTTTTGAGGAGATGTCAAAGATGATTATGAGATACTCTGGGTTAAATTCCAACATTTATAGTTACTTATGAAGAGGTTTACCATATATGATAATAAATCTGGGGAAGGAGGTCTATGGTCCTGTGGTGAGTAGCAGATCAGAGCTAAGAATGAATAATCACTGTATTAATGTCCATGTTTGTTTCAAGGAGACGAGAGAATGCGGGTGACTGAAACGGGTAAAATGAGTGTGGCCCATGTTGATGGTAAGGAATGCAGCATATACTTACTTTGACCGCTCATTTTAGGGTAATAATTGATGTTGCATATTTTTATGGCACAATCTGGTGCGTTGAGCTTTGAGACTTTGATCTTTCAGGTAGGACTTAGGAGGGGTATTGTCGGGTTCAAATGTAGCCCTGAAGAACATTTTGATTATGAGCATGGCTTCAATGGACAGAATTTTAAATTTCTCAATTATTAGTGCTAAAATCATCTGTCACTTGGTCAGTGTTTCATAACTGTATTTGACTTAGTCCGCTGAAGTCATAACTTTCAATTCCGGTTTACTGGTGACATTGAATATCTGGAGCTTAAAGTGTCATCTTAAGGTACCTTTTAGCTTTACTTTCCATAGAAGGTGTTGGACTGTGGTGCTTTTGGGGTGCTACTGGGTTCCTTGGAAAGACGTTCACCTGTAGTTAGAATACTCACGAGGATTTATAGCTCGTGATCCTTAGAGAAAATCCTTCTGTGTTGTTAAAGATTAATGTTAATTGAAAGTATATGTTTGGGTCAAATACTGAAAATGATGCTTATAAGTGTGTTTTCTGCTGGTTATGGAGATTCAAGATGACTTAAACATCACGGTCCAGAGTCAATGGCCAGGAACATGTGAAATATCGAAACAGAACTCTTCAAGATCTTTGTATACAGCTGGCTGCCCTGAAAAGTTTGTGGTTTTCATCCTCTTTATCAAGACTAAAACTTGCAATTAGTTTTTCTTTTTGTTACCACTTTTTACTGTTATTTATCTACTTAGTGCCGTTTATGATTTTCCAATGAACATGCTGAGGAAATAAACTATGAGAGACATTCAACTTATTATTCAGTTAGGTTAAAGCCAATCGGTTCCTTGGTGGGTAGGTTCCAGATCAGAAACCTTGGAACCCACTTGTCAAAGTTGATTCCCAATTCTAAAAATCAGGAACTGAACCAGTTCGCTTAGGAACCGGCCTAGAACCGAACTTACTGGTTTCAAGGTCAATCAGGAATTGGGACTAACTTTAAGTTACATCTATTGTTATAGGAAAAGAAACCATATGAACAAATTGTAGCATATTGGTTAAGGTATTGATGGATTTTGTAGGGCCCAGGTTTGAAACCTATCTCTAACATATCATCTTTTTCTTGAGCAAAATGAACAAAAGAAGCTAAAAATTGGTTCAAAATCGGTTCAACTTGCAGTTCAAAACTGGTTCCACCAGAGAACTGGCCATGAGTAGAACCAAGGGTTCACGTTATAAAATTGGGAACGAAACCAGTCAAGGCCAGTTCCCCTTTTAACCTAGGAACCTACTGGTCGCCATGTGAAATGGCCAGGTTCCTCACCCTTAATTCAGGTTATGTATGTAGCAATTTCCACAATTTGAAGGTAACCATTGCAGTTAAGTATGATGGTTTCTCTAATGGTAATTGACTATATATAGCTTGTTCTTAAATCTTTCAAAAGGAGTGTCAGAAATAGGGACTTAGGAGGTTCAGATCCTACTGAATCTTTTATATATCTAAAATCTGCTCGTGTTAATGTCAGGTTGGAATCTGCAGGACCACCATACTGTTGGAATGAACTCATCACACTGAGTACGAAATATCGAGACTTAACTGCTCACTCGCAGCTTGCTTTGACGGTGAGTGTGATGGTTTTTCGCTTGTATTTTAGGTAAAAGTTAACTGGAGATTTAAATCGGTGACTAATAACGTTACATGCGTAGTTTGACTATATCACTGACACAATTATATATCCTCATTCATTTTTACCTTTAATGTTTAATCGGATCTTCATTGTTACATGTAGTCCCTATCACTTTCTGATAAAGGTCATTCTTAGGCGGAGGTCTGTTTACTCAGAGCTAATACTAGGGCATATGTCCTCCTTTATGTTCATTAGCATCTTGCATCCACTTCTATGAATTTGTGTAAGCATATCTTGTCAAGGTTTTTTAGCTTCTATGTAGAAGCATGACCTGTGAATGGATGCTGACCATTCGAATGTTTGCTTAAGAGAATATCATCACACCCCTCAAAATTTTCTGTTGGGCTCCTAAGTGATGAGCCTATGTTTCATCTTTCACCAACATTATCGTCTTGAGTGTAGTTCAGAAAAAATTTGATGTATGCACATTTGGTGCTGATATTTATTACAGCTAGGTCGAATTGTTACTCTAATATCTCCAATAAAAGTGGAAAATCATGTTTTGACATATAAAATTAGATGATGTAGGATAATGAGTCCTGTGTGCCAAGTGCAATTTAGAAGAGAATTTGAATGAGAAATTACTATGGAAGGTGACACCAAGAGTAAATATCTTTAAGTGTCTCATTTAAAGCATCCTAGGCATCACAACTATAGCCTCCTAAGCATCAGATTATGGTTTCTTAAGCATCACACTTAAAAGGAGAGCTGTCACGCCATTTAAAAGCAAATACTCTGCTTAATTTACAATAATTGTCATAGAAGTTAATGGATAGAAATAATTGTGACCATATAAAAATCCTAGTTATAGTTGTAATAGGAAACTTGTAAACAAGAGACTAATTGAAGGGAAATCGCATATATCAGAAGGAAAAGTAGGGACTTATTCAATTCTAATAGAATTGAAATCGTATCAGATAAGGCTATAATTCAATTACGAGAAGAATCTTAGTTCTTCGTGTCTCTTATTGGACTGTGGACCCATAGCCGATCTTGATCATAGCTTGAAAAATTCATGTTACTTGGTCTACAAAAGAGCTTGTTTGATCTTGTGGGATGCATCGCTAGGTCTGGGATGTTTCTTGTGGGAAAGAGGAGGGATTGATTGGTGGGGCTACAATTCTTCTATTTAGCAGCAAAAAGCAGCTCAAAACGGGGAAGCAGAAACTTAGACTTTGGCAAGGAAAGGAAGCTGATGGCTCATTTCCAACAACTACGCCTGGCAAGGTTTCTGCTTGTTTGTACTGCACTGGTGAACATGAGACATTTGGCCATG
The DNA here is from genome assembly GCA_014182375.1 of Eucalyptus virginea. Classification (NCBI taxonomy): domain Eukaryota; kingdom Viridiplantae; phylum Streptophyta; class Magnoliopsida; order Myrtales; family Myrtaceae; genus Eucalyptus; species Eucalyptus virginea. The sequence goes on from CM024521.1 coordinate 33,399,187, forward strand.
AATGACAATTTTTCTACATAATATGGTTGCAGGTCCCTAAGCATGAGCGTGGTGAATTGGAGCGGTTGGAAAAGCTTTTGAATAAGTACGAAAGAGGACAGATTCAACGCGTTGATTGGCTGGACCGTCTTGCATTCAAAGCTATGGACAAGGTCAAGGAACGAGAGAGCAATAAAGCTGGAAATTCTCACCTATACCTGGTTGTTGACTTCTGTAGCTTTGAACATCGAGTTGTTTTCCAGGTAAACAACTAGGAAGAATGAGAGGAGGAATTATTTTCTCCGTTGAATAATGAGAACACATATTGCATATATTAATTGAGTACTTGTACACAGTTTGACATTTTTTATTTTTCCTGATGGATGCACTCTGCATGGTATATCTGTTTTCTTTTCCTTTTCCTTTTCATTTGGCTAGTTGTTGCAATTGGACAAACTTATAGGCATCTCATTTTATGAGATGTGGCTTCTTGTTATAATTTTTTAAAGTAGCAACCAGTTTAGTAATCAGACGTTTTGCTTGGATGTGAAGAACTACAATCATCAGCTTTCATGAGCAATCGCTAAAGTCAAATTTTTGTTGATGCATAGTTATTTTCTTTATGGGTGGTTGAACACACGCTTTGTTGACCAAAGATTATTTGAAATGGAATCTAGTCTAGTAAATTAATGCTTACTTGTAGTTTTAGCTAGTGCCGTCCTTTTCTCTTCCTGGCTAAGTTCATACTCTAGGTCAGCAGTAGGAATCCAAGAGGTGATGGCATTTTTTTTTTTTTTTTTGTGCTATTGGTAATCTCATCAATATAGCTAGTATTGATGTGAAGTAAAATTTTTTGCCAAATTTTGTTTGGATGGAGGGAAGGGGGATATATATTTCCTGTGTTTGGCTAGTTAAAATGATGAAGGAAAAGGGTGGAAATGAGAGGAAACAATACCTTTGGACCACACGGAACTTTATTATTGCTTCTATCTCTTCGTTTGTGGGGCTGAATGCATTCATGCTGCTATACTTTTTTGGCAAGGTTTTATTTGCTTATGCATAACTAGTAGGTTGACCTTCTAAATATAATATCCTCTTTCTGTAAATAAATTGTGTAGTATGCTGGACTTGTAGGAATCTGGAGCAAATTTCTTACCTCCACCAATAGTTTCAACAAATGAACTTGTCATTGTGTGGGACCCTGAAGTGGGAAAAATAAATCCATCTGAGCACAAGCAACTGAAGCTAGCGAGGAGTTTAACCCGTGGCATTATTGACAAGGATCTCAAACCAAGCTCTACCGAAAGGAAGTAAGCCTGATTTTGTTATATTGTTGAAATTCAGTTACAATTTTTACAGTATTAGGGAAAATATCTCAGTTCTTTTCCTCTTCCAACTACTGTTTTCATTTTGATAACGTTAATCTTTTAATTTGTCCCAGTAATGATGTTTGCTTTGGTTAATTTAATTGGCCTTATATCAGTTAATCTTTTAATTTCCCTTCAATTTTGGTATCATGTCCTGGACAGCATTATTTTGCATTTTTAATGGGTCTCTGATTTACTTGAGGATCCTTGTTTTTTGCACTCTTTTTTTTTTTTTTTTTTTTTTTTAAATAACATTATAGAAGATGGATTAGACCAAAGTAGGTAGAGAGGTGTCAGCCAATTGAAAAAATGTTAAATTGAGTGACGTTGCCTCCTTGATGGCCAACTTCACCTGGGCTGAGTATCCTTGTATAAATCTTTGCAGTTCAGCAAGATTATATTCTATAGTCTTCATTGAGTTCTGATTTTTAATGGTTAAATTCTTACTGCTAGCAATGTAATTTTGCTCTTCCTTTTTGGCCAGTTATACTTACCCTACCTTTTGACAAATGCAAGGTCAATACAAAGAATACTTAAATATCCCCCTACAAGGACTTTGAATGGAGATGAGAGGCAGCTCCTTTGGAAATTCCGTTTTTCTTTGATGTCCGAGAAGAGAGCTCTCACAAAGTTCCTTCGATGTGTTGAATGGAGTGATGTTCAGGTCAGCATTGTCTCCACATATCTCTTATATAGTCTTTGTATACCTACTAAGGGCAACTGACCCAACCACATCATTTTGTTCTACCTTTACCCTGAGTTTCTCCATTATTTTTGCTCTTTTCAGTGTATACTCTTTAATTAAGAAATCTTTTATATGCCCACTTTCGATTTTATGGTCAGATCATGCATGTGGTTAATAGGGCATTTCACATCCTTTAGGCTCACTAATGAAGTAATTGAGCATATCGCAGCAGGGGATCTTTTATCATGTGTTTCTTGATCCTAGAAAGGCTGTTTTTCCCAGCAAAATGCTGAAAAAACTAGATAATCTGATTGACTACTCAAAAATATCACTAAATCATAATTCCTTGTTCTACTTTTTTACCCTTGCAGGAAGCTAAGCAGGCATTAGAGTTAATGGGAAGATGGGAGACAATTGATGTATGTGATGCTCTGGAGCTTTTATCTCCTGTGTTTGAGAAGGAGGAGGTAGGAGTTTTGTAAGATACGTTTTGTTTGTTGTGATTCTAATTATTTCCTTATTTTTCATGCGAGTGAGTTGGAAAATTTTTTACTTTTGGTCTGTCTCATGGATAAGACATTATGATTGTAGACTGGATCATCGGTATTCTGTTTAGGATGATTTAGGGTTTCCATTAGATTCTTTGGTGTTATAATGCACCGAGGGGAGAAATGATAGGAAAGAAGTTCAGTGATATGTTTGATATCCATTTGGGCATGATCTTAAAACCTTAAGTTTTTATCATGCAGGGTTGTTTAACATGGTATCAAAGGTTTAGGCTAAGAGTTCAAATATTGGCATTTCCTCTTGTTGGCATTATTTCCCAGTTAAATTTCTTTGACCTCTGGTTATTTGATGTGGTCATGTCCACATTTCACATGAGGTCTGGTTTACAAGTGAGAAAAAAAAACTTGGGGGGGGTTGGGCGGGGGTGGGGTTGGTTTAAGAGATGCATTTGGTGTACATTCGAGTATGTTTCCGGTAGATTAAACTTTTGTGAAGAAACGGTCGTTCAATGGAGTCATAAGTTTGAAGGCACTGAGATGATTTAACAAATTAGACACAGTCACAAGTTTATACCTTTGTCCAACATGTGCAATTTAACTTGACTGTTCCATATAAATGGATGCGGATGAATTAGTCTGTTGCATGAAGTTTGTTAACATCATAAGTTTAGTGTGTGTAGCTCATGCATTACAAAAGAGGTAGAGGTTGTTGATGTCATGGGAAGTGAGCATTGTTCTGATGCTGTTATGTCTTGTGATTCCTTCACTGCAGGTTCGCGCATATGCAGTTAGTGTGCTTGAAAGAGCCGATGATGAAGAGCTGCAGTGCTACTTGCTTCAGTTGGTGCAGGCTCTTCGCTTTGAACGATCTGATAAATCTCGCCTTTGTCAGTTTCTCGTGCAACGATGTATGCCTTCTTTTCCACTTTGGGAATCCATGGATATTTCATGAAATCACTTTCTTGCTTATGATGGAAAACCTTTATGACAGCATTGCGTAATATCGAGCTTGCCAGCTTTCTTCGGTGGTATGTTGCTGTGGAACTTTATGATCCTGCATTTGCCAAACGCTACTACTGTACTTATGAGATCTTGGAAGAGAATATGATTAAGGTTTGATTTTTTCAAAGTTTCATCTTCGGTATTTTGGTTTTCCTGGAGGGGTTTTGTGACATAAAATTCAGGATTGAGCATGTCTGCTTGCCCATTGTTTCTTCTCGTGGATGACTAACAAAAAGAGAAAGAAAAGGAAAAACAAAGAAAATCTGTCCAAATTATTATATGCTTTTTTTCAGCGAGAAAATGGTGCAGTTTCATTAACTTATCTTGAGCTTCTTATGATGAAGTTCTGGAAAGGGTGTCTCTGTTAACTATAGCAATTATCTGATGGAGTAGTGGCGACGTAGTATTTATTTTCCTGAAAACCTAAGTTGGAAAATGATCAAATCTGGTTCTGCATATCAGTTATTAAGTTGTACTCTGTACAGTTGGCATCTGGTGTCAATGGCAATGACCATGGATTCAAACTCTGGCAAAGTTTGGTGCGTCAGACAGAGTTGACTGCTCAGCTGTGTTCGATAATGAGAGATGTTAGGAATGTACGTGGCAATACCCAGAAAAAGATTGAGAAGCTTAGACAGCTTCTTTCTGGTCTTTTAAGTGAACTTACATATTTTGAGGAGGTATGTCTTATTCTTCTTTGTATCTGCCTTTTTAACTCCTTTTACCCTATAATGGAAACTTCAATGTGATTAGATTCTTACTATTTCATCCTCATACATTTGGTTTATGTTATTTAGCCCTTTTAACTCCTTTTATCCTATAATGGAAACTTCAATGTGATTAGATTCTTACTATTTCATCCTCATACATTTGGTTTATGTTATTTAGCCTATACGGTCGCCGCTCTCTCCTGGGATCCTCATCACTGGTATTGAGCCTTCAGAGTCATCAATATTCAAAAGTGCACTTCATCCTTTGCGTTTAACTTTTCGAACAGCTAGTGGTGGAAGTTGCAAGATTATATTCAAGAAGGGAGATGACATTCGACAAGATCAATTGGTAATCAAACCTCTCTTTGATGAATTGATAATTGTTTTCTAGAGCTTTCACTTTCTGACTTTATGGAACTTTTTTCTTATAATGAAGCTTTACTAATTTATAAAGAATAAATCCTTGATTTTAATCATTTTATGAAAAGTAAGAACGAGCTTTAAATTATGACTCGCCTTAGTTATCGATAGACTCTTCATTTAGCTCTCTTGCTTTGTGCCTTGTTAGTCATCCTGGAGGTATGAACAAGCTTTCTTGGACTTCATAATTCCAAGTGTCATTGATGTGCCTGTAAGAGAAGTGGTTGGATATGCACGACAAATATATTTCTGATGCCACAATTTTCTGTTATCTGTAGGTTGTCCAAATGGTCTCTCTCATGGATCGATTACTGAAGGCGGAAAATCTAGATCTGTGCTTGACTCCATATATGGTGCTTGCCACTGGACAAGATGAAGGCATGCTGGAATTTATACCATCTCGCTCTTTGGCACAGGTATCATATTGTAAGGGCATCTCATCCCCCAGTCCTCTTGAAGTTGAGTTAGCTGGCTTCAGAAATGGGTAGCTTAGTTCTTATAAACAAGGATGGAAGTGCCAATATCTGTCCTCTAGCAAGTTCAGTTGCTATAAAGGATTTATAATGAAATGGGTTGTTATGCATTTGAAAAAACAAAGGAAATATCCTGACTTTTCAAATTATTTATACCAGTTTTTTTTGAGATGATGAATTTCAGTTGCCTGATTATCTTTCTTTACCAAATTGCACTAGGGAAAGTCGTAGTTAGTTAAAGTGTTGCTTCTCTTTTTACAGCTGTGATTTCATGTCTAACAAGGCAATGGTCATTTTTTTGGGGTTTCTGGAGATAGTTGCTTTTTATATGTAACAGTTAAAAGAAATTCTTTTATAACCAATTCCAACATTTAATGCCCAAGCTGCTATTAAGCATTGCTTTTGGTGTGTACTGTTTTATGAACTGTTAGACATTGTTATTGGCGTGCAGATTCTCTCAGATCATAGAAGCATCATAAGTTATCTACAGAAGTTTCATCCTGATGAGCATGGACCATTTGGAATTACAGCTACATGTCTTGATACCTTTATTAAAAGCTGTGCTGGATACTCTGTTATCACATATATACTTGGTATCGGAGACAGGTGATTGGAGAATACAATTATTATGTGTTGATTTCCGTTATTTGTGATATTGACGTGTTTGTATTAAAATTTGTTGCTGTAGTGCCTTTCCTTTTTAAATGCCAAAGTAGCTGTAGTGTTGGAGCTGGTGCTGTTCTTTTAAATCATGCTATTTTTGACTGTTTGATTCATATGTATTTATTCTCTTCCTATTTCTTGTCATGGACGTTACCTCAGTAAAATCTGACTTTGGGAAGAGTGAACTTGTGCCTTAGTCTTCTTCTGTGCTGATATCCTTGGCTTGGGATGATATATGGTGCTAGATGATCCTGATAGGGTGTGGAGAAGTTCCAGTCCTTTTTCTTTCTGTGAATTATACTATCTACAAGAAGTCTTTTATCATGACATTATTGATTATGTCTTAACAATAATTCCATTTGATTAGAGCATGATGATTGAAGGTTGGCAGACCTTCAGAATACACATCACCATAAGTAGTTTGTCTTGCGACATCTCGTCCAATTCCACATGTCTCATCCTTATTGTAGCCTTTGTCTCTATGATAGCATTATGCTTTCTGAGTTGATTTAGTTGTTTCCAAACTATTCTGATATTAATGTTTCTGGTCTGTAGACACCTGGACAACCTTCTTCTCAGGGATGATGGACGTCTTTTCCACGTGGACTTTGGTTTTATTCTTGGCCGAGATCCTAAGCCATTTCCACCCCCAATGAAACTCTGCAAAGAAATGGTAGAAGCTATGGGTGGAACAGAAAGGTAGCTTTCTATCTGATCTTATTTAATGTCAGAGTACATGCCAATGTATAAATAGCATTTTGATTCTGTAAAAATTACAAGAATTGGGGCAATATAGTTGATGTCCTGCATGAGGTAATGGGCAACACTTTTCTTCTACAGCCAGTACTATACGAGATTCAAGACATATTGTTGTGAAGCATACAACATTCTTCGGAAATCAAGTAACCTAATTTTGAACCTTTTCCATCTGATGGCGGGTTCCAACATCCCTGACATCGCTTCTGATCCTGAAAAAGGAATCCTTAAGGTGAGATGAATTTCTGTGCATTAACTTTCCATCTGGAGAGAAAGTTTTGCATTTAGTCACAACTGAGATTATCCGTCCATGCTTACAGCTTCAGGAGAAGTTCAATTTGGACCTGGACGATGAAGCCTGCATACATTTCTTTCAGGGTCTCATCACAGATAGCGTTAATGCATTGTTCCCTCAGATGGTGGAAACTATTCATCGGTGGGCTCAGTATTGGCGATGATTCAAAAATATATCTGGAGCTTCAGATCTGAAGATTCACGTGACATGTGATTTCCCTTGTATTTCCGCTTAGATAAATATTCTGCCACCGGGGGGGACACGGTACATCCTAATTGATGAAAAAGCCCTTTCTAGCAGATGAATAAGAAAGACAATAAAAAAAATGAAAAAAATATTATTTGTGCTGGGATGTGATTGGGGATAACTTTTTCCTTTTGGTCCCTCCTTGTATTTGAAAACACAGTAAAGTTGCTTTCCTGCTTCTTAATTCTTTTTGAATAGGGGCTTCTTCCCGACTGACTTGTTTTGACAAGAGCCAGTGCCTTGCTAGTGTCCAAGCCAAAAGTTGATGGCTATTCTAGCCTAAATATAATTTACGCCAGGATATGGGTTCCTGATCCTGGAAGGCTCTTTAGACACGTGCAAGTTTTTACTGCATCTGGGGGCGAAAGTTTGATCTCTGGCAATCAAGCTAGCTCGAGAGCAATGGTCACATTCCGTTGCCGCAGAAATCAAGTGTGCTCGAGGAAAGGGTCAGGGGAAAATTATTTGTCCTCCCTTTTGTAAGATATGTCTATTTCTAACTAGGATCTTGTCTTTCCCCTCGTTCTCTCTCCCCTTGTTCCTTTTTAAATATGCATGTCGTCTGCTTGGGAGCTCAGAAATGGTAATTATCTGTACATATTTGTCATGCTTCAATGAAGGTAATAAAATCAAATTACTTTGCATTTATGTGCCTGTATTGATTCAAGTTTCGATGATGAATACCGTCATAGTTCCATTTGAATGTATATGTTGTGCGGTCAAAAGAATTGGGTCCAGATCGTTTATTCTGCATCGGACCATTCTATTGTCGTGGCATTTCCAGTTTTTCCCAATTCAAGTTTGTCACTAGCGAAAGAGCCGAAGACGCGCTGATTGAGTTGGTATATTTTGATTCTACCCCAGTTTACGTTTTCAAGCACAGAGGCATCATGGAATTTTGCTAGAAAAAAGATTGTTCTCTTCTTCTTACCTATTAGCATGAGCAGCAACGGCGCTCATACGCAGCTGCTGTGGTTGGTTGAGTACTTCGGAACTTGATTTGCAGATCGAAGATCACAGGTTCTCAATTTGTATCGAGGTGGGGTATGGATGATGGGCTTGCTAAGTGGCTGAGAATGTATTTTATATGACAGCTGCACGATGTTATAGTGGCTGAGAATGTATTTTATGGTGGCGTGTAATATACATATAATGTAACAAGTCAATCAAAAGTAAGAGCACATTTTACGAGGCGTCAAGTTTGATGAGATGTATCTCACTTGAACAACGTAATTGGGTGGGTACATCATGTATGGTTACGTGATCGTAGCATAAAGCATTTTTGCCCGATTGGTGTTAGTATGCGAACAAATCTGTCAGTTTGCCAATGCTACACCTTTTTAGGGTGAGCAAAATCTCGACACTCATGTTATTTGTAAAGATTTTTAAGCCTTCCAAAATTAACTTTGTAATCACTGTTGACAGTGCTGACCCAAAGGAAAAAAAAAAAAAAATACCATTGAGAGTGAACGTCCTTATTCCTCGAAATTTAGATGAAGATTCAACCCATCAATCCATTTATTGGTAATTGTCAAACCTTAATTACCTCAATCTTCGTCACCATAGTGAATGCTGGTCACATATATATCACCTTGATAAAATTTTACATGACTTATGTAAATGCAAAGAAAAAACGTAAAAGTTTTACATTGTTGGGAAAGTACCAAAAAAGTTATAAATATATTACATTAGTATCAATTCAGTCTTAAACTTTTCAATTGAACTAATTTAGTTATAAATCTTTTCGCGTTGGTATCAATTTCGTCGACTAACGTAGACATCGACTATCCTGCGTGGCATGGCCAGTGGTGACATGGGCATTTTTAAATATTTTTCTATTTTAATTTTTAATTTTTTTCCTTTATTATTATTATTTTTTGTTCTTTCTTTCTCCTTTGCCTTGTGGTGGGTACAAGCCATAGTCAGCCACCAACCGCTGCCCACAGCCAAGGGCCGGTGAGGGCATCGTTGTGGATTTGGCGAGGGCACGACCCTTGTGGCTTGGGCAAGGACCCTCGTCAAAAGCCATGAGGGCGAGGGCTGGCAAGCTGCCGAGGTCGAGCCCTTGCCCAGGCCATGGAGGTCATGCCCTAGCCAAATTCGACGAGGGCCACGATGCCCTTGCTAGCCCTCGGCTGTGGCTGGTACTAGTCATAGGGCAAAGGAGAAATAATACAAAAAGAGGAAAAATAAGAAAAAATGAAAAAACATTTAAAAATAAAAAAATTAAAAATGTCTACGTTAGCGCTAGTCCTGTTATATAGAATGACTAGTGTCCACGTTAGCGAATTCTAGTCTAAATTAACTAGATGGATTGAATTTGTATCAATGCGAAAATGTTTATGATTAAATTTATCTAATTGAAATACTTAGGATTGAATTGATACCCGTACAATAGGTTTAAGACTTTTTTTTTGATATTTGTCCTATTTTACATCTTAATCAATAGAATTCAACCAGCTTTTTAGATTCATCAAAGTTAAATTTTACTCCTTGAAAACGATAATTTGCAAAGGATATTTAGAATATACACAGATCATGATGTACTAAACTCTTCTGTCATTTAGTTCTAAAGTACATAAAGCACAAGAACAAACAATAGTCTAACTGTGGATTAGACCTGCTATTACAATTATTATTCTGTTTTCGGTTTGTTATCATCAGAGCCATCATATTTGTAGTTCACTTCGTAACATTAAGAAGATTTGGGCTTCTTTTTTAACTTTTTCAAAAATCAGGTACTTTCATAGCAGTACGTTCTCCGTTGCAGCACTTCTTGTGAAATCAAGTATCTGCTGCAGTTATGGACCGAAGAATTCCTGTTTAAATTGTAATTCATCTCCTCAATTGACAAGTCTTGAAGACTGCAAATCACTCCCAAACATCAACGTAGGAAAGAAAACTTCGCAAAAAAGCGTGTGACAACCATCACACAAAGGAGATTTTTGAATGATTTTTTGGAAATTCGGCGTGATGGGAAATTTTTAGACATCATAATTAGGAGAATTTATTGCAATTTCAAGTAACAGAGTTTCCATATTTTAATTTCTCAATATAGTCTAGATAATTTTAAAATGATACAGTGTTAAGCATGTATCATTTATTAACTCATAAATTTAATAAAGTGATCTGAGCTACCCATAAATCTGAGAACTGGAAGCGCACAAAGCTAAACTGATAAGAGTTCAATTGGGAAGGTAAGCAATCTGAGCACATGAAACTGCTCCAATAAATGACAAGGAACATGACAAATTATTGGGCATCTGCTTTTGAGGAATAAATTAGATTCCAAAATTGCATGTTCATGAGAGTTGATCCATTGTCACAAAACAAGGCAACATCAATCGGGCTTCAATATCCCAAATAGAACACAATCTCAAGGCACATCACTAGACTCTAGCGACTTTGTTCATTGCATCAGAAACTGTTATGACAATGCGGAAACTATAATGAAATTAAAATTGAGAAGAATAAAAGAACACATAAGTTTACATGGAAAACCCTTACAAGAAAAACTACAGGGAGGTAAGTAAAATCCATTGTGAAATTTGAAGGATTACAAAAGGTGATTTAAAAATCTTGAGACTCTTTTTGTCTCTACTTCTTAACCTAATAACTCGAGGAAAACAATATTTAGATTGCTCCCAAGTCCTAACTTTAGCTCAAATGTAGAGAGAATTCAAGACATACACAACAGAAACATTTCAAATCTTCAATGACAACCTCATCATTCTAACATCAAAATCAACTGCATTAAGATCTCAACCTCACAAAAACTTTGATTCCCAGACTTCCAACCGCAGTGGATACATCTATTCCAAACCAACTCTGACTGCAGCTTCCAAAAGTAGAACCTTTAAGTTCTTTATCAGCCCAACAAAGTTCAGCAGGCAAACATCGAATGGCTTTACTAATGAAACAAAGCTGTAAAACCTGTCAGCATAACATATAGGAGTGAGAATTCACATTATATTATTTGTTCTTATGATCATAATTAGGAAGTCTATTGAGGATCAGTAATCAAGTCCGTGCCAATACATTTCAAAGCTCCTGCAACCAACATTCTTCCAAGTATTAACAGTAGCTAAAGAGCCCATTCAAGGAAATTGCGCCAAACAATACTATCATCAAAGGCAGCATTAACTTGAAAAATTCCACTCAAATGACAGAAGTCCACACCCTTTCAAATTCACAAATTACAGCTTCCGCTTTAGAATGAAGATCTAAACCTGAATCACGAACAGCTCTCTTCGAATAAAGACCCAAAAGACCTCCGTGCACGTGCTAATTATGATACCAACTTAAAATACAATCGTCCAAATTATTGGGCACTATATCAAACCTCTTTAAGTCACAGAGAGTTTCAGCTCTTCAAAGCTTCTGTTGAATGTAATTAGTGCAATGTGGGACAACAATATTCGAATATCCTTTACCGTTTGAGAAGGATGCGTGGTCAGCGTTTGAAGAAGTCCAAGAACCATCGAGCTCCTGGTCCTTTTTGATTTTGTTTCCCTTTAAATGCCTTCAGAAACTTTTCAAGGTACTTCAGCTTTTCATCACAACCAGTGTAATAATATCCAAATCCTGTCAGGTAAATGATGGATGACCTTACTAACTCTATAAACATTAAGAAGTATCAATAGGACTAATCTATTATTTCCTTTGGACTTTTACGTATATCCCAGATTTAAAACAGAGGAACATGGATTCATACTTCAGCAAAATTTGACTTGCAATTTTCTCGAGCAATCTAAACAATTCACTATGGTTTGCTTCTAGCCTGTTTGCTAGATGATTCACGTCCACACCACTAGGAGAAGAGTCAGTTCTTGCATTTAGTGTTTCTTGACTGATACGATTACCTTAATCAGTTAATGCAGACAATTCTATGAGATAAAATGTGTGGAACATGATGGTTGGAAAATTTTGTCCCAAGTTAGTAGCGTATGCATAGTAAGGGATGCCCTGTCAACATCTTCCCTTTGCACCGTAACTTCATAGTAGGCGTTCCTTAGTAACATGCAGTCATGAACTGCACGGTGAGCACCGAGCAAACTCAAACCTCACATCAGAAGGACCTCCATATAGGGCCGTTTTTCTAGCATTTCTCAACCTATATAATTACCTATGGCACGCTATCAAATGCCCATATACATGAGGTTTCTGCATAGGATGAAGAATATTACCCAAAAGCTAGCAACAGATGATGCCCTTACAAGGCCTTTCGATCTATTCCGATTACTGGGATAACGAGCAGAAACATTTTGCCAAAGCATCACTTTAACATCCAGGAACATCTCCCACGGATTCCTTGAATTACAGTAAGAAAACAATAACACCTCAACTAGGAAATATTGATGAAAAGGTAATAAATCTGAAAAGAAATTGCGAACAGGAAATATAAAAGAACTTCTCTCTTTCTCCAGTTCCCTTTCTTTCCCTGGTCAGTGACCATTGATTTTTACATTCAATATTTTTACTATGGTCAAAGACCTAACCTTTCACTGTTGTATTGAACCACGGGTGAAGAACAGGAGAAGATCCACAAAAATATAATGGAAATGCTGACAATGCTTGAAGATTATTGCGGACATTGCCTTTGGTAGCGTTGCTCACTGGATGAGCTTCATAGAGGAGGTGTTGGGATTGAAGCTATTTAATGCAGAAAAGTTCAGGCGCTTGCAATGTTGGATGGAGAATTTCAAGAAAGTGCCAATGATACGTGAGAACTTACCTGATCATGAAAAGCTTTTGGCATGCCTGAAGCGTTGAAGGGAGTGATTATTTGGAAGTCCAAGAAGATCTTGTATGAATTCAACTCTGTCCTTCTCCTCCATTTACTATTAGTATTTCTTTTTTTGTGAAAAATAAATTGTATTTCATAACAAGTCCAAGTGCTACTTTTATGGCGAAAAAGAGTTGGGACTTTTTCTGCTATCGTATCTTCAATTCTACCTTAACGTATGTTGTGCTGTGAGGACCCAAATGGGATCACCAGAAAATGATAGTGCCTCAAGTGATTATATGCTTAATTTACTTCTGTTCTTTTTCAAAAGAATTCATCCGCTATACACCCAATCGGCAACGTAGGCTCATTACCTGTAGAATTTAAGGATCAAACGCATTTTGCTGCTAATGGCAGAAATTCCATGTTTTTTCTCTTTATTCTAAAACATCTGTTGCTCGTGACCAGACCTCAGTCTATGGATTCATCTGGGACGAGTGGGGTAAGGTGATTCATGAATCCATTGCCTCCACTCAGGTTGAATTGTCCAAGTGACAGTTCTCAGTCACACACCTAAAATTCCTAGGAAAATGAATTTTCCAAGAATATGGCAAACTTCTCAGGAAAAACAGAAATCTTCGGGATCTCATGGATTAAGGAAACAAAATCTCTGAAAGTGTTAACCTATGTCAAAGTTCTCTAGAGTCAGGGGGAGGTTAGTTTGCTAGAGCAGCCAATTAGTTTGCTAGAGCAGCCAAAGACTATTTATCTTGAGAGAACTTTCCAAGCAGCATGTTTGCCGAGTGGATGAATAAATTTAGTCAGAGTAACGAGGATGGAAGAGCTAATGGAGAGGATGGCATTCGTGATGCTTTGAACTGGATTCATCCATACTATGGGCAAACAATTGATAAGGTTAGATCCATTTACTTTCCTTAATTTTGCCAAAGCTGACATTGCATAGAGTTTGTTTTCCTCCGCGATGCAAAAATTGGTGTAACATTTGACATTTGAGACACTCTCTATCTCTGGTTCGTCTTTCGTGCCACCTTTTTAATATTCTTCCCGGTTTACCATATCCCACTAGGTCTTAATTTTCACCAGGAGCACGTGTATCTTTTACTTATTTGTAGACAGCGGCAGTCTATATATGTAGCAGGAATCGAACCACTTTCTGTTTTTTCACTTTCTGGGTTGGTGGCCAGCCATTTTGGACAATATACTTGGCATTTCGAAGAAACATCCTAAAAGTAGGACCACAAATAATGATCTGAAAGTTGCAGTTATGAAGAATCTACAAGAAAATTCGTTAGTAATTTTTCCAGCATTTTCGTTCCTTACAGTTGCATATGTTCAACAAGGAAATGGGCAGAATTGATTGGTGAGGCTAAATTTTAATTCCTGTTTGTTTTAAGCTGCAACTTCGGCCGAGACTTTTCTTGTCGAAATTATCCTTCTCATGTGATTTTCTTCTCCAGAGTCATGATCTCTTCAGTGGGTCCTTAAAGCAACAGCCTTTTCAAAGATGCTTGTGATGGCTTTTCTCTTTGGCTTGTCCAATGTAGTTGCCAAATTGGACCGGAGTTATTATTTGTCAAAAGACAGGTTGTCAACTTTAGAAAATAATTTGCATGGTTGCTTTCATCTCCTCCGTGTGATCGGAGTGTGATTGGGACAATTTATGCGTGCTACAAGGCAGAGAACCATATCTATATATCCCTGGTTCCACCAATCTTCTCAACTGGACATAAAGCGAGCACTTTTCGCACCCTCTATTGATTAGGCTTCTCTTAACTTTATCTTTCGTCTTTGGCAATGGAAGAAGTGAAGTTGCACGGTTTCTGGGCAAGTCCGTACAGTCACAGAGTGATATGGGCTCTGAAACTGAAAGGAGTGGAATATGAGTACATTGAAGAAGATCTCTCCAACAAGAGCCAATTGCTTTTGCAGTACAACCCAGTTCACAAAAAGATTCCAGTCCTCGTTCATCGTGGGAAACCGATCATCGAGTCCCTTGTTATTCTGGAGTATATTGAAGAAACATGGCCTGAGCCTCCCTTGCTGCCTAAAGATGCTCACGAGAGAGCCTCATCTCGGTTTTGGATAAACTTTATGGCGGAAAAGGTTAGTACACAACTTTTGCATCTTCAGCAGTAGATCTACAAGGAATTGATTAGAAGAAGAAACCTAGTCAACCATTATCATTGCAGATGTTGCATTGATTTTGTGTTTCATGCTATAACCAAAAATCTATCGTTTTTCAAGTTAATGCAGTTATATCTTTAATCATAGATGTCCCCAAGCATACTTAATCCAAGTGGTCTGCTGCCCAAGCAAAAAATTTTATTGCTCCGGTTCTTTTCCTTTTTGTGTGGAAAATTGTTGGATTTTCTTCTTGCTGCCTTCCGATTTCAGCACTGTTCTCCTTTTTCTCTGGGAAACTTCTACTCTATTTAACCTGTGACTATCCAAGAACTTCATCTTCTTGCACAATCTGATCAGCAAAAACTGATTCCCACTTTAATTACTCTACCCAAATGTTAGTCCACTTAATCAAGATGCCAAATATCTGCATAATTGCAATGATCCTGTGAGAATAGCTAACATCAGATATTTTCTTTTCCTTTTTTGTTTCTGTTTTTCATTCTTGTAGGGTCTTACCTTTTTCAAGTTCTTCATGATGTCCCGAGGAGAAGAGAGAGAGAAGGGAACTGAGGAAGTACTTGAAGTCTTGAGGACTTTAGAACATGAAGCTCTCGCGGACAAGAAGTTCTTCGGAGGAGACAGCATAGGACTGGCAGATATTACATTTGGATGGTTGGCTTATTGGTTTGAATGTATGGAAGCAGTCGTCGATGTGAAATTGCTAAGTCCCACCACTTTCCCTCGTTTGCATTTATGGGTTGAGAATTGGAAGGAGGTTGATGTGGTCAAAGAAAACCATCCTGACTCTGAGAAATTGTTGGGCCACTTTAGAAGGCTCAGGGAGAGGTTCACTTCTCCAAGCCAAAAAGAGAATAAAATAAAGTCATGGTAGTATAATGATGTTGGGAGAAGAGATTGAACCAATGTGGAAAATACTTGTTTGGTCGTGTGAGATCCTCTCGTTTGATATGTAATGGCAGATTTTTCACACTGTTTGGCTCAGTATTTAACCTGTTATTATCTTTCTCTTGATTTCTCTCCTTTGAAAGGGATTTTTCCTGTAAGAACAGATTACTATCGAGTCGATTCTTGAAAATTAGGAAATCTTTACAGCATAAAATGCAACACCATTCCATATTTGCTCAAGGCGGTTTTTTTTTTTTTTTTTTCCCACATGAACCGCTGAATATTGGGAGAGAACAAGAAATGCAGAGGAAGTAGAATGAGGCATCTTAAACGAGGGAAGCTTGTGTATTGGTGCTCAGAAAGAAAATTAGCATGTGTATCTGTCTTCATAGTCTGAAAACCGCCAAAAAAAAGATGGAATTCTGGAAATGCTTATATGCACATCAAACTCAGCATGTAAGATACAAAATTTTCCAATTATTTACTAGACAAGGATCACATTTTCTTCTTGCTGTCTTCAGAGATTTCATCCTTACCCTCCTTTATCTTAATTAGGATTACAAAACCAAATCTGTAGCCATACTTTGGTAATACCAAAACCAAATCAGTAGACCCAGAAGCACCTGCCTCAGGTACAAGTCTCTACAGCTATATTAATATCGATCGTCTTATTTTTATCTGATCAGATTTTTGCTAATGCCAATTTGCTGGAAGCATTCCTACTTCTCAAAGTAATCTCAGAATACACGAAGAAACATCGGCAGAGAGTACTGCAAAATGAGCATGCAATTAGTGAGATTTTCTTGTGATAGTTTTCGTTTAGAGTACCAAAGCCGCTTGCACGCACTCATTAAGAGACACCCTCTTAAAATTTCAACTGAACCTGCATACAGCATAAGAATGGGACAGCCTAGGAACAAAAAACCATGAGAGCATCCCTATGGTATTGACTCACAGATAGGACTATTCAGAATTTAGGTCTTGACCTTGTTCATCAAGTATCATGTTTTCTTGTGAGCAGCTAGCTCGAAGGATGGTTCTAACTGATCCGTGCCTCGGGGATTATATATTTTCGTACCTCAACAATCCTCAGGTTCAGAAAGCACTCCACACCAATACGACGAGGCTGCCATCAGTTTGGAAATTCTGTTCAGGGTCTTTCTGCCCACCTCTGCCGTATTACCTTCCTGATTCAGTCGGAACCACACATTCTGTTTCTAAATGTTGTTTCATGTGGAACGTGGCAGGCCTCTTTCTTATCATGACGTCGATGTAGGCATCAACATCACACCTCTTTTATCTGCCTTAATCAAGAAGCATCTGCGAGTCCTCCTCTTTAGGTAAGTCATGGATGTGAATCGCGTTACTCCAACGTGTTCCGTTCCATGACAACATTTTCCCGTTGGGAGTATCACTGTCTGTGTTGTGGAAACATGCCTTCAATTCATGAACATAGACATCAGTGTCGCATTACTCATATCAACTGATAACATGAAATTGGGCTGATTTTGCAGTGGCGATCAAGATTCGAAAATACCATTGACGCAGATGAGGATCATCGCCAACATGATTGCTCGAGACTTGAAATTCACATCCTTGGGAAAATACGCACCTTGGTACAACAAAAAGCAGGTTCGGCTCCCTTCCTGTCTAGGTTCTTTTTTTTAACTCGACACGCCACGGTGCAAAGGAAAGAGAATGTTTCTGTCCATTTGTTGAATCTGCTTTGAAACTTCCGGATGACCATAGTATATTCTCAACAATATCAGTGACATTCAATGTCATAAATCAGGTTGGTGGATGGACTGAGTCATTTGGTAGGTCGAGAAAAGGGAAGAACGCGACTCATTTGACATTCGCCACGGTCGGAGGAGCGGCTCACGAGGTCCCATACACTTCGTCCTCGCAAGCTCTCACCTTGGTCAAAGCATTTCTGAAGGGATCCTCTCTACCGAAAGTGCCGTTCAAGAACTAATCCATTCATTGCTCTTACAAAGATAGACCATCTCTAGAATGGAACTGTCCTTTGTTTGTATCCTGATATCCAAAGCATCAGAAGGAAGAACCAATCTCTTCACATAATATTAGGAATTAATCGTTAAAAAAAAGGAAGTAAATAGTAAACTAAATAACTTTCATTAAAATGTATCGTGTATGTTTTCATTAAAATTCATTATGTGTAGACATTAGGAGCATTTACGTAACTATCACTAATTATTAAAATTAGAGATTAATATTTTTTAAAAACGAAAATTAAAAAAAAAAAGCGGACCGGACTAGGCCCAGTCCTTTTCCATTCTCCTCTGTTCTGCATCTTTTTCTATCTGGGCCCAAGCCCAACCTCTTTTTTCTTTTCCCTGAGCCCGGCCCCTTCTCTCTTTCCTCTCTCCCTCACGCCCTCACGCCGGTTAGCTTTTGCAGGAAATGAGCGTACAAAGCAGGGGAAGAGGCAGAGGATCGCGAGGGTAGGTGAGCGTGATCCCAGGGTCGGAGATGAAGCTGGCCGCGACAGGCTGGCGGTGGTAGAAGCCATGCGCGCCTGTCGCTGGCGGTTAAAAAGCAGAGAGCTGGGGATAGGTACGGCCCTCACCGTGCCCCATTTCCGCCCCTAGTTTGGGGTTTGCCGAACCAGACCACTGTGCCCGTTTCGTGTGAGTCTCCACTCTCACTTATGACGTATCTTGCTGTTGTTGGATCGTCATATGCTCATTGTCATGCGTCTGGGTCCTCGTCCAAAATTCCATCGTGCTCTTGTTCGTTCCTCAAATAGCGTATGCCACGGGTTTGACGAAATGCCTCAAAGAAAGCCGAGAGTCAGTTCTTGCTTAAACTCGAGATTGACGTATTCTTGCTTCTCTACTCGTGAATCGTGCTCGTTTTGACCATGTTTATGGTGTTTTCTTATGGCTTTCGCCAGAGAATCGTGTATTGTCGAGTGGGTGTATATTTTCTTCGTTCCGGCAAGTGGATTAATGGCCGCCATCGTTCGTGGCCGGCGGCGGTCAATGCCGGTCGGGATGGACGACCGGCGGACGGCGGTGGCTCGGTGGTGGAAGGGTCGTTGTTTGTTCCGGGCCATATCGTTGTTTGGGTGAGTTTCGGTGAGGCCATGTTTTGGGGAAGAAGGAGCTTCGGGCGAGCAGGAGGTACGTGGGGAAGAAGACCAGAGAAGAAGGAGAGGAAAGTAAAAGGAAAAGAAAAGAAAAAGAAAAAAAAAAAAAGGAGTAATGAAAAGAAATGGGAAAAGACAAAAGAAAGATAGGACGGTGGATGGAGACGTTTGAAGGAGGAGTGCAGGGGAATGGGACATAATAGGGAAAAGACAAAAAGAGAAAAAATAATAAAAAAAACTGAAAACTTCATTTTTTTATCTGATTGGGTTGGATCTGGGTTTGGGTCGGGTCAGGGAATTAGATCAGGTTTATCCGGTCCGAATCCACTTCCTTGAATATTATATGTTAGAAGATATGTTGCAATTGCGTTGGAAGTTTTTGATCTGATCTGATTACGATTGTGTGTATATCAATTAACTATTAGATTTAGATTTAGATTGATACATAGGATCATTTACTTTCATTAATTGTACAATCCTTGTATTATATTTTTGGGGGTCTGTACATTTACAATACATTGAAGAGAATATACAGAAAATTCTCTACGTCTAAGTCTCGTTATCCTTTTATTCTTCCTTCCTTTAGCTTTCTTTCATGGTATCAGAGCCTCTAGGCTTCTGAATTGCTTCCGCCTCAACCTTCTGCTAGAGGAATCTTTGACCTACAAAAGAGATTACCTTTCGGCATTAGGATCAATCTCAAAGGAAGGAATTGTTTTTACTTACCATGGTCACCCCGCAAGACAACGATTCTGCCACCGGTAATCAGTCGATTAGAGAAGCCACCTCTCAACTTTCGTAGACTCAAATTCATCCTATGACACTTCCAAGGGTGGAGCAACAGCCGGCTCAGGCCTAACCCGTATAGTGGCGGCCCACCTGGGCTCAGTTCAATTTGGGGCAACCCTTGACGGGCCAACCTTACCAATGGATTCCTTACCCACTATATTTTGGGCCAACCCCAACTTCATCATCGCTTGGATATGTGGGCCACCAGAGTTACATCCAACCCGATGGAAGCCTGCCAGCCACGAATGGGGCAAGCCCAGCCACCAGATTGGAGCAGATAAGCGGGTCAGGTGAATCGGTACGGGAACAAATTCCTACCTGGGATTTTTTTAATGCAGGTTATTTGATCGGGTCAAGCGAATCGGGTTTAGGGACGAATCCCTACCCGAATCTCACGCCCAGTTTTCTGCCATTTCCAGCAGCGGCTCTCACCGGATGATTAGAACTCAGTGACCCCCTATTCGTTTCCACCGCTAACGAACCAGAACTGTGACTAATCAATCAGCCAATAGCTGATCGGGCTAGAAAATTACCCCAGGTGGTCGTAAGAGTTCCGGCGCGCCCTGGCAACGAATGACAAAGATGGTTTCCTTGACGGAACCATTCCAATTCCTCTCGATGAACACCTAGCCTGACTCTGGAGGAAGAGCAACTGACTCGTCTGAACCTAGATCGGAAATTGTATCTCTCCAGAAGTCGCGGTCGGACTTCCACCAACAGAAGACGCTAAAAACATGTGGGAAAACATCAAAAAGATTTACGGTAAACTGGATCAAGCCAAATCCTTTATCCTAATCCAGGAACTCAGCAAGTTAAACCTCGAAGCTTGTTTCAACAAGCTATCGTCGCTGTGGAATAACCTCGAAGCGGCCGAAGAAAAGCTTGAGGGCCTAGAATCCACGATCAGACAGTATAGATCCATTAAAGACAGAGAGAAAGCCACACGCTTTCTGCTCATTTTGAACGAGACATATCTCACCTCACTCGCAGATCCTCGCCATGGATCCCATGCCACCAATCGGACGGATATTTCAATTGGATGTACAGGAGGAGAGTCAGCAACTTGCAACGCCAGAACACACGAGGAGCAACGAGAGTGTTGCCCTTGCAGCCCGTGGTGAACGACGAGACATAGCCACCAAAACCCTAACCCTAAATCGAGGGAGGGAGAAGAGAACAACATTAGGGTTTGGCAAATGACAGTTGCAAACCTTTAAAAAGGATGGAATGAATGGCCCAGATCGCATGTAAGGATCGGACGGTTCATAAGGATCCGATATTATAATTGGATTGGACAGCGGACAAGAGCTCGCACTTAAAGGGATGGACGGCCAGATTTTTGCCACGTCATCAAGGAATTTTGCGGAAAATTCAAAGGGAAAGGGTAATTTGTTTTGTGAATATTGCAAACGTACTAATCATATGATTAACAATTGTTAGAAACTACATGGAAAACCCGGAGAAAAGGAGAAAAAAATTTTGGCAGCTTACGAAGTTACTGAACCAACTGGTCAAAATACTGAACATCTTATTTAATATGGTTAATATCATCAGCTAATGCAGGCTCTACAAAAATTGGATACTTCAAACAAAGAAGAAAGTTTCTTAGGTATTACACATTGCTTGATTAATTCTATTTCCAGAATGGCATGGATTATTGATTCAGGGGCAAGCGATCATATTATATGCGACAAAGGATTTTTCTCGAGTATAAATGAAAGATTGAATTTTCCTGTTTTCGTACAATTACCCAACAGAAACATTACTTATGTCAATGTGACAGGAACAATCAATCTCAGTCCCCAAATTATTCTTCGAAACATTTTCTATGTCCCAGAGTTTCAATTTAATCTCATTTATGTGTCAAAAGCCTGCTAAGAAAATTCATGCCGGTAATTTTCGATTTTGACACCTGTTTATTTCAGGCCCTTTTGATTGACAGACTGATGGGCTTGGGTAGTCTTTCTGAAGGACTTTTTTTCTGGATAAGCTTTCCAAGTAATTTTGATTTATCCTGCAATTCCTTGAATAAACCATCATTGTGTAACTTGACTATCAATGATAAAAATTTCATCATGCATTTGAGATTGGGTCATAGTGCCTCTTTTGCTTGTCCACAATGTCCAATATGTCCTCCTGCAAAACAATCTCGTACGCCCTTTCCATCTAGTAGCTCCCGAGCTAGT
Organism: Eucalyptus virginea; assembly: GCA_014182375.1. Classification (NCBI taxonomy): domain Eukaryota; kingdom Viridiplantae; phylum Streptophyta; class Magnoliopsida; order Myrtales; family Myrtaceae; genus Eucalyptus; species Eucalyptus virginea. The sequence goes on from CM024521.1 coordinate 33,421,152, forward strand.
GAAATTTTTCCTTGATTCATGTGGATATATGGGGATCCTACCGTACAGTAAATCATGATGGATCTCGTTACTTCCTTACCATAGTAGATGATTATTCTCGTGTGACTTGGATTTTTTTGATGTGGTCTAAGAATTAGGCTTACTCTCATTTAAAAAACTTCATTGCACTATCCAAGAATTAGATTGGAAAATCTATTCAGCAGATCCATATTGATAATGGGACAGAATTCTTCAGCCATGATTGCTCCTTGCTATTTATTGCTCATGGCATACAACATGAGAGCTCATGCATCTATTCACCACAACAAAATGGAGTGGTTTAACGTAAGCATCGTCATCTATTGGAAGTTGCACATGCTTTGAAGTTTCAAGCATCAATTCCAGAAGATTATTGGGGAGATTGTGTAACCATAGCGGCTTATTTAATCAATCGCCATGCTTACTCAGATACTTAATGGGCAAATGCCATTTGAACTGCTATTCGTGAAGAAACTTGAGCTGCAACACCTCAATATGCTATGTCGCAACAATGGGTCCTTGAGACAAGTTGAGTCCACATGCTCGGCATTGCAATTTTATGGGATATCCCAACATACAAAAATGGTATCGGGTTCTTGACATTTTCACAAAGGAATTCCTAATAAGTCGTGATATAATCTTTCATTAGAACGAACATCTTTCCTTTCTTTGAGAAGATATCTTTAGACGAAGATTCAGGGATAACATCCTCTCCTCGTGGCCTCTTATCTGATGAAGCATTACCTCGAGATTCTGCTTACATACCACTAGCACAACTGAATAATATTCATTCTATTCCTCCACTAAATCCAGCAACAACATCAACTTCAGCTAAGAATTCAAACTGTTCATAAGATATTTTGGAGAACACACTAGAAGGCCCTACTGCTATTGAGGAAATCAAGGACATCGCACTACCGTCCCCCAATGAGACAATTCCTTCTACGGAAGTTGATCATCCAAGACGTTCCGGTCGTGCTACACGACCTCTAACCTGGACCAAAGATTATGTCTGTGCCGCTCACAATTCTCCAGGTATCCAGTATCCAATCTCATCCTATATTTCCTTTCATAGATTATCATAGGAATATAGATATTGCATTAGTCGTCTATCAGAAGACAAAGAACCATCTGGTTACGATGAGGCGTCTATTGACCCAATATGGCAACAGGCCATGAAGGTAGAACTACAGGCACTGATTGATAATAAAACATGGGATCTTGTCTCACTCCCACCTAATCGTAAATTGATTGGCTGCAAATAGGTCTATAAGATAAAGTATCGTGCTGATGGTTCCATTGAATATCAGGCACGGTTGGTAGTTAAGGGATTCACCCCACGAGAAGGCTTTGACTATCATGAGACATTCTCTCCGGTTGCCACAGATGTCACAGTTCGTTCATTCTTAACTGTTGTCGCCATTAATGATTGGTTTCTACATCAGATGGATGTGCACAATGCATTCCTACACGGTGATCTTGACGAAGAAATTTATATGGATATTCCTCAAGGCTTACAGAGACAGGGGGAGAATAAAGTATGTCATCTTCGCAAATCCCTTTATGGATTAAAACAAGCATTCGGACAATGATACGCCAAATTTGCAAATGCTCTTGCAACAGCAGGCTTCGAGCAGTCCAAACATGACTATGTTCTATTCCCACGGACTAAAGTTGTGTTAGAGATCATATCAGAAGCAAGTTTATCAGGATGCAAGCCAGCTATAATTTCCATTGAGCAGAACACTAAGTTGACTACCACAGAATATGATAAGGGCATATCTCAAAATGATGATTCTATACTTAGAGATCCATCAGGCTATCGAAGACTTGTTGGAAAACTCATATATCTGACTATGAGTAGGCTTAATATCTCCTATGTGGTACAAACGCTTAGCCAGTTCATGCATAATCCAAAGCAATCTCATTTGGATGTTGCCTTGAAAGTCGTGAAATATTTAAAGAAGTGTCCAGGACTTGGGATACTCCTATTTAAACATTGTGACATGAAGATGACAGCATACTGTGATGCAAATTATGCAACATGTCCCATAAGTTGAAGATCGGTCATTGAATATTGCATCAAATTAGGAGAATCACTCCTCTCATGGCAGACCAAGAAACAGCCCACCGTATCGTTGTCCGCAGCCAAAGCAAAGTATAGAACTATGGCTAAAGTCACTTGTCAAATAGTGTGGATACAAGGCCTACTTAAGGATCTCGGAGTACAAGTGCAAGGACCAACGGAGTTATATTGTATAATGATGCGGCTCTCAAACTGGCAGCAAATCCCATAGTGCACGAGAGAACCAAGCATATAGAAGTTGATTATCACTTTACACGGGAAAAGATCCAAGAAGGAGTGATTGAGACAAGAGGAATTGGGATGATAGAACGGCCAGCAGACATCTTTACCAAACTCATGTGTCAAAGACAGCATACATATCTATTAAGCAAGCTAGACGTCTTGGACATTTACAAGCCACCAGCTTGAGGGGGAGTGTTAGAAGATATGCGGCAATTGCATTGGAAGTTTTTGATCTGATCTGATTATGATTATGTGTATATCAATTAAAGATTAGATTTAGATGTAGATTGATATATATATATATATATATATATATATATATATATATATATATCATTTACTTCCATTAATTGTACAATCCTTGTATTATATCTTTAGGGGTCTGTACATTTACAATACACTAAAGAGAATATACAGAAAATTCCCTACGTTTAAGTCTCGTTATCCTTCTTTTCTTCCATCCTTTAGCTTTCTTTCATTATAATATTAAATATTAAAAATATATTAAAATTTTCAAAAAAAAATCAAAAAAATTTCGAAAATTAATAAATTCAAAAAAATTCCGAAAATTCAACAACTTTCAGAGAACTTAAAAAATTCAGAAAAATTCAGAAAATAGTGAAAACTTGATTTTAAAAAATAATTAAAAAATAAAAAATAGAAAATTAAGGAAAATTTAAAAATTCTCAGAAAATTCCAAAATTCAAAAAAGTCTAAACACTTCAGTAGTAATTAGAAAGACACCGAAAAAAAATAAAAAATATTTAAAAACAAAATGTTTATGAAAATTCGAAAATTCAATTTTTCCGAAAAATCCAAAAAATTCTTAAAAATTAAAAAATATTCAAAAGGGTTAAAATTAATCTCTTGGGTTATTTCCTCCAAAAAATAGAAGTCTTCCAATTTGTAATCCTAATTAAGGTTGATTAAGCCATTAGGGCTCTACCTTAAGGTTTTAGTTGTCTTTAAAGACAAATACTCTTGATTGCGCAATTTTGGTACATTGATTTTGGCTCCCCTTTAGTCTAGTTGGGATTAGTATTTATTTTTTCCTTAGAGTTAAATCTTTGCTCTCTTGTGAAATGTATTTAATGCTTCCCTTTGTTGCTAATTGGTACGTTAATGATTATGTACTTATATGATCACCTTACATATTAGTGGATATGTATGAAATCAATCCAAACTGCTTAATAAAAACATCCATTTTTTGAAACCGAGCAAGATTAAGTACCGAAAAATGTAATCAAGTCCTCGAACTTAGATTTTCTGGTTGCGTAGGAAGTGGGGTATACTCCTATGCCTCACTTAGTTTTAGATTAATGGTGACTCTTTACTACAAAATTCTTATGGACCTTTTAATGTCGCGCGAGGTATGAGCTTGAGAGAGCCCGTGCCTAATCATAGGTAATAGGCCAATCTTTTAGATAATACCCCTAAACCTATATTCCCTCCCTCGAGGGGTAGGTCGTGACAATAAGGAAAAGAAAGAATTACTCATCCAGATTGGTGAGGCTCAAATTAAAACCAAGTGCGATATTTGTAACCCACGACCTAAAAGTTGGCCTAAAAACCCCATGTTCGGTGAATGCTAGCCTGAAACTGTTCCCCGCTGAATTGTTTTTAGAGTAGGATGATGTATGCGGTAGCAGTTATGGCCTGAGAGCGGATCCCATCCCAGGTTTTTGAAAGGGGCAGCACAAGTCGAGGGCCAAGTCGTTCCCAACCTCATGCTCACTCAAAGCTTCTTGGGTCTCCTTCCCACCTTCTTCTCCTTCCTCTCTGCCGTTGCACCATCTGCAACACAAAAATAAGCTCTTCTTATGAATAGAGACATCAACAAAATCACCTCTAGTTTGTCATTTCTTGCTTAAGAAACAGAGCAGCTCGAGACCTGAATAACTAAAATCAGAATTGACTCTCCATTTCGGGTTGTTATTCGGGGGTCAAAAGACTGGTTTTAACGAGCACAGTCCACCTTTGATGTTTAAAATGTGTGTCGAGCCTTGTTTATCGTTGGTGAAACCTTGGTAAGTTAAACTTAAGGATTATTTGAAAATGGGGAAAAATTGGAGGTGTGCAGCCACATTTGTAATTTGCTATTTGAAAATGAGAATTGGATACTCTAGCCAGACTATACGTAACTGGGTAGTTTCCTTAAGCTAGATGTGGACATGAAAAAATTCATATTTAAGACATGATGTCAAAATAACATAATATGATAATATTCACATACGACATAACATAGCAAGTCAAGTTCAAAAATGATAACCAAACAACGTGACATGGCAAGATTCACATATAACATGACAGTACAAATCAAATTTCAGAACAAGATGACAAAATAACATGGCATGATGAATAAAATTCACAACAGGTGACGGGATGACGTAACATGATGGCAATATCCACATGTGACATGACATGACAAATATAGTTTCAAATCGTGATAAAAAAGAGACATGACATGACAATAAGGAGAAAAATAACGAGAGTCTTAAATATATTCTAATTGTGTCAATTTAGTCTTCAACATTTTATTGTTACTAATTGAGTTCTAAACTTGTAGTATTTATGCTAATTCAATCAATTCAATCAATTTTGAAAGGAAATCGATAACATTGATACTAGCCATCCTACATGGCGTGACTAATGCTAACGTGAACAATTTTGATAGCATCTTTATATATTTTTTGAATTATTTATTTATCTATTTATTCTTTTCTGTTTCCTTTTTTCCTTCTCTCTCTCTCTCTCTCTCTCTCTCTCTCTCTCTCTCTCTCTGCTTCCCTTCTTCCTCTAGCAGGGAAAAAAAGAAAGAAAGAAAAAAAAGGAAAAAGACAGTAAATAAATACTTTTGAAAAATATTAAATTTCAAAAATTTCCACGTTAGTGTTGATTGTACCACATAGGATGATTAGTGTTCATGTTAATGATTTCCAGTCAAAATTGACTGAATTTATTGAATTGTCACAAATACAAAAAGTTTTAGAACTAAAATATATATGTCTATGACTGAATTGATACAATTGTAATATGTATAAAAATTTTTGGTAATTTTCACCATGAGAATAATCACATGCAATATGTCAAAATTTATAATTGACGACAAAATAACATAGCATAACAATAATTAAGTATAGTATGACATGATAAATCAGATTTAAAAAAATAATGACAAAATGACTAGGGATAGTGATATTCGCTTTCAACAGGACATAGCAAATAATATTGAAAGTACAATAATGATGTGAGGTATGATACTTACACTAAGTGAGGAGTTATTTTCATTGAATTTACAACTTTACTCGGACACGGTAAGGTCTATATAGAAACACACATCCTTTCGGCTGAGCTGAATTGGAGTCATTATTCAATTAAAATCATGAATTGAATGTCCAAATGCATGAGATCTCAGTTCATCAGTTTGAATCGTGATGACTATTAGCTTTTGACCTTTAGTTATATTGTCATAACCTATCTTATACAGGGGCCCAATCAATTCAGTATATGACCTGTGGGTTTCTCACAAATAAAATAGGTGTCTAATTTAATCCTTCAATATATTCACCACCTTATACATCCTCAAAATTGCACGGTTTATCTCATGAACTAATGCGGGAGCAATCAACTTAGCTCTATCAGCTCGCTCAGCACCATCATTGCTCATTCAAGCCAAGATAGAATTTGCGCATAATGTGCTTCAATGGGTCAAAATTGAAATTTCCAACTAAAGCAGTATCGAAACATTTTTACCGAAGTTATCGATATCCATGATTAATGGGTTACCGAAATTATCAATATCAATGATTAATGAGTTATAGAATTCTCGATATGATATATTAGTCACTAATTTCTCGGTACACTTTATTAGTTGTTGATCTCGAAGTTTAATATCAATGGGAGGCCATTTTGAAAAATTTCCTTAGTTATTTGATAAAGTCTTGGGATATTTATCTTCTGATCAAGGTGGGAGCACAAATTTTGTTTGCCAAGCTAAAGAATCAAATGCATCTCTATTTTCCTAGGAGTCTTTATTATTATGTAAGTTTCAAAAGTCAATGTTTTGAGTTCCAATGTCTTTAATGTTAGGCTAGTTCCCATGTCTACTTATTACTTTTCTATTTCCTAAATTGTATTCCTCCTATAAATAGAGGAAGCCTCTCAATTGTAAGAGATTAGATTAGATGAATGAAAATACTTAAGATTTCCTTTGCGTGAGCGTATATCTTTAGAGAGTGGACAACTCCTATTTCGGTCTCTTTATTCTTGGAGTGTTGATTATTCATCGGGGGTGAGCCAAAAAGCCCTTTATCATTAGCCGGTCGATTTTTCTTTAGGCCTTGATGGTGAGCTTCTCTTATCCCAAAGTCCTTTGTCTTTGGTGGGTGATTTGTCTTTTAAGCCTTAGTGGTGAACTTTGTTTGTCCCGATCTTTATCTTCGGTTGGTGGCGTGTTATTTAGACCTTGGTAGGATCATATTCTATCCTTTATTCTACAATTCATCCTTTGATATTCATCCCCATACACCCCGTTCTATCATGCTTTTATATTTACCCATCGAAACCATCCTCATAAACACTATTTCCTAAAACACTTAACCAAAAAGGTCCTACATTGTGGAATCACTTGCCCATGCATGCATCATCAACAACAACAATAACACGCATTCTAGCATATTTTCAACACAAATAGTATGAAGGCTTAAATTTGATGACATAACAGCCTAATGCAAATATGTGATTCAAAACAATCACTATGATAGCTTGGAAGCAAGTATAATTTCTTGCATAACAACGCATTCTATGGTTCAACATTTCATTTCGTCATTACAACGACCTAAAAGCATGTATTTTCCAAATACTGTTTCAAACGGGTAGTATAATGACCCATTATACATTCTGAAAGTAATGTACATTACGATATGCTAATGTGCATTTCTATTTGAAATCGAAAGGGACGGCATCAAAAACTTACCGAGAGGCAACCGGGCCAACCAACACCTACAAGTACAAGAAAAACACATGGAAAGAAAGAAACGCAAGAATGATTTCAAAATGAGAGAACTTCAAGAGAGTGAGAGCAAGGAATCAAGTCTCCATGAATTGAAAGTGACGGAGATGGCGCCTGCTTAGTTAAGGAGGCATGCCTCAAGGTGAGGCAGTGCCTTGACCGGAGGCATGCCTCAAGGTGAGGCAGTGCCTTGACCGAAGGCATGCACGTCTTGACTCAAGGCTTGCACGTGGTAGGTCGAGCCTTACATCTATCAAGTCTCATGACTTTTGTGTCAAATGTCTGATTCACGTGATCTTCATGCCGATGCAAAATGGGAAAAGTATAAAAAAAGTCCTAAAAATATTGCATTGGTACCAATTTAATCCTAAATTTTTCAATTTGACCAATTTAATCCTAAATATTTTCACATTGGTACTAATTCAATCTATCTGCTCAATTTTGGCCAATTAGCGTTGACTTGGAGGTTGATTAGTGGCCAAACGCTAACGTGGCAATTTTTAATATATATATATATATATATATATATATTTTTTTTTCAGATTTTTTAATTAATTTTTTTTTTTTTTTTTTTTTTTTCTTTTCTCCCTTCTTCCTCCTTGGACTGTTCTTGTGGTGGCTGGCAAGCCTTCGGCAAGGACTTAGTGGCCCTCGCTAGTTGCCAGTGAGTGTCACGACCCTTGCTTGGCCTCGCCTGGCCTGGCCTAAGCCCGCGAGCAAGGTGGCTTCACCCAGATTTGGGTGAGGGGCCTTGCTGTGGCCAAAGGCGACCTCACCCGCAATTGGCGATGGCCACCATGTTGAGGCCATGATAGCCATCGCCAAGCCGGAGGCTCGCCGTCACCAAGCAAGGGTCACCAAGCCCTTGCCCGCTCCCTTGCCTGGCCACAGGAGAGGTGGCTTTGCCCAAATTTAGGCGAGGCCAGCCTCGCCCTAGCCTTGCCGCAAGCGAAGGTGACCTCCCCTGTGGCTGGCCATTGCTAGGCCAAAGGCCACGAGTGAGGCCATCTCTCCCGCGGTCCTAGGTGAGGCTGGGCGAGGGCTATGACCCTTGCCAGCGACCAACAAGGGCTTGGTGGCCCTAGTCAGCCATCGTGGGAATAACCCAAGGAGGAAGAAGGAAGAAAAAAAAAGGAAAAAGAAATTAAAAAGAAAAGAAAAAAATTCAAAAAAAATTATTAAAAAAATTGCTACGTTAGTGTCCGGCCACCGGTCGGCCTTCATGTCAGTGTTCAATCACTAGCCAACGCTCATGTCAGCACCGACCGGCCAAAATTGGTCGGATTGACTGAATTGATATCAATGCGAAAAATGTTTAGAACTAAATTGGTTCAATTGAAAAATTTATAAATGAATTGGTACTGATGCAATGGGTTTAAGACTTTTTGGTACTTTTCCAGCTGGAAAATCATGATGAAAGCTTTCCAATAAACCCAATTTTGTTGGGTTTAAATGCAAAATTGCTAATCCGAGATTTTTGGCCCATATCGAGTCGTAGATTGGATTATGGATTAAAAACAAGACAATTTTCAAGACGCAAAAAGCTATGATAGTCAGTCATCCTTATACAAGTACCTCCCTTAAGGTAAGCTCCTACAATTAGAGCAAGCAAGCCTATCCTTTTCTTCCATTTTATGGAGGTTGGATTACTTGAGTGTGAGATTATAGATCAGAGCTATACTAGTGGGCAAGCATGCTCAGGCTCTAGGGCCACAGTTTTTCAAACATAGTTAGTTACCATGTCTTAGAACTCTGCAAAATTCCATTTAATTCTGAGATCTCTAGGCGTGATTTTGGGCTCCAGGACCTTTTTCAAGTATCATAGGGTTAGAAGATATTTAACCGGTCATAACTTCCTCATCCATCAACTGATTGACCCGATTTTTGTTGCATTGCAATTCTTCCAAATAATTTCCTGATGTGGAAATGAAATGTCAAAATCCCAAACTTGCCTGACATTGCAAAAACTAGGCGATTGTTTTCAAAGTGTAAAATAACTCTCAGACTCGAGTTAAAATATGAGTATCAAAAGACTTGTCTTGACAAGCACAACCCACAATTGATATATGAAATATGTTTCAAGTCCTGTATAGCATTGATCAAATCTTGATTGTACTTTGCTCTACTAACTAGACGGTATGTGACGGGGCAGTAAGTCAACCACTTCATCCCACTTCTTCCATTCATGCTGGGTGCACGAAGTACGTACCTACAACATCCGGAGTAAGTTTGAGCCGATGAATCGGATGCGTCCCGTGTAAAGCCTACATGCATGACAGCTCACGTTGAAAACTACAAGAACGTTTGGTAATGGGGCTATTCATCTTTGGTTCATCTAAAAAATTGTTGCACAGATTCATGACTATAATTCCGTTAAGTGAAGCGCATCTTTATTTCCACATTTAACAACCGCAGTTTATGTGATCCACCCGGTTCTTTGTTTTAGGTTATAAACCTATTGAGGACAATTTTTGGGACCCGTCGGGCCAATCAATTTCTCGTCATGTGGTTCTGATTGTGTCATAGTTTCTGTTCCGCAAATGGGTTTTCCCCTTGTGATGCACTTTTGGTTATGAATGAAGTGATTTTTCTAGCCAAAGGACAAAGGGACTATGGCCGAGCAGGGTCAGTCCATATTCTTATACAAAGACGACAACAACGTCAAGGACGAAAGCCCGAGCAAACATTAGGACCAATGGACTGCGTACTTGTTCGCCTTTTCTAAGCTATGCTTTGGCATTTTCCGTTTGGAATTCCCGGAGAAAGAACCCAATGGAGCCACAGGAGAAACAAAGTAATAAGCAATACTATTGGCAAAAGTATAAGAGAACTCCTAAACCTATTATAGTCAAATGTAATCCTAAATCTTTTGACATGTTACCAATTCAATCCTTTCGATTAATTTCGACAGGATATTGCGAGCCGCTGGTCAGCCTACGTAGAATTATTGGTGCTCATGTGGATAATTTTTTATAATATTTGATTTTTTTTTCAATTTTTTCCCTTTTTTCTTCCTTTTACTGGTGACTAGCCATTGACTACCCGCCGTCGCCAGTCAAGCTAGCCTCACTTGGGCAAGGGTCACCGTTGCCTGCCACAGGCAAGGCTCCTCTGGCCTAGGGTGCCCCGCTTCCACATTTGTAGCTTGGCCTTGGTCATGTTCCCCCTGATGTGACAGGCAGCGGCTACCCGCTGATCGCCACGGCTTTGGGGCCAGTGGGGCTTTCACTTGCAAAGCTACCACGTGGGTCTCATGTGATTTGGTGGCCGATATGACAGGGGATTCTGGCAAAAGCATGACCTTGACTTGGGTTGCCTTTGAGTTTGCGAAGAAACCTTGAAATTCTTCGACTTATTCTGATTCTGGTATGGGAATAAATCTTGGAGACGACAATGGCTCGTCGTTGCTGTATCGGCATTTCGAACCGGCTTGAGTTCGGCATCCTAGGTGAGGACGACTGAATCATCACCCTCCTGTCTTCTACGACCACGTCGTCCTCTTTGTTGGTGCTCTTGAGCATAGGGAGTAACCAGACGTCTTTCCAAGCCTACGCATGCCATGTGGAATCCCTGGTTGCACTCCTCCGTGTAGATGGCCGTGCCTTGGCCTTCAAGCTGTTCGAGCAAATGCCGCAACCACTCCGCAACAACCAGACAGCCACCATTTTTAAATTCATCAGTCAAAACATATACAAAACGCCCTGGTGCTCCCCTTGCCCACAATGAGGTCGCCCTAGCTTGGGCAAGGGTGAGCCTCGCTAAATCTAGCAAGGGGAGCCCTCGTCCAGCTGGGCCTCACATGTGGTAGGCGACGGTGACCCTTGCCTAGGAGAGGTTAGCCTACCAGGCCATGGCTGGTGACTGTTCATCCACAAAAGGAAGAAAAAAAGAAAAAAAGAAAAAGAAAAGAAAATCGAAAAAATGATAAAATATTATTAAGAATTGTCTACATTAGTGCCGGCGTGTAACTTAGTTCGATCAGTGTCCACGCTAATAATATTTGGCCAAAATTAGCCAGAAGAACTAACTAGACACAAAGTCAAAATATTTAGAATTAAATTGGCACAATTAAAAGGTTTAAAACTAAACTGGTATAAATGCTATAGATTTAGGACTTTCTTGACACTTTACTCCAATACTACCCTCTTTAATGTGTTTAGCAACCCTTAAATTATAATTCAAGCAAGAGTATATCAACTGTAGAACTTACGCAATTCTCCTTGTTAGATTAAAAGAAATTAACTATTATTGTCATTCATAGCCTATATACTTTTAAATTAGATTTTCTCATCTTTGACAATATGTAATATAATTACAACAAATAGACCTTCTCTAATGAAAATATCTTAGGCCTACAATATTGTTTATGTAGATTTCTTTAACTCAAACCTCTCATATGCCAAGAAAGAAAAGGACATTAGCCCTCTATTATCTACATTTTGAAGCTCAAATTAAGATGATATAAACTAAACCTGTTAAAATGTGTCATAAACCCATTTCTTAACTCATATTTGATGATTATATTATTATATGGGTTAATTATATTCAGTAAATGGGTTGTTTATAATGGCAAAACCCAAAAAAAATGGGTGTTAAATGGGCTTATAGTTTACCCAAATATAACCTGCCTTTATGACTTTCTTTTTATCATTGGTGAGAAAATAGTGGATTCATTAGACTTTTCCAAGTTCAAAGAAGTCTTGGCAGGCTTGCAAGATGGGCCCAACTTCACCTTTATTAAAATTATTAGGATGACTTGCAAAGATAAACTACTAATGCCATTTTGCTCTAGACATATTGAATTTGAGTGCCGCAACTGATTCATTTAATAAACTCAAACTACTGGAATCCCAATAGACAAGTATAAACAAAGGGATACACGTTATTAGGTGAAAGGGGGCACGACGAATTGAATCAAGAGAAGAGCAATGCTAGAACTCACTATAATTGTTTGACAAAGTTGATTTACTAATTGATGTGCGGACTATTATTGGTTTTTGAATTTGGCCCATTTGTTTAAACTGCCACTCACAATCTTGACGTGAAATAGACCAAAATTTTGAACCGGTTTAATAAATCTAGCATTGCCCGTACTTTTGATACCATATTGAAAATCCAGGCGAAATTCTTTCTTCTAAAAACTCAAGTTATCCAGAGAAATGCGATACCTTCACCGGACAAAAGCTACACCAGGTAATACCTCAAAATACATGTGGAGGTTGGAACTTTAGCAAATGTATGATGTTAATACAACCAATCCTGGACCGGCACGACTGGCACGTTTGACCTTTCTTCGAATTATATTTAAATGTCTTTATCATGTGCATTGCAATTTAGGTTATCCAAAAACAAAGATATGATTTGAATTCTACCTTCTGAGTTAGTTTGACCAGAAACCCGAAACGTAATGCCCAAGCAACACGACTCCATTACACACCCTTTAAATTGAGCTCACAAAAGCACAAAGCCGTATTATCACGCTCTTGAGAGACATGGATGGAGTGAAGTTGCATGGAGTTTGGGCGAGTCCATTCAGCAGCAGAGTCATTTGGGCATTGAAGCTCAAGGGCATACCATTTGATTACATTGAGGAAGACCTCTCCAACAAAAGCGCCTTGCTTTTGCAATATAACCCGGTTCACAAGAAGATTCCCGTGCTCGTCCATGGCTCGCGACCTGTTTGCGAGTCCATGGTCATCATCGAGTACCTCGAGGAAACGTGGCCGCAATATCCGTTGTTGCCCATCGATCCTCACGAGCGAGCCGTGGTGCGTTTCTGGGTCAAATTCATCGAGGAAAAGGTTTGCTAATCTAATGTTATTCTTCTTTGGTAATTCATATTTTGTAAAGTCAATCATTCAATGCATAGATTCCATTTGTTTCAATAGACAACTCAAAATTGGGGCGAGACAAACATAAGGCCGACTTGTGTTGCACCTCGTTTATGTTTCCGGTGCTCATGCTGCAGGGTCTTAATATTTGGATCGTGTATCGGAGCGTTGGCGAAAAGCAAGAGAAGGCCGTGAGAGACAGCGTGGAGATGCTGTCGATCCTAGAGCAACATGGTCCGAACAGGGGAAAGAAATTCTTTGGAGGAGACGACATCAACATTGTGGACATTGCATTTGGTGCGGTGGCACATTGGGTGGGAACCATAGAAGAGGTATCGGGACGCAAGTTGTTCGACGCCGGGAAGTTCCCTCGCTTGAACGCTTGGATGGCCAACTTCGAGAGCTCGCCCATGATCGCCGAGAACTTGCCTGATCAAGAGAAGTTGCGCCAGCTTTTCGCCCGCCTAAGAGAGAAAATACTGTCATCATCCACATGCGAGTGATGCGCGGCCTTCGCTTCTTTATTAGTATGATTGATGTTATAATCGTGGGTACTAAATAAAAGTACTGATAATAAGAATTGAAGTGCAGTACGTACTTTGGTCGGAAGCTTCAAGATGAAGCTTACTAATTAGTATATGCAATAAAGTTAAATGAATTTCTAGGCCTTGGAATATTGTCTCCTGAGGCGTGTATTGTCCTAGTTTCATAACGTCATAAATCTAAAACTCTCCGTGGTCATGGAAATATGACACTAAACGGGGAGAATCAATGCGTCAATATTTCGTGCTACGTTCCTCATCTAAGTTTATCAACGCCTTCATGAATTCTATTTTATTTTATTCTTCTCATTTTATCTGATAAATATTGTTTCAGATTGTAAAATGAGATTAATAGAGTTGTTGAAAATTGTGATCGATTTTCTCTAAAATTATCAAGAATCTACTAACTCAACAGAGAATGAACAAGTCGACAACAGTGAATGTGAAATGCAAGAAAAGGCAAGTCAAGTCAAAAAGTAAAGACTCTCATATGTTGGAAAAGTTTCTGGTACTATGTGGGTAGCAAAAGAAACTTGAATGAAAGTCAACAATAGTGGCTGAAGAAAAAACTTGAACGTGGGCAGCAAGAAGTCAAGCAAATAAGAAGCAAACTAAAGTCAACAAAAGTGGTGGGCAGCCACAGAGAATAAAAAAATGGAGAATAAGGAAGAAGCAAGGAGAAGATCCGAAAGAAAGAAGAAAAGGAAAGCAAAGTCCAACTTGGACTTTCACTAGCCGCAACAAGCAGGAGATGAAAGAAGCAAGCTGAAATTTTATATTATTTTCTGTACCTTGAGCATGTGAGCGTGTGAGGTGAACCATCCACTTGTGTGGGGGTGAACCCTCCACCGTGAGACCTCCACCCCGGGGGGAGTGAGCATCAACACTTTCATCAAATTAGTTTGTTCAACTAATGAAATTATTCTCATATCTCATGTCTCATATCTTTCAATTATTCTAGTTTATCCCTTGCCATCCTCTATAAACTATACCATACACTTACACACATCACTAATTAAAAACTATCATCAATACTAAAATCATGCTTCCACATGCACACATCCAAATTTTTAATAAGAGTATTCTCATAGGTTTCTTTGTGATCAGTGTAAAGCCAAATATTGTATTTACAAAACATAATGGATGCACCAGTTCTATGAATTTTTATTGAATCTCGTTCAATGGTGACAATATCATTAAGCAACAAACATGAAGGAAAGAAAAGAGATTTTAAAAGGGAGGCGATGAGAAGTGCCACAAGCCAAAAGTTTTCTAATTTGTACAAGCTTGTGCGGTATTTGGTGAGCTAGAATACTTGAATAGCCTCTCTTTAATAGATTATTTTTAAGGACAGTATGACGAATCACATTCTCATAATTGATTGTATCTCATGCAAGCTATCCAATGTCTTAAAAGGGATATACAGATCACTTTGGCATGGTCATTAATTTTGGCTTATAACTATAATTTTATTTTAACCGATTAGGAATTTTTTTGGTACATTTAACATTGGGATATAAAAGATGATTTGACATGCATTTCCATATACACCAAACTCTCTCTTTCCTCAGTGAAAGAGTCCTTGATTTAAATGACTGAAAAACAGTCGCCTTTTGCAAGAAGCGCACGCCGTTTTGCCGTGCTGACATGGGATCACAGTCAAATTTTAGGTTAGACTAGGGATCCGGCCATTTTGCGTGAAGTGAAAACGGATTTATGCCTCTTTCATCGAGAGAGCTCTAAAAATGCAAGTCTTGTATATGTCTTCTTGAATGTTTGAGTTTATTATTTATTACAACGAGACTTAATATCCCTCCTTTGACATTAGCGTCCTGGAACTTGAAAAGTAAAAACATGGACCCCTTCAAGTGTATCTCTTAGATAGATTTTCCAACATTTTCAACTAACGTAAATCGTGGATTCCATGTGAATTCCCGAATGACCAAATGGTCGATGTTCATTTTAAATCATTACCTGATTCGTTGAATAAACTCTACTTTGTTATTGAAGATTGTTATCATGGATGCTTCTCATTTACGTCTTGGAGGACCGTGATTGCATGATTGGAGGGCAATCTATAATAGCTTCGAAAACACCTATCCATTTGTCAAATGTCGGGTCAAGATCACTCCGGGCCTTTGCAAGATATAGAGAGTTTATAAACCTACTCAAGCAATAAAAAAATAAATAAATAAATACAAAAACAATCTTCTCTCAAAGGCTCACTTTCCTAAAGCAATGGTGGATTCTTGCAATGCTTATACTCTTGTTATGGTGGAAGAAAATAGAGCAAAAGAGGAGACCCTATCTATTTCTTAGCCTTTACTTAATGAGTTTCATGCATTGCATTGATTTTGTGTCCATATCCCAACCAAGGCGACCTATCGAATGAATCCTAAGGATCCAATATCCGAGAGGAAGATCAAATCGAGAGCCTCTGGTCCATTTCGAGTCTTGAAGGGAAATAATGAAGAATTATCTCAAGAAGAGTATTTTGAGAATTGCCTGGGGATAAGTACAACTCTGCCCACAGGATTTTAAGAGTCATTTTCTTCTGTATTTTGATGAGGATTTCGAGCTCTAATCTGGTTTCACACTATATGTTTGCAAACTTTCTATTTATCTAGTTAGTTTCTAATGGGGAAAAGAATATTACAAATGTTATAACTTTCATATGTTACTCACTTAAATGCCGTAACTCTTTTTTCCTGATAATTTGAATATCATAACTTAATATGGCGTTCACTTGAGGATCATAATTTTTCTTCGACCACTGAAGTGCTATGTAACTTTTCAATTAATAACTTTCTTGACAAAAGTGAGATGTCACATCGAATTTCCGGCACTTGGATGAACATTTAAAAAAGTTGTGGCACTCAAATGATCAATCAAAATTATGGCACTTCAATTAACATTCTTTTATAAGTTATAGCACTCAAAAAATTAGGAAAAAGTTATGGTTATGAAGTGAGTCTCTTGCAAAAGTTATGACACTTGGGGTCGTTATCTTTTCTGATACATCAAATATTCATGCTATTTGAAGTTTTCTAAAAGAAGTTGTGCTTAGTAAGCGCCGCTCAATTTACCCAAGAATGAGATTTTTGGGTCTTTTCATGAGTACGTTGGATCCTATGCATAACATTTTGTTTCTAGAGTCATCTTGAGTCAAAAGTCTTACTTCTTGTTTGAGTTTTGTCTACGGATTGTTATTATGTTAGAAAATACAAGAAAATTAAGTTGTACAAAAATTTGTGTACACTTGGAGGGTTGTTCCAAGTTGAGTCTATTTAAATTCATATAAGGTTTCTACAAAGGTTATAGTGCTTTCACTAACCAATTTCATAATTTAACTCCTGGATCATAATTTCATCTGAATTCACCATATCTTTGATGGATACCATTGAATAGTGAGTTACACGTACCATAATATTGTTCCAATTCGCTTAGCGCAGGAAATGATAAGTTGCGAAGTCGGTCAAGAAAGTAAGTCAAGCTTCCCCAAGTCGAGTTTTACTAAGTCAAGTTCAATCTAAATCGAGTCAATATCTCGCGATTTTGGACCGGGCCTCGATAAACAATCGGCTTGATTCTATCCATGGTACGATGTCAATCTGTAAAATTGCAGACCAATGATTCATAGGCACGTGGTAAAAATGGGTACTAGCACATTATTGCTCTTCATGGCCTTTGGGAAAAAGAAAATAGATTAAAACTCTATCCTACACTTTCACCAATATTTATTTTCCTTAATAGCCTAAATTCCAGGGAATCTAAAGAAATTGGGGCTTCTTTTTATTATATATATAAATTTTGGTCGTGCAATATTCTTAATTATGAGGCAACTCTCAAAGAGAGATACATTTTCTTATGTCCTTTTAGTAAAAATGGTCAACAATGTAATATCTTTAACCAAGCTGAGGAATGCAAGAAAAATATATAAAAGAAATCCTAAACTTATTACGTTTGAATAAAGCATGAGCGATTAGATATTGACCACGCTAGAGGCTTCCATGTCGTTAATCGTTTTATGCAAGTCACGTTCAATGAACTTGTCTAGTACAAGTATCCGTGTTCTAACTTGGGCATCACAATATCCAATGACTTATGACTCATCATTCGTTTAAATATCCAATACTTGATGGTGAAGTTAAGAATACACTGATCTCAACAGGATCATTAATATCCACTTAATAATCCATCAATCAGGAACATTTTAAAGATTTGGTTTGATTGTAAACCAATCACACATATTCTTAATGTCTCAAAAATAGATCTAGTCACAATTGATTTTATGGAATTATTCATATATATATCTGTGTGTGAGAAAATAGATCTAGTCACAAATGATTCCATTTATGAAATCATTCATATATATATATATATATATATATATATATATATATATCTGTGTGTGTGTGTGTGTGTGTGTGTGTGTGTGTGTGTGTGTGTGTGTGTCTGTGTGTGTGTGTGTCTGTGAAAATAGATCTAGTCACAATTGATTTTATGGAATCATTCATATATATATATATATATCTGTGTGTGTGTGTGTGTGTGTGTGTGTGTGTGTGTGTGTGTGTGTCTTTAAAAAAAGATTGAGGCGTGGCCTTGGTAAAGGGATCTACCACTGGGATCTACCACATTTTCCGCTGAGGTAATTTTTTACAAGGTGATAGCACCTCTCCCAATAATTTCTCCGATGAGATGGAAATGTCTCTTAATGTGCTTGGATTTCTGGTGAGACCTTAATTCCTTAGCTTGAGCTATTGCCCCATTATTGTTACATAAAATTGGTTGTTCAGTTGAAGGAATGACTCCAAGTTTAGAAATGAACTTCTTCATCCAAGCAACTTCTTTTGCTACTTCAGAAGCGGCTACATACTTTGTTTCAATGGTAGAATTAGCAATTATGTTCTTTTTGAAACTCTTCCAACTAACTGTGCCACTATTGAACGTAAAGACAGATCCAAATGTAGACTTATAATTATTAGGATCCGATTGAAAATCGAAGTCAGTATAAGCTACAACTTTAAACTCTCATTCTCCATATATCAATAATAAATTTTTAGTCCTTTGCAAGTACTTAAGAATATTCTTGACTACTATCTAGTGCTCTTCCCCTGGATCATACTGACATATGCTAGTAATGCTTACAACATGCACAATATCATGTCTCGTACATAGCATAACATATATTATGCTTCTAATAGTAGATGTGTAAGGTACCTTCGCCATTCGCTCTCTTTCTTCAGGAGTGTTGGGACACATCTCCTAAGAAAGAAGAATTCCATGCCTAAAGGGCAATAACTATCTATCAGAACATTGCATGTCAAAACGTGTTAACATTTTATCTATGTATGTAGACGGTGAGAGACCAATCAATCGTCTCGATCTATTTCTATAAATATGGATACCTAAAATATAGGTTGCCTCTCCTAAATCTTTCATGAAGAATTTTTGTGACAAGAATAGCTTTATCGATGATATCATCGGTACATCATCCTCAATCAAAAGTAAATCATCGACTTACCAAACTAGAAACACAATGGCGCTCCCATTGATCTTCTTATATACATAAGGTTCATCCCGGTTTTTTATGAAGCCAAACAATTTGATTATGTCATCAAAACGGATGTTATAACTTTTGAAGGCTTATTTGAGTCCATAAATGGATCTCTTAAGCATACACACCTTTTGACTTTCAGTATTGGATTCAAAACCCCATGGTTGTTCCATATAGATGTCCTCCTTGAGAAAGTCATTTAGAAAATCCGTTTTGACATCCATCGGCAATATCTCATAATCAAGGTGTGTAGCTGTAAATAACATAATTTGAATGGATTTTAATATGGCTACACGTGAGAGTTTTATCATAATCGATTCATTCTTTTTGACGATATCCTTTCGCCACTAGCTATTCTTTGTAAGTTTTAACTTGACCATTGGCGTTCATTTTCCTCTTGAAGATCCATTTATAGCCAATTAGTATGATACCATCAAGCAAGTCAACTAAGGTCCAAACATCGTTGGAATACATTGAATCCATTTTGGATTTCTTGGCTTTTAGCCATTTACTAGAATGGACGTCCGATATTGCCTCCTCATAGGTGTTAGATCACCAGGTTGATCACTATCATTCACAATGAATAGTAGTTCTATATGTTCAACCAAGTGTCTATAATGAGCAAGTGGATGAGACGCTCTTGCATTAGGAGGTTGTGTTTCAGAAGCTCTCACTAAATTAGAGATCGATATCTAAACTTGGTTACTTGGAACTTCATTATTTTTTTTTTCTTGTAAGACTATTTTCCGCCCAGCACTGCCTTCCTAGACGAACTGATTCTCCACGAAAGGATCATGCCTGTTGACCAAAATTCTTTGGTCAGAGTGAAAATATAAATAGTATCGAAGAGTCTCCTTTAAATATCCAATGAAGTAACCTCATTCAAATCTAGCCTCCATATTTTCCATTTTCAACTTTTTTGACGAAAGTTGGATAGCCCCAAATCTTAATATGATTAAGACTTGGCTTCCTACTATGCCATATCTCATAAAGCATAGTTCGAACATATTTGGATGATACTCTGTT
This sequence comes from Eucalyptus virginea, assembly GCA_014182375.1. Classification (NCBI taxonomy): domain Eukaryota; kingdom Viridiplantae; phylum Streptophyta; class Magnoliopsida; order Myrtales; family Myrtaceae; genus Eucalyptus; species Eucalyptus virginea. The sequence goes on from CM024521.1 coordinate 33,441,448, forward strand.
CAGTATATATAGGCAAGTCAGTGTAACTCATCATAGATATCTTCATATTTAATAAAGTGCAATTTCTTCATCCACACACACCATTATGTTATGGAGTACCAAGAAGTGTCCACTATGATAAAATGTCATGTCTTTAATATAGTCTAGGAATTCAATACTAAGGTATTCACCTCCTCGATTACATCGAAGAGCCTTAATATATTTCTTGTTTGTTTCTCAACTTCAACCTTGAATTCCTTGAGCCTTTTAAAAGATTCAGTTTTTTTATTTCATTAAGTACAAATAACCATATCGTGACTGATCATCGGTAAAGGTAATGAAGTAAGAATAACCACCTCCAGTAGTTTCATTAAATGGCTCGCATACATATATATGTGTCAATCCCAATATGTCAACAGCTCGCAAACTATATCGTACAAAAAGTGCTTTGGTCTCTTTTTTTTTTCTTCTAAAAAACATGCCCCACAAGTCAAGTATGACTCAAACATGGATGGATCAATGTACCCATTATTACTCAACTTGTTGATTCTATCTTCTCAAATATGACCTAATCGAAGATACCGACCATACTTTGGATTGGACTATCTTTAGGCCATTTAGTAGTTATGGCATTTATATCAATTATATTTTGCTTATAACATTGGTAATTGCATTACCAAATATTGTAATGGTATAGTTATTGGTTAAGAAGACATAACCAACATAGATTCTATTATGATAAATAAAACATACATCATCAGTAAAAGAAATAATTCTCTTTACTTAAACGAGGTATAGAGATGATATTTCCAACAACATTCTTATAATGCAAATGGTTTTTCAAAACCAATACATGTCCCGAAGACAAACATAAATAAAAAGTCCCTGTAGCTATCGCAACAACTCTTGCTCTATTGGCAAATGTTAGGACAATCTCATTTTGCCCCAATATCCTGTTTATTTCTAGATTCTAAAATGACATATAAATATGTGAGGTTGCCGCAGAATCTAGAGCCCATAAGCCAGATTGAGCATTAATCATAAGATTAGTTTCAATGAGCATATACACTATACTTTCGCAAGGTTGGTCTTTGGGCTTGACCTTCAAGCTCACAAGGTACTTCTTATAGTTCCTCTTCCAATGCCCCTTGACACCACCGTAATGACATTTTCCTTTTTCAACCTTGGGCTTTGATTGCACAATTGGTTTGACAGGCCTCTTCAATTTCTTTTTCTTCAAAATAGTCTTAACTTTTGAAGAAGAAGCCTTATCCATAGCCACTACATTAGGCCTCGTGTTGTGCATTTCTTTTTCGTAAACTACTAGCATGCTACGTAACTCAGTGAGAGTTTTCTCTATTTTATGCAAGTGGAAGTTTTGGACAAAACTAGAGAAGGAATCGGATAAAGATTGAAGCATCGAATCCATAGCTAACTCATTATCCATAATGAGATTTAGCCTAGCCAACTCCTCAATGTATCAAATTATTTTCAAAGCATGATCAACAATCGATGATCTTTCAGACATCCTCATATGGTACAAGGCTATAGATATCTCATATCTAGATGTTCGACCATTCTCATCAAAGTATTACTTTAAGTGCAAGATGATCGACCTAGCATCTTCTATAGTTTCATACTTCTTCTATAATTTATTATCCATCGAAGCAAGCATATATGACCTAACTTTTAAGTCATTGTCACATCGCTTATCATAAGGGATGTGCTCCTCTTGGGTCTTACTCTCAAGAAGGAATTTGGTATCTTTTCATCAAGCATATATATGATTTTCTATGAATTTAGAATAATTCTCAAATTTCTCGTCCGGTTAATGAAATTGGGTCCAGTCAAACAAATTCTTGTCAAGTATAGAAGTGAGTGGGTTTGTAGTCACCATTTCTTGTTGTATTTTAAAATAACTCATTATGTAGGTAATCGCCACTATGATTATGCTAGTAATTTCGTGGAGACAATCCTGTGCACGTGGTCAGCAATCGTTGCTAACCATGTAATCCTCTCTTTAAGCCACTCACCCTCTTTGTGCTCTATATATATACATATAACGTCCCGTGAAGTTGCATTTAACTTCCTCTAGAAGCATATTTCTAACCTCTTAAAGAAGTTAAATGATTACTTCCTCCAAAAGCTTATCTCTAACCTCTCAATGAAGTTAAATGATTACTTCCTCAGAAGTTGGGTGAGTGAGAGAACAACTCTCGTGAGTGGGTTGTGTTCGTAAGAGAATGAGTGAATTTGTTATGGTATGTGACATCCTTAAGTTCATCACGAGTTAGTAGTAAAACTTACACTAACACATTAGTACTCCAAAGAGAATTGATTATCCAGATCAATATCTAAGTCCTACAAGCCATGATTGATCTAACAATATGCCATGGCTAATGCTTCAAGAACATAATAAATTTGTCAAATTTGACTATAATGTAATTCAACTATTCCATCTTACTATGTCCCACTTGAACAAAAACCATGGAATATTTGTCAAGTCACTAATTTGATCATATGCGGAAACCTAAGTGACTTATATTTTATACGAGACATAAATAATTCATTCTTGGTTACAACCTCAGCCGAGAATTTCAATATAGTGTCATAATTAGATCACATAAGACATAATTATTGTACCTTGCATATAACAAAGAGATAGATTACATGTTACACACATGTAATTTCCTATGTGAACAAACGATGATCATCAGGTACAAAGACAGAAATGAGTCGACAATAATTGAATTGTTAACATTGTGCCTCATGTCGAAGGATTATTTACAGAAGACCAAAGTATGAACAATCAGACATTGACCAAGCTAAAGGTTTCCATGTCACTCATCGCTCCATGCGTGTCACGTTTTGTGAACTTGTCTAGTATAAACACTTGTGTTCTAACTCGCGCATCACAATACCCATTGACTTGTGACTCGTCATTCTCTTAAGTATCCAATAGTTGATGGTGAAAACACACTAGTCTCAATAGGATCCACTTAATGATTCATCGACTGGGAACAATTTAAAGATTCAATCTGACTATGCGGCCATCACACATATTCTTAATGTTTCAAGAATAGGTCCAGTTGCAATTGATCTTATATATATATATATATATATATATATATATATATATATATATATATATATATTAATAATTGGATAAATAAATGAATACATCTTTGCCATTAATTAAATAATAAGATTGACAGTACAAATGAAATCTCTAATATGTAACTATTGCATGGTGACTTGAGGGTATGCATTCAACAGTCCATTGGGAGGTCACCTTGGTTCCCTAGAGGATACTGTATAAGATAATATAAAACATACAAAAATAAATGAGTTGAGGCATACAAGGTAAGGCAGTTGCCTTTCTTTGTTTTTCCCCTTGTTTTTAGTTGAGGTCGGAGCATAGAGGCTAAACTTAGGTCTTGGGCATCCTTTGACTTCCTAAAAGTTCTTCGGTTTCCTTAATCTTTGGTGCTTTGGATATGACCTTAATTCCTTGCCTGGATGATTCCTCTTGAACCGCTTGGTCATTGACTTTCTTTTTGGCGAAAGGATTGTGTGTTTTTATCTTCTTAAAAACAGACTCAATGGCCTTGCCTAAGTGTTCAAAAGTATATAACATCCACCATTGGGTGAATTCATGTGTTGTTCATAGGGGCGTATATAATTCCTAGGTAGAACCTGAAACTGAAGAATCAAACTAGTAAAAATCTAGAAAAGAAGAATCAGTCCAGTTCTAGATTCCGAGATATGCATGATAGATTCGACGTTCAAAAAATTAGAGAACTTGTTTTGACATATAGGTTCTAGGTTCTAGGTAGGTGGAACTTGGATCCTGAACTTAGAATAAGTTTTTGTGTTTTCTTGGTTTGTGTTTTCATGTGATCCTTGGGTGTTCCATGGTATCCGATGATGAATATATAATATGGAAGCATTAATCTAAACTTCTATTTTATGATTGAGACTTTTACTTGTTAATATTTCATATTCTTTATGTGTCTAAATATAAGTCGTGGTTAATGGATTAACAGCAAGCGATGGTCATTAAATGTAGTAATTTACTGCAATCATTCGATTAATGATATACGTGGGACCTGAGTAGAACTTAGAACCAATCCCGTAACTTGTGATAGAGTAGGTTCCATGTTCTAAGGTATGCAGAGTAGGTTCTAGGTTTATAAAAAAAAGGAACATGTTCCAACGGATAGGTTCTGAGTTCTAGATGGAACCTATTCAAAACCTCGGAACCACTCACTCCTAATGGCTCGTGGGTTTGGGTTGAACTCAAAGATAGAATGTCGAGCATGAAGCACTTTGGTGATTTTGAAATAGCATTTGAAGGGATCATTGTCAGTCGATTTGTATTTCTTCTTTTTTTGAAAGGAAATTCTCGTGAATACAAGACCGACATAGGCACATCTTATGTCAATCCAAATTGCGTAACGCATTTTAGGGAGAATATATTTCAATCCCATTGTAGAATATAACCTTCATTGATAGCCTCAATAGATCAACAGGAGTGAGTACACTGAGCTGAAAATCGGCAAGACTTTTCCCGAGGAATAAAACAAAGAGGTGAAGATGATTCGCAAAGTTAAGAGCTCAGAAATTGAAATCATCCTAAAGAAAAAAAACTAGATGGAGTGCTTAAAAGGAGAAATGTTTCTTGAAGTCAATAAGAGAGGACGACTTAATAATCAACAACCAATGGAATTGGGGAAATGAGGTTGGAGATCCAGGGTGCAAATTAGAACTATTCTTTTTCCATTATTGGATGTGTTTTGAGCAAAAATACACGTTCGATAACGACAAAAAATTTATAATCTCTCTTGGATGGCCGATGGTGGGTGGTGGATAGGAGATGGTGGCGGATAGGAGATGGTGGCCAACGGACGACGGACAACAAGGTTGAACGGTGGTGGATGGTGATCGACGGTAGTGAGGACGAGCTTTGAGAAGAGTTTCTATTTCTGAATTTTTATCTTACAAATAGAAAAGTAGAAATTTTTTAATTTTGACTTCCATTTTAAACCTATTTCTAAAGTAATAATTTGTTTTAGAAATACAATAATGAAATTGCACTATTAAACGGGTTTCTGTTCCAAACCTATTCTCCGGAGCGGAAAAATAATTCTAGCTAGAAATAAAATGATTACCTATGGGCCTCTAGTCTACATTGTATTACGGTAAAGTACGAGTACGAATCTGGTTGGAAAAAAGGAAAGCGAAATACGGAGCGATCCAAGCCCGGAAAAACCAAAAGGGCCAAAGAAAGTATTAAATTCCTCTTGATACATGGAAAAAAGAAGCATGTGTGATAACTCTGAAAAAAAAAAAAAGCAGGAAAAATAAGTGGGCCTGAAGCAATCGAAGTACATTCTACTGGACTGGAAGCGATACTGATAAGATCGCTTAAAAGTTAAAACTCGGCAGAAGTACAGCCCAAGTGCCATAACTTGGTACGGGAGGACACTTAAGTGCCATAACTTTAAAATGATACACTTGAGTGCCAGTTTTGAAGTTAAATGGGACACTTAAGTGCCACTCCGGCGAAAATCCGGTCAAATGGCTGACGTGGCAATTTTCCGGCGAGTTTGGTCCAAAACGGCGTCGTTTTGCACGCTGACGTGGCGGAGAAAATGCAAAAACGACGCAGTTTTGTGTCTACGTGTAAATAATAATATAAAAATTAATTAAATTAGATTTAAAATTAATTTTATTTAAAATATTCAAAAATTTAAAAAAATTAAGAAAAAAAGGGGGTGGGGGGGGGTCGAACGGGGCGGCTGAGGGCCTTTTTTTTTTTTTCTTAATTTTTTAAATTTTTTAAATTTTCTTTATTTTTTAATATTTTTAAAATTTTTTAATTTTTAAAAATTATAAAATTTTCTTATTTTTTTAATTTTTTTAATTTTAAATAAAATTAATTTTTAATTCTAATTTAATTAATTTTTATATTATTATTTATACGTAGACACAAAATGGCGTCGTTTTTGCATTTTCTCCGCCACGTGAGCGTGCAAAACGACGCCGTTTTGGACCAAACTCGTCGGAAAGTCGCCACGGATTCTCAGCCTCAAAAGACGTCTTGAGAGGTGAGGGGGACCTTCACGGATATAAAGCAGGCCAGCGGGCTTCTCCCAAGCGATGTGGGACAGGTATCTGGTTGACCCTTTAGCACCCTGCCCGGATCCACCTTAACCTGGCTCTGATATCATGAATGGACCTAGACTTAGAACCAGGGAAGGAGAGTAAATTTTCTGCAGGTATGCCTTCCCACGGTGGGCGAACAACCTCGTTCAAGCCCTTCAGAGACAGCCTTTTAGCAGAGAACCACTCAGCCCTTTAGTTCAGAGCCTAGAGACACTCAGAGGTGCCAGGATGGAAACATTTCTAACCTACCCAAGCTGCATTTCTCGGAGGATCCTACCAGGCTGGAGAAGAAGAGGGGATTTAGAAAGCCATAGAGGGAGTTTGCATAAACACTCACTTTACTTCAAGGGACTCTACCCAACACATTACACCCTCCTTGCCTTATATAGACAATAAGAGATCACAAACCAACAAACAATGACCAAGCATGGGTCCGGGTAAAAACAGAGGCACCGAAAACATTCGGGAGGGAATTATTTGCGAACTATGAATAGTAACTGTACTGTGAACAGTACCTTCCCTAGCCTAGTGCTACAGTGAAAGTGAACAGTGATTTGCTACAGTGAAAATTGTACGGACTCAGCGGTCTCGTCCGTCACGGGCATTGTAGCTGCATACTGAGTCGTCCGAGCTGTCTTCTAGGAGATGTGCTTCGTACTTTTGCTGAAGGGCTTCAAGATCTTCAAGTGAGAGGATTTGATTCAGCCTTCTTGATGAGGATGCTTGTTCATGAGCCCAATGGGATGCTTCTTCTTCTGCCCAGTTTGTATTCTCACTGGTAGTATTGGCAGGAATGCTTGGCTGAGGCCAATTGGATGGGTCTGCATAAAAGGATGTGTCCATGTCTTGAAATGAGGATGAAGGTCCCTGTTCGTAGGGATCCTGGGACAGAGGACCTCCAAAGCGTGCATAGGGGTCTTGAGTGGACTGGACAATGTCATCTTCACTTGTCATTTCATGTTCTTGGGACAATGCAGCTTGCCTATATTGCCTGAGTGCTTGCTTAGCTTCTGGTGCTGGGTCATAATGATCCCACGTAGTGGGTACATTATTCCAAACATCTTCAGGAATGGTTTTGTTTTCCTGGCATAGGATTCTCTGGAGTTCTCGGTACTCATTTTCACAGAATCTAACAGATCTTGGATAAGATTTGTAAATTCGGGCTTCTCTACTGTTCAAGTGAGGTTTATAGGATGTGGTTCCTATTTCGAGTGGTGCATCGAGAATACTACCATTATTTCTGCAAAAATTCCATGGACGTCGGAAAAACAGGATGGTGTGGACCTCAGGATTTGGTATCATGATTCTCAGTTCTTTTTCCAAGTCTTGTTTCCAACATGTAGGATGATAGAACCAATTAAGAAAGTCTAAGAGATTCTTATCACTTTCTTTTTCCACATTTCTTCCGAGTAAGAATATCCTGGTGAGATTGGCAATGAATCTCCTGGTGAGATTGGCAATGAATCTTCTGGTAGGAATTTCAATAGCTATTAAGTACTTATTAGTTAAGTACCATAACATCGTCTTGAGCTGGTCAGGGAAATCATCTTCCTTCCAGATAAGAGGATGAATGAAAGGATAATTCAAATTTAACCCGAAAGGATAAAGAATCGAACCTCCATTGAATCTGAATATGTCTGTGTGGCACTGCCACATGAGGTTCTCCAGGTTCTCAGTAAGACTGTCGTTCTGGATTTGCTGAACAATCTCCTGGGGGTATTTCTAGCTTTGTAGATCTCTGATTTTCTCAATCTTGTATTTCACTCCATGGTTGAGCATATGGAAAGCAGGCCTCTTGATGTACATGTTGATTTCGGCTGGTGCTTTGGGTCTTGACAGGAAATTAGCAAGTACATTCTTTTTTCCAGGAATATGTTTGGTTTCAAAAGAGTATTTTGAAAACCATTCAGCCCATCGAAGCAGTTGGGAATTTGGAATCTGCTTTTGTTTAAACTTGGTCATCTGAGGAAAAGATGCCATGTCTAATTCTACTAGGAAGTGATGGCCGATGAGATGAAACTCAAATTTTTTGATTCCATTTTTTACTGCTAGGATTTCTTTGAAAGTGGAATGGTAGTGCATTTCAGCTTGAGAAAACTTTCCACTTTTGTGAGCACAAAGGTGTTTCTTACCATCAATTTCTTCAAAAGGATGGTTGCCCAAAGATTCATCACCGGCGCGCTTTGAAGAATTCTTTTTCTTGTTGATGGTATTTGCAATGGTGGGAGATTCTGCATAATCTCCTTAAGCTCAGCGACTGCTTTAGTCTGGATTTTTCCCCAAGGTGGGGAATTCTTCTTCAGCATGGATTGCAAAGGAATCAGGAGTTTTGCAATGTTTGGGACAAAATCCCTGAGATAATTGATTATCCCAAGAAATTGCTGAACTTGTTTTGTGGTGAAGTTGTCTTCAGGAAACTTCAATAGTTCTTGAGCGATATGTGGCCCTGGATAGTATGTTCCTTTGTTAAGGTGCATACCAAGAAATTCAATCTCTGTTTGGGCAATATTCATTTTCCTTTGGGAGAGCATAATACCATGCTTTTTAACAATTTCTGCAAATTGTTCAAGCAGTTGACAGTGTGACTGCTCGTCAGGACTGTAGAGCAGGATGTCGTCAATGTATATGGCTGCACTTGACAAAATTGGTTGGAAAATACGACACATGGCCTTTTGGAAGAGGGATGGTGTTACCTTTAAACCAAAAGGAAGAACTTTCCACTGGAAGTGCTGGTTTGGGATACAGAATCCTGTTTTGGATCTGTCTTCAGGATGGATGCCCAATTGCCAAAATCCGGCTTTGAGGGCCAATTTGGAATAGATGTGGGCTTTGGTTAAACCAGTAAAGAGAGAATCTCTGGATGGTAAAGGGAACTTATCATCTTGGAGAAAAAGGTTGAGAGGTTGATAGTTGATTACCAGCCTCATCTTTCCCCTGTTTTGCTCAGCACGCTTATTTACATAAAAAGCTTCACAAGCCCATTGAGAATTGGATATTTCAATAAAGCCTTGTTGCAAGAGTTCTGAGCATTCTCTTTGGACTAAAGCCAAATGTTCTGGCTTCATTCCCACATGACTCGCCTTTGTTGGATTAATGTCTTCATTTTTCTTGAAAGGAAGACGAACAAAGAATTCTGGATTTTCCCATAAAGGATGAGAGCATTTTTGGGCGAATTCCGAATGAGATTCTGAACAGGATTCTAGTAACTTTTGCATGATTGGATCTAATAGGCTCATCTGAATGGAAAAGAGTCTCTGGATATTAACGAACTCGGAGAATTGATCTTTATACCTAAGACCCTTTCCAGGAATAATGCGAAGCTGAGAGATTTGAGTCATGATGTCCCACCCAATTATCAGATCTTTATTGGGGAGGTTTGATCCAAAGATTTTTGCAGTTATGGAACACTGCGAAAAGAACTGGACAGTTACGGGAGTAGTCCTGACATTTGTGGAGAAAGTATCTCCAGAGGCGGAGTTAAAATATCGGACATAGGGGGTCCAATATTCTTCAGGCAGAATTTTAGTATCAAGAATGGAACAACTTGCTCCTGTGTCAATGAGAGCAATAACATTGATTGGTTTGGCAAACTTCAAAGTGAGGATTTTTACTGGGAAATGGGGACAGTGAGTTTGGCTTGAAAATATGTCAAGGCTTAGTTCTGAAGATGCAGGAGATATGTGAAAAATATCTTCAGATTCTGAGTTTGACTCAGTTTCACTGGAAGTTTGGTAAAAATGAATGACACAAAGAGTTTGTTCAGATGGTTCTTCATCAGCAGAGAATAGGGATTCAATATCATCATTTTCAAGAGAAATACCTGTCTCAATCTCAATGTGATGATTCTGACCTTTTGTCGCTTGAGGACAGTTTTTGGCGAAATGTCCTGTCTTGTTGCAAATGTAGCATCGGTTTGATTTCTTGTGGCTTGTACGATCCTTTCTTTTGCGTAGGTATTGCCATTTCTTCTTCTTCCGGAAATGCTTGGAGCCATGTTTGGATTTCTTCATCCAATACTTCTTGTAATGTTTTTTCTTCCGGGAATACTTGCCACAAGTACCATCACAGTCTTGCTTGGAGCATTTTATTTTTAACTTCTGGCGAGAACAAGCTGATTCAAGGCGCTTGTCATCTGTGATGTAGGTATGGACCATCTTGCGCTTTAAGCATAGTTCTTCAAGACATAGATGGATTTCTTGCTGTATTTCCCCCAAGGGAATATCCTGTACTCTTCTTTGTTTTGCGAAGAAAGATCTTTCAACCATCTGAGATAGCTCTTTAGGGATGGATGTGAGGAAGACATGCTTCAGATTTGGATCTGCGTCGACTTGAAAAAAAAGCTGAAGCATTACTCGATAATGCTTATCAAGATGCTTTTCCTGGAGAGAGTAGCATCTTCTTTCGAAAAATTCTCTCCTTTTTATCTCTATGAGATCTCCAGGTTTTCCCACAAAAACATGGTATAGGAGAGTAATGGCATGGCTAAAATTTGGCGACATTAGAAACAAAATCTGATCTTGTTCTGAAATTGATTGCCACCAAAGTTTGAGACTTCCTGTAAATCTCGTAACAAAGTTATAAAGGACATCATTCATATCATGGTTGGTAATGGACTGAGTATTCAACCAAGTATGAAATTCTTCAAGTCTTTCTGGCCATTTAAGATAAGGAATATCATCGATGGTGAAGAATAGTTTGATTCCATTTCATCATCTGGGGAATCAGCCATGAATATGGATGAAGTTATTGGTGCAATGGGGGGGGGGAATCAACTGTAGGAATTGAGAAGGATGATGAAGAGGAAAGAGATACTGAATCTGATTGAGTATCAGAAGAAGTTTGTTCAGCTGGAAACAGGTTCTGTGTTTTTGGAATGGCAGGATCAGGCTGTTGGATAACAGAGTTAGGTTCCTGGGTACCTAAATCATTTAGAAAAGATTCTAATGGATTTGATAACATCATCTGATCTGGCCTTTATCTTATAACAAGTGAACTTGATTCTCTTGATTCTTTTTCCTTCCCTTTTTCCTTTTGTAGGGCCTTGAGACGATTTCGTATTTCTGCCATATCTGGTTCTCTTCTATAGGGATCTTCTGGAATAGTGGCAAAAATAGACGTCTGTGGATGTGGGGGTAAATACCCAGTTCTAACAGGAGGTGCTAGTGGATCGAAAGGTCTGAACCTTCCTTCTTCCAGAAGTTGAATTTGCCTCTTGAGCTTTTCTATTTCTGGTTTTGGACTTTCAAGATGATGATACCCAAGATGTTGTCCTGATTCCAAGGCTTGAAGCCTTTTCTGGAACTCAACAAGTATCTTTTTGGTACTTTCATCATACCTTCGGAGATCTTGTTGCACATTTCCAATTTTGGAATCAATTACCCTGAAGGCATTGTTTTGTGCCAACAAAGTCTCTGATTGCCAGTTTAGAACAGCTTCAGCAGCAGGAGTTTTTTTCTGTCTGCCCTGTTCATCCACATTAGTGGGGGTTGCTATCTTTGGGACATGACGATATCTGTTTTGAGGATCAATGAATTCCTCTGGAGTAGGAAATGATAGTTTTGATCCTTCTTTGACAAGAGGAGGAAAATCAGCATCATGGAACATAGCAATGGAGGAAGTGGGTGGTGTTTCTTCTGGGGCTTCAAGTGGGTAAGAATGCTTCTTAGCCCATTTGAGGATTGGTTTGTAAAACGGGGAGAGAGCTTGTTTTTTCTGAGGAGGAGATGGTGGAGGTGATTTTGGTGGATCTGGTGAGGCTTGGAATGTAGTACTGAACTCTGGTGGTGGAGGTGGTGCATAAGAAACCATGAACTGGTATTTATCATACTCACCAAGAGTATCAACGGAGGGATCTCCGTTTAAGTACCTTTGGTACACCTTATCCTTGGATTTTTTTCTCCGAGGTGGAGATCTTGCCAAAGGATCTACCTCATCGGGGGAGTTTGTACAATGGGAACATTAGCAAAAAGGATCCCAAAAACAATGACCATAATTGTCTTTGTAGTAATGGACAGGATGTCCATCACCATCAAAATGTCGAACATGCTTTTTTGGATCTGGCTCAGAAATTGATTGGGGAACACATGGTTCAATCATGAAGAGGGTTTGGAAGATAGAAGGACTTTCTTCCTTTTCCTTGCCAAATTTGATGGAAACAGTTCCATCTTTTTTCCGAACGAATTCTGAGTCCGTAGACTGGAAAGGCTTGTTGTGCTGGTGTAGCTTTTCATAGTTGGTAATCCAAGTCTCCGGGAGGAGCTTGGGCAACGTATCCTTCGGGATCTGTCTAGGAACATGGATACATGATGCCTGATCATTCTGCATGGAAATGAACAAAGCATCTTCATTACCATTGTTGAAGTTAAGATCAAGGGCATGATTCTGTACTCGATAGACCATCTGGTAGTGCAAGGTTGCAGCTACGGAGTCGGCAGTCTGAGGGGCTCCAGTGAGCTGTACTTGAACTTTTAGAAAGGAAAGTAGCTGGGGATCTGAAAGAGCGATGTTGAAATTTGGATACAAAGTCACAAAGACTGTTCCGGCATTCAAAGTTGTTTGGACAGTACCGATGCAAGCATGCTGGTATTGTAAAAACCTGGTATCTAATAAAGCGATTCTTGCCACAACTGGCAAACCTTTACGACCATGAAAAGTAAGAGCAAGTCGAACAGCGCCATAGTGGACATGAGTGTAACCTTGTTGAGCCCATTGTCTGGGAAACTCTGGAGGGATCTGGAGAGTAACAAAATATTCCTTTTCAGTAGCAGGAATAGGATGCTGGTCAAACTTGGAGGACTGGACGTACTCCTTTATTTGCTTTGGGGTTTGGTGAATAAGTTGACGGATGGAACGGATAGGTGAGAAAGATGAGTTGGGTTTAGCAAAAGCTGAGTAAGGGTTCATGAGAGGAAGTTGGGTTTCAGAAATCTTGGTTTCATCACTAAGAGAGACTTCATAGAGATAGTCTATCTTAGAAGCATTAGAAACACGAAACTCAGAGGGGGTGGAAGATGAGGAAGATGGAGCAAGAGAAACTGGTGCTTCGAGGATTCATGGTATCAGAGCCAATTCTTCACCATCGATGATATTCCTTATCTTAAATGGTCGGATTTTCTCCGGAGTGGCACTTAAGTGTCCCATTTAACTTCAAAACTGGCACTCAAGTGTACCATTTTAAAGTTATGACACTTAAGTGTCCTCCCGTGCCAAGTTATGGCACTTGGGCTGTACTTCTGCCGACTTCACCCTAAGATACCCCTCATAAAAGTCGACGTCGAAGGAAGGGAAATCTTTGAATCGTTGAAATTCAAAAAACCACACGTATTCTATGATGGATGACTTCTGGAAAGGGAGCTTTTTTCCTCTCAAACGGGAAAAGAAACATTGAAGAGACTACGGAATCTTGGAGTCCCGCATGAAACGAGGACCCAGAATTACGTTGTCAGCATAAGCTTCCATGAAATTAAAAGTTCGAGAAGGCAATTCTCACGGCTTTCATTTTCTCGCAGCTTATCAAAACGAGCAAGATAAGCAGCAGACGAATATATGGGAGTTCTGGGAGCCACTGAAGCAGTAGAGTGAGAAGAAGTGGAACCTTGAGATCAACAGAGATCAAAAAAGGATGACTAATTCTTTACCAAAAAAAAAAAAAAAAAAAAAAAAGGATGACTACTATGGCCTGTTCTTCTAGTTCTTATCAAAAAAAAAAAAAAAAAAAGATGACTACGGATCTAAGTTGAAGATGAAGGTATTGCAGAGATAAAAATCAAATCTTGCCGAGCTTTTATACCCTTCGAAAAGGAGTGACGATTTCGATATAATGATCCGTAAATCCATGGCTCACATGACAGTGATTCCTGAACCGTCTTGATTGAAGTGACGCGCTGGAACGTTGTAAGGTAAGGGAAAGTAGCCATCAGAGCGCAAAATACGAAGCGTAAAAAGTACAATATGGACGCTATATTATATCTATCCAGAAAATGGGGATTCACACTTCCTTAAATGCTTAAAAGAATTAAAAGATATGTTCGCATAAAAAATTGGCTAGGTCATCGGCATGATACTGATTCAAATAAGCAGGTGACTTCGACAAGGTGCATTGATTGATGAGACACATATATGTAAACCTCTATCCATGGCCACATCGACTGCAAGAACTCCTGTCGAGGGCCATGCCTTATCAATGACCATTCGATTGCCAATTAGCAAAATATGTTGGGGGAAGTTACTCATGGAAAAGTGTAGATGAACATTCAATGGAAGAGTCAGTTGAAAGTTAACTGCTTGAAGAGTAAGGTTCGTGTGAAATCTAGGTGCGATAATACTCAAAAACTGTCGTGGATAAGACAATGAAGCACGATGCATTGTGAGGAGAGAGCAAAAAAGATAAGGCAACCATTCACATGAAACTCGAGGTGGCGACGAGCAGAAGAGGAGAATGCGATTTTAAAGAATAACCACCTAGGGATGAGAACTTGTGATGGAATGTGATAGGGCCAAAATTTCTAGCATAAAACCACACTCCATGTTTTTAGAATTCAATTTCGAATTATAACGGCCCTAAAAACTAGGTCTAAGGATGAGGCTTTCCAAAGCCCAACAATATATTCCTCTCACATCAGGCTTAGGTTGAAGCATCAACAATTCTCCCCTAGTGACTATTAGGTCTACCTGGGCTTTGATACTAATGTTTTATAGTTTTGGGTTTCTTTCATCTCAAAAACTAGCTTAAAGGGTGATTTTTTCTCTCATGTTTATGAACTAACTACCTACTTTTTCCATAAACGATATGAAATAAATCCCAATAAAAGCATGCATTTTTTGAAACATTTTGAACAGCCAGCAAAGTGACATTCTAGATCTCGAGATTTGATTTGGGCATTTCAACGGCCTAATGAAGTGTGTTTTTTGACTTGTCAAATGGGCATCATATTGATGTACTTTTGAATTTAAGATATAAAATGGACATTATGACATCTTAATATGCAATTCTATTCCAAATCCAAAGAGAGAGGGTCGAGAGCTTACCTCTTGACAAGCGAGCCGACGAACCCTACAAAGAAGGTAGAAAAACACGCGGAAAGAGAAAAATAAGAACGATTTAAAAAGGAGAGACAAACACGCGGAAGGATGTGGCACTGGCGCCTATGTAGGCAAGCAGGTATGCCTCAAGTCGAGGCATGGCTGCCTGCCTTGACTGGAGGCATCTACCTCTTGAGTTGGGGCTTGCGTAACTCAGGTCTAGTGTTGCGTCTTCCAAGTCTCGTAACTTTCATGTTTGATTTGCGTGATCTTTGTGCTATTGAGCTTTCCAATGAGTCCAATATGCTAGGGTAAATCGCAAAATCATGAATCCGAGATTTTGGCCTATATCGTCACCGAAGCTCCGGTGTATGAAAGTATGTTTCAGCGGCTTAACATTTTCAGAAATGTTTAGTTACCGTTCTTATAGATTTGGAAAGTTTCATTCGATTTTGAGACCTCCAGATATGGTTTTGAGCTATCTAATCAAAGATCTAAGGATACAAATTTCATTATATGTAGATTTCACAACTCAAAACTTTTCAGGTATTGAGAAAGAAGTAAAAGAATTAGCCCTAGATCATTTACATTCTGAAGATCAAAGATAGTATAGACTTCAAAATTGATGTAATTTGTTGAGGTATTGAAGGATTTTCAGCTTAGTAACCGAAGGTAGCTC
Organism: Eucalyptus virginea; assembly: GCA_014182375.1. Taxonomy (NCBI): domain Eukaryota; kingdom Viridiplantae; phylum Streptophyta; class Magnoliopsida; order Myrtales; family Myrtaceae; genus Eucalyptus; species Eucalyptus virginea. The sequence continues at coordinate 33,457,295 of CM024521.1, forward strand.
ATTTGAATTTGACCAACAAGAAAAGTACAAAAAAAAGTCCAAAATATATTGTATTGATATCAATTCATTCCTAAATATTTTTAGTTTAACCAATTTAGTCTATTCGACTAATTTTGGCCGGTTGGTACGGGCGTAAGTGTCAGCTAGTGTTGGTCATCGGTGGTAATTTTTTAAATAATTTTTTTGAATTTTTTAATTAATTTTTTGCTTTTTCTTTTTTTCCCTTTTCATTTTTTTATTTATTTTTATCTTCTTCTTCCTCGGGTTTCTTTCCTCATAGTGGCCAACAAGGCTTAGACGAAGCTCGTTGGCCGTTGGCCATTGAATGAGGCTTGAGGGCCAGGCCTGGGCAAAGCTAGGTATGGGCAAGGCTATGGCAACCTTCGCCTGAGCCTTAGCGAACACCGCCATGGCCTCACTAGTTATGGGCAAGGCCAATTTTCCTACAGCAAGGGCATGGCGAGGTTGGCCTCACCTAGATCTAGGCAAACGCGAGGCTAGTCTCACCTGCGGCCCTAGCAAGCTAGGTGAGGGCTGCGACCCTCACTGGGCACTACAGGAGAAGAAGCCAAAGGAAGAAAAAAAGAAAAAAGAAAAGGAAAAGTAAAAAGAAAAAAAGAAAAAGAAAAAAAGTAATAAAAAATTCAAAAAAAAAAACAATTATTTAAAAATTGTGATGTTAGCATTAGTCAGACATCTGGTGTCTACATCAGCATTGGCCTGTCAAAATTGGCTGGCTAGACTTTATTGGTGCTAATGTGAAAATGTTTAAAACTAAATTAGTCTAATTGAAATATTTAGAACTAAATTGATATAATTACAATAAGTTTATGACTTTTTTGGTACTTCTCCCTTTGACAAATTGTATGCAAACTTCAAAAAAAAGTGCTACATGTACATGCTAAATGTTTGGATTTGACTAGGAGACTTGAAAGATATTTCATGAATCTCCTTGAGTCTCGATGCCTAGACCCTTGGATTATAAAAAGAAAGAAAGAAAAAAAAAATCAATGTGAGATTTTGGACAGAAAAAAAATGGGAGAAGTACACTATCAGTGCCATAAGTTGTGGACGGCGCTTACTTTGATGTCAAAAGTTTTCATCGGATCACTTAAGTGCCAAAAATTTTGAAAAATGATCATTTTAGTGCCAATGCCGATCTGGTTAGCCGGAAATCCGACGTGACAGTTTTTTTATTAATTTTTGATGCTGATGTGGCTCGCTGGAGAGTATAGTCAGCATGTAAACCACCAAACGATGTCGTTTGCCATCTTAAACCCCAAGTCGAAACCCTAAATCCCCAAATCGAGAGAGAGAGAGAGAGAGAGAGAGAGAGAGAGAGAGAGAGAGAGAGAGAGAAGCCATGGCGGTGTCGTCTTCTTCCCCGAAGAACAACACTAGTACCAGCCACTCTCTGAGCAGAGCCTAATCCACCATCTCCATCTACGCCCTCCTTGTTTCGCTCGCGCTCCTCGTCTTCTCTCTCTCTCTCTCTGCACCTTCAACCCCCCTCCTTCCTCCTCCTCCTTTGCCCTCACCTCCTATTTTCCCATCACTTCTTGGCCGAGTGACGGTGGCTGAGCAACGATGGCGGTGTCGTCTTCTTCCCCGAAGAACAACACCGGCACCAGCCACTCTTTGAGCAGAGCCCAATCCACCATCTCCATTTGCGCCCTCCTTGTTTCGCTCGCACTCCTCGTCTTCTCTCTCTCTCTCTGCACCTTCAACCCCCCCTCCTTCCTCCTCCTCCTCCACCCTCACCTCCTATTTTCCCATCACTTTTTGGCCAAGTGACGGTGGCTGAGCAACAGTGGTCGAGCACGGTGGCCGAGCAACGGTGGTTGAGCATGGTGGCCGAGCGACAGTGGCAGAGCACGGTGGCCAAGCGACGGTGGCCAAGCAAGCTAGGTCATGGGGATGAACAAAAAAAACCCTAATTTCAATCCCAAATTAGCTATGCGGCATCATTTTTCCTAAGCCATCCACATATGACGGCAAAATGACGTTGTTTTCTTAAGTAGGACGGAAAACGACGTCGTTTAAAAGGTTTATCAATTTTTTTTTTTGAATATAAAAGCCACATAATCATTTTGGCCGGAATTTCTTGCCGGTAGCACCAAAGTAATCGTTTTTCCTCCAATTTGGCACTTAAGTAATCCGACAGAAACTTTTGGCATCAAAGTGAGCGCCGTACACAACTTATGGCACTGATAGTGTACTTCTCCCGGAAAAAAACAAAGGTGAGATTTTGGACAGTTTGGTGCTCCATGATGGGTGATAATTAATGAATATGGTCTACAAGTATGTAGTGACATTGTGGTTCAGATTAGAACAAATCGTGAATTAAAGAAAGAAAATTTGTCGTTAGGAAAGTCTCTACTTGATCAACACGTCTATGACGTGTTAATTAGGATAATCTAAAAAAATGGTGGACGGATAGGGGAGAGAAGTTTTTAAAATTAGATTAGGTACTAAGAAAAATTGAACATCATGAGACATTGCCACCAAATTCTACAACCACCCATTAAGAAGTTGGTCGCGGTTGAAGTCGACATCTTCAATATCAGTTATAACGCACAATTACCTTTTCTTGACCTAAGAAGGCACATTTGATCGACAAAGATGGTTGTTTTCCAGAAAGAAACTATTAATGCAATTTTGAATTAGACATCTTGAACTTGAATAAAAAATTGTTTCATTTTAAACTTAAACTATCCAAGACCCGATAGACACGTATACAACAAGGGATACACATTATTAGGTGAAAGGAAGTGAGACAAATCAAACTACAGAAAAGAGCAATGCTAGAACTTATCATGATTGTTCTACAAAGTCAATTTATTAAGCGATATGTTGGATTGCTATTGGTTTTTGAATTTGCCACCTTTGTTTAAAGGATCACAAACAATCTGGCACACCACGGAGTGAATTATAATACTCTTGCACCAAATTAATAAATCTAGCAATCTCGTACTTTTTATACCACATTGAAATTTAGGGGAATCCATTCTTCTAGAGGCTAAGCTATTCAAAGAAATCTGATTCGGAAAGCTACACCAACCAACACGTCACGAATCTAGAGAAACTTTAAAAATAGCATGATGCCAATACAATTAATTTTGGATTGGCACGACTGGCGTGTTTGACCTTTCTTCGAAAGAAATCTAATTGTTTTGTCATGTCGGTTGCAACTTAGGTTATCCACAAATTTTCCTGACCATGTACAAATTTAACAAATGATGTTTCAAATTGAGTGCCACTTATGTCACCATAGTAATTTTTATAAAAAAGAAGTATTTTAAAATAGGGAGGCAAATGGGGGTTTGAAAGGATTTGAACCTAAATTCTCCTGCTCCCTTGAATATTATATGAAATATGTGAGACCACTGCCAACTATTTCAAAAGTTTAAACTATAAAATAATTGTGTAATTTATTATATAAATATTCTAATGCTGAGTTTGTTTGACCAAAAAACCAAGATATGGCCAAGCAATATGACTCCCCTAAGCACCCTTTAAATTGGGTTGACAATAACACAGAGTCATATTATCCCATTTTTGAGAGACACGGATGGAGTGAAGTTGCATGGAACTTGGGCAAGTCCATACGGCACCAGAGTCAAATGGGCATTAAAGCTGAAGGGCATACCATTTCAATACATTGAGGAAGACCTCTACAACAAAAGTGCCTTGCTTTTGCGATACAACCCAATGCACAAAAAAGATTCCCGTGCTCGTCCATGGCCAGCGACCCGTTTGCGAGTCCGTGGTCATCATTGAGTACCTTGATGAAATGTGGCCCCAATACCCTCTGTTGCCCGTTGATCCCTACGAGCGATCCGTGGCACGTTTCTGGGTCAAGTTCATCGAGGACAAAGTTGGTGAATCTAAGATTCTCTACTTTGGTAATTCATCTTTAACAAAAGTCAGTCATTCATTTCATGAGTTCCACGGGTTTCAATACCCAATTGAAACTTGCTATGAGACAAGTTGCATCTTATTGATGTTTCGAGTGCACGTGATGAAGGGTCCTAATATTTGGATGGTGTATAGGACACTCAGCGAAGTGCAAGAGAAGACCATGAGCGATAGCTTGGAGATGCTGTCAATCCAAGGGAAAGAAATTCCTTGGAGAGGACAACATTAACATCGTGGACATTGCATTTGGTGGGTTGGCACATTGGATGGGAGTCGTGGAAGAGGTATCAGGAAGGAAGATGTTCGATGCCGAGAAGTTCCCTCGCTTGCACGCTTGGATGGGCAACTTCAAGAGCTTGCCCTTGATCGCCGAGTACTTGCCTGATCAAGGGAATTTGTGCCGGTACCTCGCCCGCCAAAGAGAGAAATTGTTTTCATCGTCTACACACAAATGATGCACGGACGTCGCTTCTTTTTTCGTGAGCCTCCACGATTGACGCGGTGATCTAGGATTCTACATGAAAGTACCGACCATCATTTGCATTTTTGTTGCCGTTTCTTTGTAGTGAGAGGGAAGCGTGTTCTGTGGTCTGAAGTTTCAAGCTGAAGCTTCTAATTAGCATATGCAGTAAAGTAAAATGTATCTCTAGGCATCAGAATCTTGTCTCCTGAGGCAGGTATTGTCTTAGTTTGATGAAGTCCTTCTACATTTAGTCGTGATTATGGTAATATGACACTAATACGGAGAATACTAATGCTTCAATGTTTTGTGCTATGTTCCTAATAGGGGTGTGCAAAAGAACCGGGACCCGCCCAGACCGCCCGGAATAGCCTGGAACTAGTGGTTCTTGAGGGAACTGGTCCGGTTTCCGATTCCAATTTATGGGAATCGGTGGGTACCGGTCCGGTTCCCGGTTCCATAGGTGGATCCGCCTACTCAGATCGGATCGATTATATTATAATAATATATTAATTTTTAATAGTAAAATAAATTTTGAAATTACTAATTGGCAAACCAAAATTTTAGGGCTCCATCTCCTCTCACGGTTTCCATGTTTTTATAATAATTTAGTAAAGTGTGTCAACTCAACAAACGGCTCATTCAAATGATACTTCCGAGACTCACATAGGACACTGTGTTTAAGAATATGTAGAGTACCGGTGGAATTGTTTCTACAAAAAGATTTAGTAAAGCAAAGATTGTAAGAAATTAAGCACTGTTAGGGGATAAAGGAAATACGATCTACATATGACAATCATCCAAAACCTTGAACTTAAAGAATATTTTAGATTTCAATTGAAATGATTCAAAAACAAGAAAAAATACCTATTTCTCTTATTTGGTAGTGTTTTCCAATAATAAAAAAAAGGAAAATAGTACCCTTAATTAAGCCAATTCGATTTAAAGAAAAATATTATTCGATATGAAGAATACTCACAGCAGGATTTGGAAAACGATATTATTATTGGTAAGATCGGTTCTATGGATCCACCTGAGAACCGGACCGAATCGGGTAGATCCATGCAACTAACGGGTGGTTCCTGGTTCCAATTTTTTGGAACTGGTCCTTGGCGGGTGGTTTCCGGTTCTAGGCTGGGAACCTCCCACCCGGACCATGCACACCCCTAGTTCCTAACCTATAAATTATTTCATTTTTCTTCCTTTTAATTTTATCTTATGAATATTGTATTGTAAAGCGAGATAATTGAGTATACTTTCTTGTCACAAGTATAAAGCCTGATGTTGTAATTACAAAATAAAATGGATAGACTGGATCTTTGGAATTTTTTTATAGACATGGTCAGTAAAGACGATATGGTTAGGCAGTGAACTTGGAGGGAAGAGAACAAATTTCAAAAGGAGAAGTAGGCAAATGTCGTGCCAAATGTTTTCTTGTTGAGGACAAGCCCATCCAATGTTTGGTTAGCTTGAACATCAGGCCGCCTTCCCTCAGTAGATCATTCCCAAAACAGTATTGTGAATCACATTCTCCTAAGCTCAATTTAACTCAAGCATCCAGTCTCTCGACTGAGACATTTAAGTCACTTTAGCACAACTACTGGTTTTGGCTTGTCATGACCATTATCTAAAAAGTAGTATTGACTCTCGACCAGTTTATGCCGAAGAGGTCAACATTGCCAAATATTAGTTGTATCAACACTTATGCATCTCTCATTCTTCATCTGATGCCACAAAGCCCCATTTTTCAGCTTGGTACGTGAGCCACGACATTCTCTCCCATCCAATTTCAACATCACCCTTGTTGGGGCTATTCTATCAGCATCCTTCAATCATCACCGTGCCTTCCTTGAGACCATGAAAAATAAATGCTTCTCCCAACAGATCAGGCTACTCTAGTCCAACGGTTACTTCCCCCAGTGCAAGTTATTAGCAAATGTGGTGTCCTGAGCCAATTGTGCTCCTTCAGCAGATCTTTCCTTCACTTACTAGCTTATCCTGATCTTAGCAAACCAATTAAGATCTTGTTAGAAACGTGGCGACAGATTTGTTTTTAATATCTGCCCATATGATTTGGGAAACCTTGCTCTAATACCATTTGTCAAGGCTGAAAATTTCCTGGCAAATACAACATCAGGCTTTAGTCAACAGATACTGTCTTACTAGGCAAGAACAAAGCATTGAACCAAACTTCCCTATTATTTCATGAAATTCCTCAACGTTTTGCCCAAGCAATTTGACTCAACTAAGAGTAAACAACTAACCGTGCATTATGGCCCAACATGGTGCAACGATTTGTCTTCAGACTCTCAAGGCATGGAAGATATGAAGCTTCATGGCGCATGGATGAGCCAATACAGTCTGTTGTGAAAATATGGCTTCGAACTGGGTAGAACAATGAGACGGATATTTAGAGTACTCAAGTTGGACTTTGAGGCGTGATATCACTTTCTTTAAGGATTTATTTGCCCCACAAAAGTTGCTAATGGTAACCAGCAAAAATCCTCCAAGATACAACAAAGTCTCAAATGAGAATACTAAATAGCAATTCTAGTATTTCTCCAGGGTCTCTCTAGGAAACAATAGAAAAATTAGTTGCAGTTTTTCTGAACGAAGGTTCGGAAAATGATCACTTTTTTTTTTCTTCCGAAAACGACAAGTATATATATAATAGTCTTAAAATGCATGCAACTCTTCGTGAAAATTTCCAAAAAAATATGAACAAACACGTCATTTAGAAAATTCTTTTCGGATAAACAAATGCGACCCTTCGGAAGAAGTCGAAAACCGAACAATTGCAAGCCTTCGGGAAAAGTTGCAAACCGAATAAGTAATTTTTCAAAGGCTGTCTTGAAAAGACACAAACAAAATTCAGAATAATAATTTTTTTAAATAAATAAATTTCGAATTTTCATTTTTTATATTTATTTCCGAAAATTCTCAAAAACAAAGGCAACCTTTGAATTGATTAAAAATTAATAACATAAAAAATAAATAAATAACAAAGGGATTAGTGCTAATTAAACCGTGGGCGTGCAGAAAGTGCTAAATGCGCCAAAATCACATAATCATTCGCGCACCCACACGCAGGTATGGTGGGGTCTAGCCCCACCCAATCATTCCTTAAGGTACACAAGGAAACCTCACACTTATAAATTGGCCCACTTCCTCCCACTTTTCCTATGTGGGATAAGGAAAACGCACTTAGCTTGTTTTGACAAACAAACCTTCAACACAGTCAATATGTGTTATGGGCTGTGAAGCTCGAGGGAATTCTATTCAAGTACATAGAGGAGCATCTCCCCAACAAGTGTGACTTGCTGTTGCAGTACAATCCGGTGCACAATAAGATTCCTGTGCTTGTCAATGGTGGAAGACCCATTTGTGAGTCCACGGTTATCATCGAATTCCTTGAAGAGAAGTGGCCACAACATCCTCCAATGCCAAGTCACACTCAGGGGAGAGCCATGGCATGGTTCTGTGCCAAATTAGCCCAAGAAAAGGTCTCTCTCCCTCTTCCCTTGTGCACATATGCGTACAATATTTGGTGATGAAGTAGGTTCATAAAACTTATGTACCTAAAAGTTAAAGACGATTGGTAGATGAAATCAAGGGGGACTGTGACGTACAAGTGTCAATGTTGCGAAGTGCAAAAAGAAATTGTAAAACAAACAGACACTGTGCTGGTTATGTTAGCAATTGGATAGATCAGAAATTAAACAGGAGGCTTATCCATGAGGGCGTTCTAAGTGTTTTTTCTGGTGGAGCTGTATTGTTACGTTTTGAATTGAGTTAGCAAACAATTCCGTGTTACTGCATTAAGTGGACATTAACGTCCCGGCAGTTTGGATAGGCTTGATCCCTTTGTAATAACATTTCGTGAAGACTTATGCTTTAACATGCCTATGGCAGGTTCTTGGGTGGTCAAACATTACCTGTCACCGCAAAAGTATCACGTCATCTGTCTCCTTCGTCTAGGATCAAATCAAAAGCACCGCATGACTTGTGAAGTAAGATTGGTTTGATACGATTTTGACTATGTACAGGCTTGTTTGCAAGTTGAAGGCCTTGAAGTGCCGGCTCAAATAGCTCAATAGAGATTCATTTTCTAATATTTCCGTAAGGACTGCAGAAGCGAGGGAGGCTTTAAGTCAAACTCAGCTTGGCCTACTTCAAGATCCGTCTAGTGTCACGTTTGCGTGTGGAGAGGATTCAATGCCGAGCCTTCTTGGAACTTCGCTCTCAGGAGGAGTCTTTCTTTAGACAGAAAGCTAGAATCAAATGGCTAAAGGAGGGAGACCAAAATACAAAGTTCTTCCACCATTATGTTAGCAAGAGACAGTTGAGAAATAGAATTCTTTCTTTGGTAGATTCTCTCGGTAACCAAATTAGTGACCCACAGCTTGTCCAGCAGCATTTTGTGGAGTACTACCAAGACCTCCTTATGCCTCAAGTGGAGCACGTTACTCCTTAGGTTTCGGAGATTTGGCAGATCATCGGCTCTCAGCTTAATGATGACCAAATCACCTTTCTTGCTTGGCTGGTCACCGACTTAGAGATTTTGGACACTCTGTTCTCTCTTGCTCAGGGTAAGGCCCCGGGTCTGGATCGTTTCACGGTTGAGTTCTTCAAGGAGAACTGGGAGACGGTTGGTCAGCTGGTCACTACAGCCGTTATGGACTTCTTTACCTTGGGGAGACTCCTTAAGGAAATCAACAACACCATTTTGGTCTTGGTGCCAAAGGTGCCGAATGCGACTATTGTTGACGACTTTAGGTCTATTACGTGTTGTAATACTATTTACAAGCTAATTACAAAATTGTTGCCAAACAAGGTTGCTTCTGTGTTGAAGGATCTAGTGAGCCCGTGTCAAAATGCTTTCGTTAAGGGGAGCAGAATCAGGGATAACATCCTCTTGGCTTAGAAACTCTTTTCTAACTTCCATTTGGAGCCTTACTCACCTAAGTGTGCTGTTAAAGTCGACTTTAAGAAGGCCTATGATATCGTAGATTATCAGTTTCTTGAGAGTGTTCTCCTTGCTTTTCGTTTTGTTGATCATCTGGTTCAGCTCATTATGACTTGTGTGCGGACTCCTCGGTTTTCTATTGCATTAAAAGGGGAGCTCCATGGCTTCTTCCTTAGTGGGCGTGGCCTATGCCAGGGCGATCCCATATCTCCCTATTTATTCACTCTGGTTATGGAGGTTCTCTCGAGGATTCTCAGGAGGTGTTCACTTCAGCCGGACTTCAGTTTCTTTTGGAGATGCAGGTCTACCTTCCTCTCACACTTGTTCTTTGCAAATGATGTTTTCCTCTTTTGTGAAGCACATGTGCCGTCTGTGACGCTCCTCAAGGAAGGTCTACAAACGTTCTTTGCTTGGAGTGGCCTATTATCGAATCTGAGGAAGAGTGAGGTGTTCCTGTCAGGAGGCTCGCCTTCCTTAAGGAATCAAATCCTGTAGGTTCTTGGATTCACATAAGGGAGCTTACCAGTTTGGTACCTGGGAGTCCCAATTATTACTTCAAGGTTGAGGAAGACAGATTGCGCTGCTCTGGTTAGGCGCATCACCTCGAGGGTGCAGTCTTGGACTCATAGGTTTCTGTCTTTTGCCGGCCGTCTTCAACTGATCAGGTCAGTTCTCCATGCCATTCAGGCCTTCTAGGCGAGTGTCTTTATTCTTCCTGCGGCAGTGTTGGACTAGATTGAGTGTATTCTTAGACAATTCATTTGGAGAGGCCTCGAGTTGGGCAAAGGAGGTGCTAAGATCTCTCGGGATGATGTATGCCTTCCTAAGGTGGAGGGCGGTCTTGGCATCTGCAGATTGCATGAGTGCAATAAGGCGGCCATGCTCAAATATATTTGGATCTTGTTTTCAGATAAGGAATCACTGTGGTGCAAGTGGGTCCATTCTACCTTCTTAAAAAGAAAGAATTTCTGGGTTGCTACGAAGCTGACTTGTTGTTCTTGGGCTTGGAAGAAGATTCTTCAACTCAGTATAGAATTTTGGCTTAGCTTCTTTTGGAGGATAGGTGATGGCCTATCAGTGTCACTCTGGTTCGACAACTAGCACCCTAGGGGCCCATTGAACTTATATTTCTCAGATTCGCTCATCTACAACTCTCTAGACAGGCCTCGATGGCTGACCTTTTCTCTGAGATTGGCTAGACTATTAGGGCGATGTTGGAGTCTTGGGGTTTGCCGCTTCCTTTCTTCTCTGGGGACCAAGATCGTTTTTGTTGGAGAGAGAGCTTGTCCGGCATGTTCTCGGTCGGCTCGGCTTGGGAGGCTTTAAGGCAAAAGAAGGCACATGTTAGTTGGCATTCTTTCATCTGGAATAATGCTATCCTGCCTCGGTACCAATTTCACCTTTGGCTCATCACCAAGTGTAGGCTTCTTACCTAGTCTTTCATTATGTCTTATGGTAGGATTGATGCTGTTTTCTGCCCTTTTTGCAATGATATACCTGACTCTATAGATCATCACTTTTTTGGATGTCGCATTACAGCCAGTATTATTTTCTTTTGGGCGACTAGGTGTAATCTTCCTTGGTGGAATAGACCTTGGCATGAAAATCTGCGTTGGGCCATAACTTTGCTTTCGGGCAAGGAGTTTTATAAATGTGTTGCCTGCTGTTCTTTTGGCGCAATGTGCCATATTATTTGGAAGAACAGGAACATCATTCTCTTCAAGGGGGTGCAGCTTTCTCTTCTGACCATGAGGAAGCATCTCCTTCAAGTTGTTAAAGACAAGGCGGTCACCTTCAGGAATTTGGAGGACTCCATCAAGAATAGAAGGTTGCAACGCTCTTGGGATATTAACCCCATTATCTTCTCCTCTAGGGATCAGACTTAGAGTTTTTGGTTGGTTTGGTTGCCTTTGGCTGCAGGTTGTGCTTGCCGCTTGGGCCTTTCTTTGATGTTTTTGTTGTAGCCGTTTGGCTTTTCTTGTGGCTTCCTTTCACTCATTAAGAGCCTGTTCTTCATGAGTGCAAGTTTTTTTGAAGCCGTCTCGTTTGTACAGTTTGGCTTCCCCATTATATTGCTTACTTTTACCAAAAAAAGAAAAAAGAAAAAAGGAATGACCAGAGTCCAATATTTTGTCCAAAAAGAATTCTCTCCTTCTCCAGTTCCCTTTCTTTCCTTGGTCAGTGACCATTGATTTTTACATTCAATATTTTTACTATGGTCAAAGACCTAACCTTTCACTTTTGTTTTGAACCACGGATGAAGAACAGGAGAAGATCCACAAAAATATAATGGAAATGCTGACAATGCTTGAAGATTATTGCAGACATTGCCTTTGGTAGCGTTGCTCACTGGATGAGCTTCATAGAGGAGGTGTTGGGATTGAAGCTATTTAATGCAGAAAAGTTCAGGCGCTTGCAATGTTGGATGGAGAATTTCAAGAAAGTGCCAATGATACGTGAGAACTTACCTGATCATGAAAAGCTTTTGGCATGCCTGAAGCGTTGAAGGGAGTGATTATTTGGAAGTCCATGAAGATCTTGTATGAATTCAACAGTCCTTTTCCTCCATTTACCATTAGTATTTCTTTTTTTGTGAAAAATAAATTGTATTTCATAACAAGTCCAAGTGCTACTTTTATGGCGAAAAAGAGTTGGGACTTTTTCTGCTATCATATCTTCAATTCTACCTTAACGTATGTTGTGTTGTGAGGACCCAAATGGGGTCACCAGAAAATGATAGTGCCTCAAGTGATTATATGCTTAATTTACTTGTGTTCTTTTTCAAAAGAATTCATCCGGTGTACACCCAATCCGGTATACCTATAGAATTTAAGGATCAAACGCATTTTGCTGCTTATGGCAAGAACTCCATGTTTTTCTCTTTATTCCAAATCATCTGTTGCTCCTGACCAGACCTCAGTCTATGGATTCACCGGGGACGAGTGGGGTAAGGTGATTCATGAATCCATTGCCTCCACTCCGGTTGAATTGTCCAAGTGACGGTTCTCAGTCACACACCTAAAATTCCTAGGAAAATGAATTTTCCAAGGATATGGCAAACTTCTCAGGAAAAACAGAAATCTTCGGGATCTCATGGATTAAGGAAACAAAATCTCTGAAAGTGTTAACCTATGTCAAAGTTCTCTAGAGTCAGGGGGAGGTTAGTTTGCTAGAGCAGCCAAAGACTATTTATCTTGAGAGAACTCTCCAAGCAGCATGTTTGCCGAGTGGATGAATAAATTTAGTCAGAGCAACGAGGATGGAAGAGCTAAATGGAGAGGATGGCATTCGTGATGCTTTGAACTGAATTCATCCATACTCTGGGCAAACAATTGATAAGGTTAGATCCATTTACTTTCCTTAATTTTGCCAAAGCTAACATTGCATAGAGTTTGTTTTCCTCAGCGATGCAAAAATTGGTGTAACATTTGAGACACTCTCTATCTCTGGTTCGTCTATCGTGCCACCTTTTTAGTATTCTTCCTGGTTTACCATATCCCACTAGGTCTTAATTTTCGCCAGGAGCATGTGTATCTTTTACTTATTTGTAAACAGCGGCAGTCTATATATGTAGCAGGAATTGAACAACTTTCTGTTTTTTTACTTTCTGGGTTGGTGGCCAGCCATTTTGGACAATATACTTGGCATTTTGGAGAAACATCCTAAAAGTAGGACCACAAATAATGATCTGAAAGTTGCAGTTATGAAGAGTCTACAAGAAAATTCGTTAGTAATTTTTCCAGCATATTCGTTCCTCACAGTTGCATATGTTCAACAAGGAAATGGGCAGAATTGATTGGTGACGCTCAAATTTTTATTTCCTGTTTGTTTTAAGCTGCAACTTCGGCCAAGACTTTTCTTGTCGAAATTATCCTTCTCATGTGATTTTCTTCTCCAGAGTCATGATCTCTTCAGTAGGTCCTTAAAGCCACAGCCTTTTCAAAGATGCTTGTGATGACTTTTCTCTTTGGCTTGTCCAATGTAGTTGCCAAGTTGGACCGGAGTTATTATTTGTCAAAAGACAGGTTGTCAACTTTAGAAAATAATTTACATAGTTGCTTTCATCTCCACGGTGTGATCGGAGTGTGATTGGGACAATTTATACGTGCTACAAGGCAGAGAACCGTATCCATATTTCCCTGGTTTCACCAATCTTCTCAACTGTACATAAAGCGAGCACTTTTCGCACCCTCTATTGATTAGGCTTCTCTTAACTTTATCTTTCGTCTTTGGCAATGGAAAAAGTGAAGTTGCATGGTTTCTGGCCAAGTCCGTACAGTCACAGAGTGATATGGGCTCTGAAACTGAAAGGCGTGGAATATGAGTACATTGAAGAAGATCTCTCCAACAAGAGCCAATTGCTTTTGCAGTACAACCCAGTTCACAAAAAGATTCCAGTCCTCGTTCATCGTGGGAAACCGATCATCGAGTCCCTTGTTATTCTGCAGTATATTGAAGAAACATGGCCTGAGCCTCCCTTGCTGCCTAAAGATGCTCACGAGAGAGCCTCATCTCGGTTTTGGATAAACTTTATGGCGGAAAAGGTGAGTGTTAGTACGCAACTTCTGCATCTTCAGCCGTAGATCTTCAAGTAATTGATTAGAAGAAGAAACCTAGTCAACCATTATCATTGCAGATATTGCATTGATTTTGTTTTTCATGCTATAACCAAAAATCTGTCGTTTTTCAAGTTAATGTGGTTATATCTTTAATCATAGATGTCCCGAAGCATACTTAATCCAAGTGGTCTGCTGCCCAAGCAAAAAAAATTATTGCTCCGGTTCGTTTCCCTTTTTGTGTTGAAAAATTGTTGGATTTTCTTCTTGCCACCTTCCGATTTCAGCACTGTTCTCCTTCTCCTCTGGGAAACTTCTACTCTGTTTAACCTGTGAATATCCAAGAACTTCATCTTCTCGCACAATCTGATCTGCAAAAACTGATTCCCACTTTAATTACTCTACCCAAACGTTAGTCCACTTAATCAAGATGCCAAATATCTACATAATTGCAATGATCCTGTGAGAATAGCTAACATCAGATATTTTCTTTTCCCCTTTTGTTTTTGTTTTTCATTCTTGTAGGGTCCTACCCTTTCCAAGTTCTTGAAAATGTCCCGAGGAGAAGAGAGAGAGAAGGCAACTGAGGAAGTACTTGAAGTCTTGAGGACTTTAGAACATGAAGCTCTCGCGGACAAGAAGTTCTTCGGAGGAGACAACATAGGACTGGCAGATATTACATTTGGATGGTTGGCTTATTGGTTTGAATGTATGGAAGAAGTCGTCGATGTGAAATTGCTAAGTCCCACCACTTTCCCTCGTTTGCATTTATGGGTTGAGAATTGGAAGGAAGTTGATGTGGTCAAAGAAAACCATCCTGACCCTGAGAAATTGTTGGGCCATTTTAGAAGGCTCAGGGAGAGGTTCACTTCTCCAAGCTGAAAAGAGAATAAAATAAAGTCATGGTAGTATAATGATGTTGGCAGAAGAGGTTGAACGAATGTGGAAAATACTTGTTTGGTCGTGTGAGATCCTCTCGTTTGATATGTGATGACAGATTTTCCGCACTGTTTGGCTCAGTATTTAACCCGTTATTATCTTTCTCTTGATTTCTTTCATTCGAAGGGATTTTTCCTGTAAGAACAGATTACTATCAGTGAGTCGATTCCTGAAAATTAGGAAATCTTTACAGCATAAAATGCAACACCATTCCATATTTGCTCAGGGCGGTTTTTTTTTTACTTTTTTCCCACATGAACGGTAAATATTGGGAGAGAATAGGAAATGCAGAGGAAGTAGAATGAGGCATCTTAAACGAGGGAAGCTTGTGTATTGGTTCTCAGAAAGAAAATTAGCATATGTATCTGTCTTCATAGTCAGAAAACCGCAAAAAAAAGATGGAATTCTGGAAATGCTTATATGCACATCAAACTCAGCATGTCAGATACAAAATTTTCCAACTATTTACTAGACAAGGATCACATTTTCTTCTTGCTGTCTTCAGAGATTTCATCCTTACCCTCCTTTATCTTAATTAGGATTACAAAACCAAATCTGTAGCCATACTTTGGTAATACCAAAACCAAATCAGTAGACCCAGAAGCATCTACCTCAGGTACAAGTCTCTACAGCTATATTAATACCGATCGTCTTACTTTTATCAGATCAGAAATTTGCTAATGCCAATTTGCTTGAAGCATTCCTACTCCTCAAAGTATTCTTTGAAGTGGGTGTATGTTCGTCGTTCTCAAATTTGTCCTCCTTTTCAAGGTTAAGCTTGTCACGTGCACATTTCACACAATTTTCCTTCTCAATTGGGGGAATGGATTTTTTCTGAACACAAATTTGATAAGTGTTGACACCTAAATTTTATCATTTTATTTAAGATTTAATCGCATACAAAATTAGGAATTAATCGCTAAAAAAAGGAAGTAAAGAGTAAACTAAATAATTTTCATTAAAATGCATCGTGTATGTTTCATTAAAATCCATTATGCGTAGACATCACGAGCATTTACATAACTACCACTAATTATTAAAATTAAAGATTAATTTATTTTAAAAAAAAAAAACAGCGGACCGGACTAGGCCCAGTCCTTTTCCATTCTCCTTTCCTCTGCATCTTTTTCTGTCTGGGCCCAAGCCCAACCTCTTTTTCCTTTTTTCTGAGCCCGGTCCCTTCTCTCTTTCCCCTCTCCCTCACGCCCTCACGCCGGTTTGCTCTTGCAGGAAATGAGCGTACAAAGCAGGGGAAGAGGCAGAGGATCGCGAGGGCAGGTGAGCGTGATCCCAGTGTCGGAGATCAAGCTGGCTGCGACAGGCTGGCGGTGGTAGAAGCCATGCGCGCCTGTCACTGGCCGTTAAAAGGAAGAGAGAGCTGGGGATAGGTCGGGAGGAGGAGGGGGAGAGATCTGAGGGGAAAAGGAACCCGAGAGAGGGAGAGCCAGAGAGAAAGAAGTCCTCTGGCCGTGGCCAGTCAAAGCTAGCCTCACTTGGGCAAGGGTCACCGTTGCCTGCCACAGGCGAGGCTCCTCTGGCCGAGGGTTCCCCGCTTCAACATTTGTAGCTTGGCCTTGTTCATGTTCCCCCTGATGTCACAGGCAGCGTCTACCCGCTGATCGCCACGAAAAATTTTATTTTTTTATCGGATCCGGGTTTGGGTCGGGTCAGGGAATTAGATCGGGTTTATCCATCCGAATCTGCTCCTCGTATATTGTAATATTAAATATTAAAAATGTATTAATTTTTTTAAAATAAAGATTTTACAAAAATAAAAATAATCGAAAAATAATAAAAATTCAAAAAAAAAATTCCGAAAATTCAACAACTTTTAGAGAACCTTAAAAAATTCAAAAAATAGTGAAAATTTTATTTTAAAAAATTAATTAAAAATAAAAAATATATAAAATTAAGGAAAATTCAAAAAATTCTCAAAAAATTCCAAAATTCAGAAAATTCTAAACAATTCAGTAGTAATTAGAAAGACACCGAAAAAAAAAAAAATCAAAAAGATTAAAAAATCTTTTCGAAAATTCGAAAATTCAATTTTTCCAAAAAATCCAAAAAATTCTAAAAATTCTAAAAATAATAAAAAATGTTTAAATTAATCTCTTGGGTTATTTTCTCCTAAAAAATGGAAGTCTTCCAATTTATAATCCTACTTAAGGTTGACCAAGCCATTAGGGCTCTACCTTAAGGTTTTAGTTGTCCTTAAAGACGAATACCCTTGATTGCGCAATTTGGTACATTGATTTTGGCTCCCCTTTAGTTTAGTTGGGATTAGTATTTATTTTTTCCTTTGTGTTAAATATTTGCTCTCTTATGAAATGTATTTAATGCTTCCCTTGGTTGCTAATTGGTACGTTAATGATGGTGTACCTAGTGGATAGGTATAAAATCAATTCAGACTGTTTAACAAAAACATCCATTTTTTGAAAATGAACAATATTAGGTGCCGAAAGAGCACTATTTGGTTAATTAGTGTAATCAAATCCTCGAACCTAGATTTTCTAGTTGCATATGAAGTGAGGTAATACTCATATGTTTCACTTGGTTTTTAGCTGATCCTAATAGACTAATGGCGACACTTTATTACAAAATTTTTATGGACCTTTCAATGTCGCACGAGGTATGGGCTTGGGAGAGTTTGTGCCTGATCATAGGTCATAGGCCTGTCTTTTAGGCAATACCTTTTAACCTATATTCCCTCCCCCGAGGGGTAGGTCTTGACAATAAGAAAAAGAAAGAATTACTCATCCAGATTGGTGAGGCTCAAATTAAAACCAAGTGCGATATTTGCAACCCACGACCTAAAAGTTGGCCTAAAAACCCCATGTTCGGTGAATGCTAGCCTGAAACTGTTCCCCGCTGAATTGCTTTTAAAGTAGGATGATGTATGTGGTAGCAGTTATGGCCTGAGAGCGGATCCCATCCCATAGGTTTTTCGAAAGGGGCAGCACAAGTCGAGGGCCAAGTTGTTCCCAACCTCATGCTCACTCAAAGCTTCTTGGGTCTCCTTCCTACCTTCTTCTCCTTCCTCTCTGCCGTTGCACCATCTGCAACACAAAAATAAGCTCTTCTTATGAATAGAGACATCAACAAAATCACCTCTATTTTGTCATTTCTTGCTTAAGAAACAGAGCAGCTCGAGACCTGAATAACTAAAATCAGAATTGACTCTCCATTTCGGGTTGTTATTCGGGGGTCAAAAGACTCGTTTTAACGAGCACAGTCCGCCTTTGATGTTTAAAATGTGTGTCAAGCCTTGTTTATCGTTGGTGAAACCTTGGTAAGTTAAACTTAAGGATTATTTGAAAATGAGGAAAAATTGGAGGTGTGCAGCCACATTTGTAATTTGCTATTTGAAAATGAGAATTGGATACTCTAGCCAGACTGTACGTAACTGGGTAGTTTCCTTAAGCTAGATGTGGACATGAAAAAATTCATATTTAAGACATGATGGCAAAATAACATAATATAATAATATTCACATACGACATAACATAGCAAGTCAAGTTCAAAAATGATAACCAAACAACATGACATGGCAAGATTCACATATAACATGACAGTACAAATCAAATTTCAGAACATGATGACAAAATAACATGGCATGATAAATAAAATTCACAACAGTGACAGGATGACGTAACATGATAGCAATATCCACATTTGACATGAAATGACAAATATAATTTCAAATCGTGATCAAGAAGAGACATGACATGACAATAAGGAGAAAAATAAAAATAGTATTAAATATATTTTAATTGTGTCAACTTAGTCTTCAACATTTTATTGTTATTAATTAAATTCTAAACTTTAAGCATTTATGCCAATTCAGTCAATTTAATCAATTTTGACAGGAAATCGCTAACATGGACGCTAGCCGTTTTACATGGCGTGATTGGTGCTAATGTGAACAATTTTGATAACATATTTATATATTTTTTTTCGAATTATTTATTTATCTATTTATTCTTTTATGTTTCCTTTTTTCCTTCTCTCTCTCTCTCTCTCTCTCTCTCTCTCTCTCTCTCTCTCTCTCTCTCTCTCTCTCTCCTTCCCTTCTTCCTCTAGTAGGGAAAAAAAGAAAGAGAGAGAAAAAAAAAAAAAAGGCAATAAATAAATAAATTTCAAAAATATTAAATTTCAAAAATTTCCACGTTAGTGTTGATTGTACCACATAGGATGATTAGTGTTCATGTTAATGATTTCCAATCAAAATTGACCGAATGGATTGAATTGATACAAATACAAAAAGTTTTAGAACTAAAAATAAATTGTCTATGACTGAATTGATACAATTGCAATATGTATAAGTTTTTTTGGTAATTTTCACCATGAGAATAATCACATGCAATATGTCAAAATTCATAATGCGACGACAAAATAACATAGCATAACAATAATTGAGTATATAGTATGACAAGATAAATCAGATTTCGAAATATAATGACAAAATGACTAGGGATAGTGATATTCGCTTTCAATAGGACATATCAAATAATATTGAAAGTACAATAATGATGTGAGGTATGATACTTACACTAAGCGAGGAGTTATTTTCATTGAATTTACAACTTTACTCGGACACGGTAAGGTTTATATAGAAACACGCATCCTTTCGGCTGAGCTGAATTGGAGTCATTATTCAATTAAAATCATGAATTGAATGTCCAAATGCATGAGATCTCAGTTCATCAGTTTGAATCGTGATGGCTATTAGCTTTTGACCTTTAGTTATATTGTCATAACCTATCTTATACAGGGACCCAATCAATTCAGTATATGACCTATGGGTTTCTCACAAATAAAATAGGTGTCTAATGTAATCCTTCAATATATTCACCACCTTATACATCCTCATAATTGCACAATTTATCTCATGAACTAATGTGGGAGCAATCAACTTGGCTCTATCAGCTCACTCAACACCATCATTGCTCATTCAAGCCAAGATAGAATTTGCACATAATGTGCTTCAATGGGTCAAAATTGAAATTTCCAACTAAAGCAGCATCGAAGCATTTTTACCGAAGTTATTGATATTGATGATTAATGAGTTATCGAAATTATCAATACCAATGATTAATGAGTTATAGAATTCTCGGTATGATATATTAGTCGCTAATTTCTCGGTACACTTTATTAGTTGTTGATCTCGAAGTTTAATATCAATGGGAGGCCATTTTGAATAATTTCCTTAGTTATTTGATAAAGTCTTAGAATATTTATCTTCCGGTCAAGGTGGGAGCATGAATTTTGTTTGCCAAGCTGAAGAATCAAATGCATCTCTATTTTCCTAGAAGTCTTTATTGTTATATAAGTTTCAAAAGTCAAAGTTTTGAGTTCCAATGTCTTTAATGTTAGGCTAGTTTCCATTTCTACTTATTACTTTTCTATTTCCTAAACTGTATTCCTCCTATAAATAGAGGAAGTCTCTCTCAATTGTAAGAGATTAGATTTGATGAATGAAAATACTTAAGATTTCCTTTGCGTGAGCAAATATCTTTAGAGAGTGGACAACTCCTATTTCGGTTTCTTTATTCTTGGAGTGTTGATTATTCATCGGTGGTGAGCCAAAAAGCCCTTTATCATCAGCAGGTCGATTTTTCTTTAGGCCTTGATGGTGAGCTTCTCTTATCCCAAAGTCCTTTATCTTTGGTGGGTGATTCGTCCTTTAAGCCTTAGTGGTGAACTTCGTTTGTCCCGATCTTTATCTTTGATTGGTGGCATGTCATTTAGACCTTGGTAGGATCATAATCTATCCTTTATTCTACAATTCATCCTTTGATATTCATCCCCATACACCCTGTTCTATCATGCTTTTATATTTACCCATCGAAACCATCCTCATAAACACTATTTCCTAAAACACTTAACCAAAAAAGTCCTACATTGTGGAATCACTCCCCACGCATGCATCATCAACAACAACAACAACACGCATTCTAGCATATTTTCAACACAAATAGTATAAAGGCTTAAATTTGATGACATAACAGCCTAATGCAAATATGTGATTCAAAATAATCACTACGATAGCTTGGAAGCAAGTATAATTTCTTGCATAACAATGCATTCCATGGTTCAACATTTCATTTTGTCATTACAACGACCTAAAAGCATGTATTTTCCAAATATTTTTTCAAACGGGTAGTATGATGACCCATTATACATTCTGAGTAATGTACATTACGATATGCTAATGTGCATTTCTATTTGAAATCGAAAGGGATGGCATCAAAAACTTACCGAGAGGCAACCGGGCCAACCAACACCTACAGGTACAAGAAAAACACATGGAAAGAAAGAAACGCAATAATGATTTCAAAATGAGGGAACTTCAAGAGAGTGAGAGCAAGGAATCAAGTCTCCATGAATTGAAAGTGACGGAGATGGCGCCTGCGTAGTCAAGGAGGCATGCCTCAAGGTGAGGCAGTGCCTTGACCGGAGGCATGTACGTCTTGACTCAAGGCTTGCACGCCGTAGGTCGAGCCTTACATCTATCAAGTCTTGTGACTTTTGTGTTAGATGTCTGATTCACGTGATCTTCATGCTGCTGGAAAATGGGAAAAATACCAAAAAAAGTCTTAAACATATTGCATTGGTACAATTTAGTCATAAACTTTTTAATTTGACAAATTTAGTCCTAAATATTTTCATATAGGTACTAATTCAATCCATCCACTCAATTTTGGCCAGTTAGCCCTGACGTGGACGCCGGTCAGTGGCTGGATGCTGACATGGCAATTTTTAATTTTTTTAGATTTTTTTTAGATTTTTTCTTTTCTTTTCCTTTTTTTTTCCTTTTGCTTTTCTTTTTCCTTTTCTTTTCTCCATTCTTCCTCCTTGGACTATTCTTGTGGTGGCTGGCAAGCCTCTGCCGAGGACTTAGTGGCCCTCGCCAGTTGCCGACGAGGGTCACGGCCCTTTCTTGGCCTTGCCTAAGGCCGCGAGCAAGGTGGCTTCACCTAGATCTGGGTGAGGGGCCTTGTTGTGGCAGAAGGCGACCTCACCCGCAATTGGCTTTGGCCGCCATGTCGAGGCTATGGCAGCCATCGCCAAGCCGGAGGCTTGCCAAGCCCTTGCCTGGCCCGGTCCGGCCCAGGGCCATAGGAGAGGTGGCTTCGCCTAGATCTAGGCAAGGCCAGCCTCACCCTGGCCTTGCCGCAGGCGAAGGCGGCCTCGCCCGTGGCTGGCGAGGTCATGGCGGCCATTGCCAAGCCAAAGGTTGCGGGTGAGGCTGCCTCTCCTGCGACCTTAGATGAGGGCTGTGACCCTCGCCAGCGGCCAACAAGGGCTTGGTGCTCCTAGCCAGCCATCGTGGGAACAGCCCAAGGAGGAAGAAGGGAGAAAAGAAAAGTAAAAATAAATTAAAAAGAAAAGAAAAAAATTCAAAAAAATTATTAAAAAAATTGCTACGTTAGTGTCCGGCCATTGGCCAGCCTTCACGTCAGCATCCAATCACTAGTTGACGCCCATGTCAGCACCGACCGGCCAAAATTGGTTGGATTGACTAAATTGGTACCAATGTGAAAATGTTTAGAACTGAATTGATTCAATTGAAAAGTTTATGATTGAATTGATACCAATGCAATGGATTTAAGACTTTTTTGGTATTTTTCCTGCTGGAAAATCATGATGAAAGCTTTCCAATAAACTCAATTTTGTTGGGTTTAAATGCAAAATTGCTAATCCCAGATTTTTAGTCCATATCGAGTCCTAGATTGCATTATAGATTAAAAACAAGACAATTTTCAAGACGCAAAATGCTATGATATTCAATCATCCTTATACAAGTACCTCCCTTAAGCCCCTACAATTAGAGCAAGCAAGCCTATCCTTTTCTTCCACTTTATGGAGGTTGGATTACTTGAGTGTGAGATTATAGATAAGAGCTATACTAGTGGGCAAGCATGCTCAGGCTCTAGGGCCACAGTTTTTCAAACATAGTTAGTTACCATGTCTTAGAACTCTGCAAAATTCCATTTAATTCTGAGATCTCTAGGCGTGGTTTTGGGCTCCAGGACCTTTTTCAAGTATCATAGGGTTAGAAGATATTTAACCGGTCATAACTTCCTCATCCATCAACTGATGGACCCAATTTTTGTTTCATTGCAATTCTTCCAAATAATTTCCTGATGTGGAAATGAAATATCAAAATCCCAAACTTCCCGACATTGCAAAAAATAGGCGATTGTTTTTGAAGTGTAAAATAACTCTTAGACTCGAGTTAAAATATGAGTATCAAAAGACTCGTCTTGACAAGCACAACCCACATTTGATATTTGAAATATGTTTCAAGTCCTGTATATCATTGATCAAATCTTGATTGTACTTTGCGCTAACTAGACGGTATGTGACGGGGCAGTAAGTCAACCACTTCATCCCGCTTCTTCCCTGGGTGCACGAAGTACGTACCTACAACATCCGGAGGAAGTTTGAGCCGATGGATCGAATGCATCCCGTGAAAGCCTACATCGAATGCATCCCGTGTAAAGCCTACATGCATGACAGCTCACGTTGAAAACTACAAGAACGTTTGGTAATGGGGCTATTCATCTTTGGTTCATTTGAAAAATTGTTGCACAGATTCATGACTATAATTCCGTTAAGTGAAGCGCATCTTTGTTTCCACATTTAACAACCGCAGTTCATGTGATCCACCCGGTTCTTTGTTTTAGGTTATAAACCTATTGAGGACAATTTGTGGGACCCGTCGGGCCAATCAATTTCTCGTCATGTGGTTCTGATTGTGTCATAGTTTCTGTTCCACAAATGGGTCTTCCCCTTGTGATGCACTTTTGGCTATGAATGAAGTGATTTTTCTAGCCAAAGGACAAAGGGACTATGGCCGAGCAGGGTCAGTCCATATTCCTATACAATGACGACAACAACGTCAAGGACGAAAGCCCGAGCAAACATTAGGACCAATGGACTGCGTACTTGTTCGCCTTTTCTAAGCTATGCTTTGGCATTTTCCGTTTGGAATTCCCGGAGAAAGAACCCAATGGAGCCACAGGAGAAACAAAGTAATAAGCAATACTATTGGCAAAAGTATTAGAGAAGTCCTAAACTTATTATAGTCAAATGTAGTCCTAAATCTTTTGACATGTTACCAATTCAATCCTTCTGATTAATTTCGGCAGGATATTGCAAGCCACTGATCAGCCTACGTGGAATTATTGGTGCTCATGTGGATAATTGTTTATAATATTTGATTTTTTTTTTTCAGTTTTTTTCCCTTTCTTTTTCCTTTTACCGGTGACTAGCCATTGACTCCCGGCCATTGCCAGTCAAGCTAGCCTCACTTGGGCAAGGGTCACCGTTGCCTGCCACAGGCAAGGCTCCTCTGGCCAAGGGTGCCCCGCTTCAACATTTGTAGCTTGGCCTTGGTCATGTTCCCCCTGATGTCACAGCCACGGCTTTGGGGCCAGTGGGGCTTTCACTTGCAAAGCTACCACGTGGTCACATGCGATTTGGTGGCCGATATGACGGTGGATTCTGGCAAAAGCATGACCTTGACTTGGGTTGCCTTTGAGTTTGCGAAGAAACCTTGAAATTCTTTGACTTATTCTGATTCTGGTATGGGAATAAATCTTGGAGACGACAATGGCTCGTCGTTGTTGTATCGGCATTTCGAACCGGCTTGAGTTCGGCATCCTAGGTGAGGACGACTGAATCATCACCTTCCTGTCTTCTACGACCACGTCGTCCTCTTTGTTGGTGCTCTTGTGGATAGCGAGTAACCAGACGTCTTTCCAAGCCTACGCATGCCATGCTGTGTAGATGGCCGTGCCTTGGCCTTCAAGCTGTTCGAGCAAATGCCGCAACCACTCCGCAACAACCAGACAGCCACCATTTTTAAATTCATCAGTCAAAACATATACAAAACGCCCTGGTGCTCCCCTCGCCCACAATGAGGTCGCCCTAGCTTGGGCAAGGGTGGGCCTCGCTAAATCTAGTGAGGGGAGCCCTCATCCAGCCGGGCCTCACATGTGGTGGGCGACGGTGACCCTCGCCTAGGAGAGGTTAGCCTACCATGCCATGGTTGATGACCGTTCATCCACAAAAGGAAGAAAAAAAGGAAAAAGAAAAAAAAAAGAAAATCAAAAAAATGTTAAAATATTATTAAGAATTGTATACGTTAGTGTGGCATGTTAGTGCCGGCATGTAACGTAGGTCGATCAGTGTCCACGCTAGTAATATTCGGCCAAAATTAGCTAGAAGAACTAACTAGACACAAAGTCAAAATATTTAGAATGAAATTAACGCAATTAAAAAGTTTAGAACTAAACTGGCATAAATGCTATAGATTTAGGACTTTCTTGAAACTTTACTCCAACACTACCCTCTTTAATGTGTTTAGCAACCCTTAAATTATAATTCAGGCAAGAGTATATCAACTGTAGAACTTACGCAATTCTCCTTGTTAAATTAAAAGAAATTAACTATTATTGTCATTCACAGCCTATTTACTTCTAAATTAGATTTTCTCATCTTTGACAATATGTAATATAATTACAACAAGTAGACCTTCTCTAATGAAAATATCTTAGGTCTACAATGTCGTTTATGTAGATTTCTTTGACTCAAAACCTCTCATATGCCAAGAAAGAAAAGGACATTAGCCCTATATTATCAACATTTTGAAGCTCAAACTAAGATGATATAAACTAAACCTGTTAAAATGTGTTATAAACACATTCCTTAACTTATATTTGATGATTAAATTATTATATGGGTTAATTATATTCAGTAAATGGGTTTTTTTTTTTTTTTGGGTAAAAGGTAAGTATTGTAGATAGACTTGTGGACCAGGAAGCTAAACATAGTACAGCAGAGAAGAGCTGGCACCAAAAAACTTGCACTCAGAGGGTCAGAGAAATACCAATCGAGTGGAAGGGTGCCAACCCAAGCTGCAGAGAAAGATACAAGAAATGGGAAAACAAGCAGCTAGAAGAAGGCTAACGAACAGCGTAGCCAAGGCAGAAAGCAAGACAAGAACAAACGAAAAGGGAGGGCAGAAATACAACCCAACAAAACCAGGTTACAACCAAACCGAAGTAGCAGCCGAGTGAACTAGAACCAGCAACATCAGCGACTAAAAGACCCAGGGAAAAACGAGGTAGAGAACCTCCCAAGCAAGGGGGAAGAGGGGGCCGACCCACGAGCATCTTCAATGCAAGGAAAAGCACGAACGGGGCACAAAAATGAATGGCCATATGATCACTTCAGTAGTAGGCCAAAACACTTACTCAAAGATAGAAGGGTGGACACCCCAGCCAAGTTGAAGACGTCTATTGCGGGGGTTATCCAGGACCTTTGAGAATGTAAGGGCCTTGTCTTTAACAGCTTTGATTAGATGGGCTTTCAACGCTGGGAGGAAAAACTGTTGGTTGCGGAAGATGATATTGTTTCTCTCCTTTCAGACAAGATAACATAAGGCACCAAAGGCAAACTGAGCCATCGATTGGTGGAACCCTAGATCAGATAAGTGCTTAATAGTCCACAAAAGGTTCTCTTTCCAAGCCTAGTTTCTCCAAGGAAGATTAAACTTCGCCGCCCAAAAGGCCGCAAGGCTGCGAGTAATGGAGCAGCCAAAAAAAAGGTGATCGATTGAATTCGGTCTAATCGAATAAAATGCACAAGACACATCCGGGATTCTTTCATGGGAGAGTAACCTCACTTGAGTTGGTAGATGATTGTGAGTAATCAGCCACAGGTGAGTTTGATATCGAGGAGGGAGAGAGGGGCTCCAGATAAACTTGAACCAGTGACTCAAGGGCTTCCTCGACCTCAGGAGATTCCAAGTAGAAGCTGAAGAGTAGATACCAGAGGGGTGGCCCAGCCAAACCAATTGGTCATTTTCCCCATTAAGGTTCGGGAGGGGCTCCTCCCAGGTCGCAATAACATTCGCAAATGTGGATGAGGTGGTCAGGGTTGCCAAACCAATTCTGATTGATGCAAGCCGTGGAATACCGGAGCGATAGATATCACGATTAGAGAAGAGTTCAGTAAATGGGTTGTTTATAATGGCAAAACCCAAAAAAATGGGTGTTAAATGGGCTTATAGTTTACCCAAATATAACCCGCCTTTATGACTTTCTTTTTATCATCGGTGAGAAAATAGTGGATTCATCAGACTTTTCCAAGTTCAAAGAAGTCTTGGCAGGCTTGCAAGATGGGCCCAACTTCACCATTATTAAAAATATCAGGAGGACTTGCAAAGATAAACTACTAATGCCATTTTGCTCTAGACATCTTGAATTTGAGTGCGCAACTAATTCATTTAATAAACTCAAACTACCGGAAACCCAATAGACAAGTATAAACAAAGGGATACACATTATTAGGTGAAAGGACGCACGACGAATTGAATCAAGAGAAGAGCAATGCTAGAACTCACTATAATTGTTTGACAAAGTTCATTTACTAATTGATGTGCAGACTATTATTGGTTTTTGAATTTGGCCCATTTGTTTAAAATGCCACTCACAATCTTGACGTGAAATAGACCAAAATTTTGAACCGGTTTAATAAATCTAGCATTGCCCGTACTTTTGATACCATATGGAAAATCCTGGCGAAATCATTTCTTCTAAAGACTCAAGTTATCCAGAGAAATGCGATACCTTCACCGGACAAAAGCTACACCAGGTAATACCCCAATACATGTGGAGGTTGGAACTTTAGCAAATGCATGATGTTAACACAACCAATCCTGGACCGGCACGACTGGCGTGCTTGACCTTTCTTCGAATTATATTTAAATGTCTTTATCATGTGCATTGCAATTTAGGTTATCCAAAAACAAAATTATGATTTGAATTCTACCTTCTGATTTAGTTTGACCAGAAACCCGAAACGTAATGCCCAAGCAAAACGACTCCATTACACACCCTTTAAATTGAGCTCACAAAAGCACAAAGCCGTATTATCACGCTCTTGAGAGACATGGATGGAGTGAAGTTGCATGGATTTTGGGCGAGTCCATACAACAGCAGAGTCATTTGGGCATTGAAGCTCAAGGGCATACCATTTGATTACATTGAGGAAGACCTCTCCAACAAAAGCGCCTTGCTTTTGCAATACAACCCGGTTCACAAGAAGATTCCTGTGCTCGTCCATGGCTCGCGACCTGTTTGCGAGTCCATGGTCATTGTCGAGTACCTCGAGGAAACGTGGCCGCAATACCCGCTGGTGCCCAGCGATCCTCACGAGCGAGCCGTGGTGCGTTTCTGGGTCAAATTCATCGATGAAAAGGTTTGCTAATCTAATGTTATTCTTCTTTGGTAATTCATCTTTTGTAAAGTCAATCATTCAATGCATAGATTCCATTTGTTTCAATACCCAACTCAAAATTGGGGCGAGAAAAACATAAGGCCGACTTGTGTTGCATCTCGTTTATGTTTCCGGTGCTCGTGCTGCAGAGTCTTAATGTTTGGACCGTGTATCGGAGCGTTGGCGAAGAGCAAGAGAAGGCCGTGAGAGACAGCGTGGAGATGCTGTCGATCCTAGAGCAACATGGTCCGAACAGGGGAAAGAAATTCTTTGGAGGAGACGGCATCAACATTGTGGACATTGCATTTGGTGCGGTGGCACATTGGGTGGGAACCATAGAAGAGGTATCGGGACGCAAGTTGTTCGACGCCGGGAAGTTCCCTCGCTTGAACGCTTGGATGGCCAACTTCGAGAGCTCGCCCATCATCGCCGAGAACTTGCCTGATCAAGAGAAGTTGCGTGAGATTTTCGCCCGCATAAGAGAGAAAAGGTTGTCATCATCCACACGCGAGTGATGCGCGGCCTTCGCGTCTTTATTAGTATGATCGATGTTATAGTCGTGGGTACTATATAAAACTACTGATAATAAGAATTGAAGTGCAGTACGTACTTTGGTCGGAAGCTTCAAGATGAAGCTTACTAATTAGTATATGCAATAAAGTTAAATGAATTTGCAGGCCTTGGAATATTGTCTCCTGAGGCGTGTATTGTCTTAGTTTCATAACGTCATAAATCTAAAATTCTTCATGGTCATGGAAATATGACACTATACGGGGAGAATCAATGCGTCAATATTTTGTGCTACGTTCCTCATCTAAGTTTATCAACGCCTTCATGAATTCTATTTTATTTTTTTCTTCTCATTTTATCTGATAAATATTGTTTTAGATTGTAAAATGGAATTAATAGAGTTGTTGGAAATTGTGATCCATTTTCTCTAAAATTATCAAGAAACTACTAACTCAATGGAGAAGGAACAAGTCGGCAACAGTGAATATGAAATGCAAGGAAAGGCAAGTCAAGTCAAAAAGTGAAGGCTCATATATATTGGAGAAGTTTCTGGAACTACGTGGGCAGCAAGATAAACTTGAATGAAAATTAAACAATAGTGGCTGAATAAGAAACTTGACCGTGGGCAGCAAGAAGTCAAGCAAATAAGAAATAAACTAAAGTCAACAAAAGTGGTGGGCAGCCGCGCAGAGAATAGAAAAATGGAGAATAAGGAAGAAGCAACGAGAAGATCTGAAAGAAAGAAGAAAAGGAAAGCAAAGTCCAACTTGGACTTCGACTAGCCACAACAAGCAGGAGATACATAAGCAAGCTGAAATTTTATATTATTTTCTGTACCCTTAAGTCGGTAGAATAAGGCGGTAACTCACACGTAATTCATCATTTGAGCACGTGAGGTGAACCCTCCACCTTGTGTGGGGTGAACCCTCCACCATGAGAGGTCTTAGACCTCCACCGTGTTGGGGGGGTCAAATTAATTTGTTCAACTAATGAAATTATTTTCTCATATTCCATTTCCTACATCCTTCAATTATTCTAGTTTATCCCTTGTCCATCCTCTACAAACTATACCACATGCTTACACACATCACTAATTAAAAACTATCATCAATACTAAAATCATGCTTCCACACGCACACATCCAAATTTTTAATAAGAGTATTCTCATAGGTTTCTTCGTGACCAGCGTAAAGCAAAATATTGTATTTACAAAAAATAATGGATGTACCAGTTCTATGAATTTTTATTGAATCTCGTTCAATGGTGACAATATCATTAAGCGACGAACTTGGAGGAAATAGAAGATATTTTAAAAAGGAGGAGATGAATTGTGCCACAAGCCAAAAGTTTTCTAATTGTGAACAAGCTTGTGCGGTATTTGGTGAGCTAGAATACTTGAATAGCCTCTCTTTAATAGATAATTTTTTTTGGACGCATTCTCATAATTGATTGTATCTCATGCAAGCTATCCGATGTCTTAAAAGGGATATATACAGATCACTTTGGCATTGTAATTAATTTTTGCTTATAACTATAATTTAATTTTAACGGATTAGGAATTTTTTTTGGTACATTTAACATTGGGATATAAAATATGATTTGACATGCATTTCCATATACACCAAACTCTCTCTTTCCTCAGTGAAAGAGTCCTTGATTTAAATGACCGAAACACAGTCGCCTTTTGCAAGAAGCGCACGCCGTTTTGCTGTGCTGACATGGGATCAGAGTCAAATTTTAGGTTAGACTAGGGATCCGGCCATTTTGCGTGAAGTGAAAACGGATTTATGCCTCTTTCATCGAGAGAGCTCTAAAAATGCAAGTCTTGTCTATGTCTTCTTGAATGTTTGATTTTATTATTTATTACCACGAGACTTAATATCCATCCTTTGACATTAGCGTTCTGGAACTTGAAAAGTAAAAACATGGACCCCTTCAAGTGTATCTCCTAGATAGATTTTCCAACATTTTCAACTAACGTAAATCACGGATTCCATGTGAGTTCCCGCATGACCAAATGGTCGATGTTCATTTTAAATCATTACTTGATTCGTTGAATAAATTCTACTTTGTTGTTGAAGATTGTTATCATGGATGCTTCTCATTTACGTCTTGGAGGACCGTGATTGCATGATTGGAGGGCAATCTATAATGGCTTCGAAAACACCTATCCATTTGTCAAATGTCTGGTTAAGATCACTCCGGGCCTTTGCAAGATAGAGAGAGTTCATAAACCTACTCAAGCAATAAATAAATAAATACAAAAGCAATCTTCTCTCAAAGTCTCACTTTCCTAAAGCAATGGAGGATTCTTGCAATGCTTATACTCATGTTATGGTGGAAGAAAATAGAGCAAAAGAGGAGACCCCATCTATTTCTCAGCCTTTACTTAATGAGTTTCATGCATTGCATTAATTTTGTGTCCATATCCCAACCAAAGCGACCTATATCGAATGACTCCTAAGGATCCAATATCCAAGAGGAAGATCAAATCGAGAGCCTCCGGTCCATTTCGAGTCTTGAAGGGAAATGGTGAAGAATTATCTCAAGAAGAGTATTTTGAGAATTGCTTGGGGATAAGTTCAATTCTGCCCACAGGATTTTAAGAGTTAGTATTTTGATGAGGATTTCGAGCTCTAATATGAGGGAGAAGTACAGCTCAAGTGCCAAAATTTGGCACGGAAGGACACTTAAGTGTCAAAAGTTAGGAAAGTGACACTTAAGTGCCAAAATCGGAGCAAAATGGATCACTTAAGTGCCACTTCGGCGAAAATTCAGCCAAAATGCTAACGTGGCGATTTTCTAGCGAAATAAGTCAAAAACGACGTCGTTTTGGTGCTGACATGGTAAAAATAATATAAAAATTAATTAAATTAAATTTAAAACTAAATTTATTTAAAATATTAAAATAAAAATACAAACATTTTTTTTAGAAAGGGGGTGGCTGAGCGCCGAGCCCTCGTCGCCACCAGGAAGGGTCGCCGATGGAGGGGGGAGGGTTGGCAACCTCGGCTGACCGGCGGCAAGGGCTCACGAGCCCTTGCCCAGATCCGGCGGGGGTCAATAGCCCTCGCTCGGCTGGGCCAAGGGCCGCCGCCCGCTGAGGCGACCCCCAGCGAATAGCAGGCGGTAGGGCCAAGGGCCGTCGACCTTCACCGGATCTAGGCAAGGGCCGCAACCCTTGCCCAAATTGGGGGCGAGGGCTCGTGGGCCCTCGCCGCCGGTCGGCCGGTGTCGCCGACCCTTAGCCAGGGCTTGGCGACCCTGGCTGAGGCTCGGCTGTCGCGACCAAATTTTTCGGGTGTGGACCACCTAAGGTTTGGCTAATGGACTGTTAAGCCTAAATTTAACTCGGGCTCTCCCAAGCCCATACCAATTCGCGACTTAGGTTCAAGTTCTTAACATGCAAATGATATTTCAGTTAGGAGTCGCCACTAATCTATTTTTGGTGGGTCGATTAGAAACCCAAGTAAAGTAACGGGATATTTACTTTACTCCTACGAACCAGAGATTGTGAATTCAGGGACTTGGTTACGCTAGATTTCTCTAACGCCTTTTCGGTACCTTTCTCTTTTATTTTGAAAAAATGTTTGGTAAGCAGCTTGAATTAATTTTAAGCTATTTCCCTAACATGGGAGGCGATCATGCGGATGCGCAATCCACCAATTTAACACCCAAGTAAAAGCAATAAATAAATTGCAAGACTTACCTCATAGCAACGAAAGCATCTGCATTGTTAGATCAAAATTCACATCAGCAGTCCTAATATGATTTTTAATTAACACGCAATCTTTTTTTTTTCACTTAATTAATGAGAATCATGCAATATGCAATGCGATATTAACTAAATGACCTAATTTTAATGACATGTAATTTCTAACTAAATGGGCCTAGCAAAAATACTAAATGAGATACATCTCGATGAATTTAACCCTAATGACATGCATATGACATTTTTCTTTTTCCTAAAAGAATGCATTTTATCCTAAATAATAAAACTAATTTAACCTATCACATTTTTTGTATTTTTCATGAAATTCGAAATTTAGTGAAATGTGAAAATTACCTAATTAGATTAAGATCTTATTTAATCTATATTAGGAATTCGGTTGAGCCAAATCCTAATTTAAACTAAAACATTATCTTAACCTAAATAATCCTAAAATGCAATCTATCTAAACTTAAAATAAATTAAGAAAAATATTGGCTAGAATTAAACTAAGTGCAATTTTTATCCTAATATGCAATGACGTGCAAAATATACCCTAACTCTACATGACATATGCATGATGATTTTTTTTGTTGTTTTTCCTTTTTCTTTTTTTTAATTTATAATTGCCAAATAATTAAACATGCAATTTAGACTAATGAAACAGAAATCTAACATCCTAAATTTATGTTTTTGGTATTTTTATTTAAGAAATTCGAAATAAATGAATTTCCTATTCTAGACATGCAAAATAACCTAAAACAAGTGATATCCTAACATGCATCTAATCTAACTCAAATATATATATTTTTGTGGGTTTTTCTTTTACGGGAGCAATCAAATAAAGGCATCGAGAACAGCACGGCACAAAATCAAGCAAGATATCATC
Organism: Eucalyptus virginea; assembly: GCA_014182375.1. Taxonomy (NCBI): domain Eukaryota; kingdom Viridiplantae; phylum Streptophyta; class Magnoliopsida; order Myrtales; family Myrtaceae; genus Eucalyptus; species Eucalyptus virginea. Next base: position 33,490,532 of record CM024521.1, read on the forward strand.
CATGTCCATTTAATTTTGGGAAATAAATTGACGAATCGTATCTCGGGCATGAGATCGGATTGGCCAATTTTTAAATAAAATCACAAATCGTATCTCGAGCGTGAAATCGGATTGGTGATTTTTCCGTACGATTGCGGGTCGTATTTCGAGCATGAAATCGGACCGTCAATCGAGCATGAAATCGGACCGTCAATCATATGTACGTTGCAAAATTAGGAAGATTTCCCATTTTGAAAGACTATTTGGGGAACATGGGACAAGATAACATCATTCGGGGGTTTAATCAAGAATGCAATACCTCAATTGAGCAAACGAAATATTCAAGAATTAATTTAGATGGGAATTTTGCCTACCTGGATTGTTGTTTCCTAGTTTGGACGGGTATCAGATCGTAGGAATCACGATCAACTTTGCTTCACGGTAGCTGGCTCACGATAATGGAGAATCGCTTGCGGCACTCGATGTGGAAAGGGCTCTTGGCTCAGTGAGGGCTGCGTTGATTTTGTCAGACACAACCGAAAGTCTTCAAGTGGACTTTCCTGTTTGCAAGACGTCCCCTCTTCGGATTGCCTTACTATATTTTAATATAACCCCCACTAGAGTTTTTTTTTTTTTTTCTTTGACCACCGTTTGAAGTTCTCCTCTTAACCTGCAGAGGCACAAAAAATTTAATGCGAAAAGCACCAAGAGGCTTTCGGTGTGACGCCTAGCAACGCCGTTGACAGAGGATGGAGCAGCAACAATTTTTCTGGTGCAAGGTCACGGGCAACTCAGTCGTCACAGTATGGGTCTTCTCGGATCAGCACAAGTAGTAAGGACGCCCTAGATAAGTGACAGCAGCAACGTCGCCCACGTTGGCACTGGAAGGAGGGACACGGACTGAAAGCAGCAACGTCTTACTCGAGGCTTGCATGGATGGAAGCTCGGCAAGGATCATCAAGCAATAGCTTGTCACGGACAAGGCTCGGGATGAAGATCAGAGCAGCAGTGCGGTGGGGTGTAACAGCTCGGACTCGGTTGACTTCTCGGGTAGCACGTGTGCAGGGAGTAGCTTGGCCGTGCGATTTCTTTGATGGTGCACTCTTTCTTGTTTTAAAACAAGAAATAATGTAGCATAAATACCCATATATTGATTCTTTCAACTTTCTCGCTCGTATCCCTTTTCTTTCCTATTCTCTGCCAGCTTTCGTTTCCTCAAAGACGTCTCCACCGCATCCTTCCTTTCCTTAATTACTTTCAATGAGCTTGACCCCGTTTTTCCGTCCAGTGGACTGGAGATGTTTCGAAGCCGCAGCCAGCTGTGAGATTGTGTTCCTATCGTCATCGTACAAGGTCATCCGCATCTCCATCTTGGACAACTTCTTGAGCGCATTGGACTGATCGTTCTCCACTTGATCCTACGCTTGATGGCCGCGTAGGGGAACGGTGTCCAGCCACCTTTGTTATCGATCATGCAAAGATCATGGCCTACTATTAGAAGCTCCCTCGCGACTTTCAAATCCCCCGTGGCCGATCAATTGCAAATGTAATAAAAAGAAATGCTCCTAAAACTATATGTTATGCAATTTTTTATAGGTTAAAAATTAATCCCTGATTTTTATGTAATAAGTAAATGACTGGGTCGCCAAAATTTAGGTGTCAACATCGGCGACCCTGGCTGACCCTCCCCCTCTGTCGCTGGCCCTTCCCAATGGCGGCGGCGAGGGCCCAGCCCTTAGCGACCCCTTCCCCCTATTTATTTATTTATTTAAATTTATTTAATATTTTTATTTGTATTTTAAAATAGGGCCATTTTGTCCGGAAAATTCAAAGGACCGTTTTTTATTGCGTTTTTGGGATGCAAGTTGATTCTATTGGCGTGGAAAAATGTCAATTTGATCAATGATACCTCGGTGGATTTTATAAGGTCGAAATTGGTTTCTTTTGAAGGAAGATGGGTTCAATTTGAGGGATATGGTGTTGTGTGCCATGGCCACCACCAACTTTTGGACCAATTGGGAAGTTTGTTGAGGAAGCTAGGGAGGGGAAAGTGGTTGTGGACGACAGCCTTGGCTGGTGGGGCAGCCACTTGAGCCCTTTAGGATAGAATGAAGACTTTTAAGGCTTTGGTGGCCCCCTCCAATCTTCAGCTCACTCATTCTTCTTCCTCAGCCCACCTTTCTCCATGGGTATCTATTTTGAAGCTTAGGAAACTAGAGAAACCGGCTAGCAAACCCCCCTGCCCGTCAACCACCAACTGAGGCCGTCCGAGCAGCTGCATGTCTGCCGGAGCCACTCGTCGTGCCCGTTTGCCCCTCCGCCTGCTCTTCTCATTCCACAACTCCAGGCTGTTCCTCGAGCATCCCTGGAATGCCGTCAGGCTCAGTTGGAGCCCAGTGGACGTCATCCTGCCATCGGAACTGCCACCGTCAATCGCTGTAACCCGCTGTTGCCTTTGCCTCATTCCCTAAGCCTTTTTAGCCGTTGGTTCTAGCCCCTCTCAGACCAAGCAAAACCAAAGTCCAGCTAGAAACCATGGGCTTCGAGGCCCATTTCAAGCCATTTCTGGGCCCCGCTTGATGCCCCGCTTCAGAGTTTATCATCCGTCTCCGCCTCGCCGTCCTAGTAAACTCATCGGATTTCAAAACCGGTGAGTTTACTCACTAATCTCCAGTTATGGAGTTAATTATGCTTAAGAATTGATTAGTTTAAGTTAAGCATGGATTATGAGGTTAGTTAGAATAAATTAGCAATTTAATTAATCGTTATTGTATGTTAGATGGTTAGAGTAGTATAATTAGAGACTAGATAAACTATAGTATTTATCTAGATAGGTTTGGAAATTTTCCAGGCACGTTTCGGTATTTAATTAGGATTTTCCGTCCTAAGTTGCATTTTTGGTATTTATTTAATTAATTTTCGTAATTATTTAATTAATTATTATTTTCCGGAAATTAGACCAGGATAGCCAGTGACCAAAATTTCGTGCTGATTGCAATGGTTTGTTTGGTTTATTTATATGGATAATAATTTGTGTAATTTGTGTGTTGATTGTAATTTTGGGTATTTATCTCAAAATTTATTTATTTCGGTATTTAATTAGAAAATTACCGGGCGTCGGTTTACAATGCCAAAAATATTTTTATCGACTTTATAATTAGTGGTATTTCGTAAAATAAAGATATTATATTTTTGGCTAAGGCCTACCGTATACCCACGCACAATTATTTTACCGGGTATTATGAAAATGGTGAAATTGTTGGTGGATGAGTATATTATACATAAATCAACTTCGGTGAGCACAAATTAGCTTCGGCGAGCACAAATCAGCTTCGGCGAGCTATACTGTATATCTAAATCAGCTTCGATGAGTTATACTATCTATCTATATCAGATTCGGTGAGCTATACTACTATCATTGTCAGCTTAGGCGAGCATTCATTCATATCTGCTTAGGTGAGCAGTGATTGTATCTAGGAAACGACTTGATAGATAGTATTGGTTGATAGATAGTAATGATGGGTTGATCGAGAGATGGTCTTGATGACATGGAATCGACTGGATCGATTGATCGATGGCTTGATACGACTTGATGAATTTATTTGTTGAAGTGATTCAGTGAATATATGAATTGTACTCACTTGCAAGAATGGACAGAGGCAAAGGTAAGTCCTTTATTTCGTGCGTGACTAGATAGCTTTTGGACGTATTTTCTTCCAAGTCGGGGCTTAGGAGGTGAACTTGCTAAGACATTGTCTCACCCCGTCGTAGGCTTAACTTTTCAGGTTCTTAGATGGCGAATCCCCTTGAGCGTCATGGTCGTCCCATGAGGGTTACAGAGCAGGTTTCTAATTTCCCCGATCCCCGGAGTTTTTGGGTCTATGAGCTTGTTGTAACCACTGTCTGGGTCGAAGAGGTTCCACATTAGGAGATACCTAATCAATTCAGAGCGTGGTTCCACGACGCTCACAAAGCTGTTAGGCTAGGTCCCCTTAGGACTTTTGATATCCCCATTGTGGTGATTGATGCTTCTCTGGACGAGGATCTAGCTGACCCTCCTGATGGTGTAGTAGAAAACCCATCGTCACGCCTGGCTCCTGGGGACACTGAAGAATCGGCAAATGATTCAAACTAACTGGTCATAGGACAGCTTGTTTTGAGAATCGACCTTTTTGTAGATCCTATAAATATTGGCTAGTAATATATATATGAATTAGTCTGATATGTATAAATGTGTGATTTGGTTTTCGAAAATTTTTGGTCCTACTTTCCTGTCCCATCTCGTTGTTGTCTGGAGATTTATTTATTTGCTTCTGCATGTGCATTAAAATGAATGGGTCGGCGACGCATCCTAAGACGTTGTTATTTAATCGACCACCAAAGGATGGGCACACGCTCAGAGGATCGAGACGTGACACTCCTATGTGCAGTCTCAGAGTTCTCTTTTCTCTCAGCCACCAAGGACTTGGCGCAATTCTGGTCGAAAGTCTCTCACTTTCTTTTTAATGCAAAAGAGAAAATGCAAGAATCGCCTTGCTTTGTGCAGCTAAAGCAAAGAAGTCTTCGAGAGTTAATGAAAAGGATAAAAGAAGTACACACCATTTTTTTTTTTTTATTAATTCCATGAAAAACTCAAAAATAGTATACTTGTGATAAATTTACCTTAAACTAATTTTTTGACCACCGAAAATCCTAAACTGATACACCTTTGATGAATTTACCTCAAACTGGTATACTTATAATAAATTTACCATTTGTTAGTTTTTGTTAAATTTTACTGTCAAATTGCTAAATTATATGACACATGACAGTTGACTAGAAAATTTTACTCTCCATTTGTTATAGTTTCACCAGTTTTGTGATATTAATCTAATTTAACGATTGGTATACTTATTACAGAATTTAACAGTTTGGAGTTTTTGGTAGTCAAAAAATTAGTTTGAAGTAAATTCGTCATAATTGTACAAGTTTGGAGATTTTTGTAATCATACGAATTATCTCTTAAAGCTTGCTTTAAATGACTTGATTCAGATGTTCTTTAGTTTGAGCCCTACAAAGTTGGACCTTTAGTTCATACACACTACCAATGTAGGTAATCGCCATTTTCATTGTGCTAGATCGTGCACATGGTTAGCAACCATTGCTAACCATGTAATTCTCTCTCTAACTCACCCTCTTTTTGCTCTATGTATAATGTCCTCGTAAAGTCAAAAGTTAACTTCTTCCAAAAGATGATATAAACTAAACCTGTTAAAATGTGTCATAAGCCTCTTTCTTAACTTATATTTGATGATTAAATTATTAAATGGGTTAATTTTATTCAGTAAATGGGTTGTTTATAATGGCAAAACCCAAAAAAAAAAAAAAAAAGGTGTTAAATGGGCTTATAGTTTACCCAAATTATTACCCGCCTTTATGACTTTCTTTTTATCATCCGTGAGAAAATAATGGATTCATCAGACTTTTCCAAGTTCAAAGAAGTCTTGGCAGGCTTGCAAGATGGGCCCAACTTCACTCTTATTTAAAAATATCAGGATGACTTGCAAAGATATACTACTAATGCCATTTTGCTCTAGACAAATTGAATTTGAGTGTGCAACTAATTCATTTAATAAACTCAAACTACCGGAAACCCAATAGACGAGTATAAACAAAGGGATACTCATAATTAGGTGAAAGGAGGCACGACGAATTGAATCAAGAGAAGAGCAATGCTAGAACTCACTATAATTGTTTGACAAAGTTCATTTACTAATTGATGTGCAGACTATTATTGGTTTTTGAATTTGGCCCATTTGTTTAAAATGCCACTCACAATCTTGACGTGAAATAGACCAAAATTTTGAACCGGTTCAATTAATCTAGCATTGCCCATACTTTTGATACCATATTGAAAATCCAGGCGAAATCCTTTCTTCTAAAGACTCAAGTTATCCAAAGAAATGCGATACCTTCACCGGACGAAAGCTACACCAGGTAATACCTCAATACATGTGGAGGTTGGAACTTTAGCAAATGCATGATGTTAATACAACCAATCCTGGACGGGCACGACTGGCACGTTTGACCTTTCTTCGAATTATATTTAAATGTCTTTATCATGTGCATTGCAATTTAGGTTATCCAAAAACAAAATTATGATTTGAATTCTACCTTCTGAGTTAGTTTGACCAGAAACCCGAAACGTAATGCCCAAGCAACACGACTCCATTACACACCCTTTAAATTGAGCTCACAAAAGCACAAAGCCGTATTATCACGCTCCTGAGAGACATGGATGGAGTGAAGTTGCATGGATTTTGGGCGAGTCCATACAGCAGCAGAGTCATATGGGCATTGAAGCTCAAGGGCATACCATTTGATTACATTGAGGAAGACCTCTCCAACAAAAGCGCCTTGCTTTTGCAATACAACCCGGTTCACAAGAAGATTCCCGTGCTCGTCCATGGCTCGCGACCTGTTTGCGAGTCCATGGTCATTGTCGAGTACCTCGAGGAAACGTGGCCACAATACCCGCTGTTGCCCATCGATCCTCACGAGCGAGCCGTGGTGCGTTTCTGGGTCAAATTCATCGATGAAAAGGTTTGCTAATCTAATGTTATTCTTCTTTGGCAATTCATCGTTTGTAAAGTCAATCATTCAATGCATAGATTCCATTTGTTTCAATACCCAACTCAAAATTGGGGCGAGACAAACATAAGGCCGACTTGTGTTGCATCTCGTTTATGTTTCCGGTGCTCGTGCTGCAGAGTCCTAATATTTTGATCGTGTATCGGAGCGTTTGCGAAGAGCAAGAGAAGGCCGTGAGAGACAGCGTGGAGATGCTGTCGATCCTAGAGCAACATGGTCCGAACAGGGGAAAGAAATTCTTTGGAGGAGACGGCATCAACATTGTGGACATTGCATTTGGTGCGGTGGCACTTTGGGTGGGAGCCATAGAAGAGGTATCAGGACGCAAGTTGTTCGACGCCGGGAAGTTCCCTCGCTTGAACGCTTGGAAGGCCAACTTCGAGAGCTCGCCCATGATCGCCGAGAACTTGCCTGATCAGGAGAAGTTGCGTGAGCACCTCGCCCGCATAAGAGAGAAAAGGTTGTCATCATCCACATGCAAGTGATGCGCGGCCTTCGCGTCTTTATTAGTATGATCGATGTTATAGTCGTGGGTACTATATAAAACTACTGATAACAAGAATTGAAGTGCAGTACGTACTTTGGTCGGAAGCTTCAAGATGAAGCTTACTAATTAGTATATGCAATAAAGTTAAATGAATTTGCAGGCCTTGGAATATTGTCTCCTGAGGCGTGTATTGTCTTAGTTTCATAACGTCATAAATCTAAAATTCTTCATGGTCATGGAAATATGACACTATACGGGGAGAATCAATGCGTCAATATTTTGTGCTACGTTCCTCATCTAAGTTTATCAACGCCTTCATGAATTCTACTTTATTTTTTTCTTCTCATTTTATCTGATAAATATTGTTTTAGATTGTAAAATGGAATTAATAGAGTTGTTGGAAATTGTGATCCATTTTCTCTAAAATTATCAAGAAACTACTAACTTAATGGAGAATGAACAAGTCGGCAACAGTGAACGTGAAATGCAAGAAAATGCAAGTCAAGTCAAAAGTGAAGACTCTCATATGTTGGAGAAGTTTCTGGTACTACGTGGGCAGCAAGAGAAACTTGAATGAAAGTTAACAAAAGTGACTGAAGAAGAAACTTGAATGTGGGCAGCAAGAAGTCAAGCAAATAAGAAGTAAACTAAAGTCAACAAAAGTGGTGGGCAGCGGCAGAGAATAGAAAAATGGAGAATAAGGAAGAAGTAACAAGAAGATTTGAAAGAAAGAAAAGGAAAGCAAAGTCCAACTTGGACTTTGACTAGCTGCACATAGGGGTGAGCGGTTCCAGGTTCCTTACAGGTTCCGCCTGGAACCTGGAACCTACCCATCGGAACCAAGAACTTAGAACTTACCCTGTCACAAGTTTCGCGGTCGGTTCCAGGTTCCAACATGTTTTTTTTTTTTTTCTTTTCTGTAATTTCAATTTTAGTTAAAAAAACGGAAATGAACATAACAATAATAAACAAACTTGTCATTCATCAAAGAGTATACAAAATGAAGAGAACTATCAACAGAGGAAAAGCAATTCTTGACAAGGAATTCAACTCGATAAAAGAGAATACTTGCATCAATTGGTTATCTTTCTTGACCCAAAAAAGAAGAATTATGATCTGACGGAACAAATAATCAATCAATGCATTTGAAGTTTCAGCGGACCCACGCTTTTTGGCTGTAAGGATGCCAGGCAAAGTCACAGAGCCACAACCATTCCAATTATTTGACCCTTTCTTCTACACTGCAACATCAGAATTTGAAAACAATCAAGCAGCAACCAGGCCTTTTAACACTTTGTCTAGCATGACATGTACAGATTCACGCCTATTCTCATTTTCGATGACTCATTCCAGCTTCATGATTGCTAATTTGTTGACAAGACGAATTAGACACAGATCTAAAGCTATGTAGCTCTCAGGTCAATTGGCTTGTATTTGCCTGAATCATTTTCATGAAGTATGCCATTTGGAGACAGTAGGCATTGGAGAGCAAGGAAAAACCGAGCCTGACATCATCACATGAATAAGCTGAGTCCCAATAAGGACACATTCCACAATAAAATTCAGTCTCCAAGCAAGTGACTAATGCTGGAAAAAGAAGCCAACGACAAAGAATTTAGCCATACCCATTGAAATCCAACAAGTGCGCACCAGCAACCTGGCAATCCATACCCTTTACTGCTCAAGAGCTACAAGAAAGGATAACGAGCAATGTTAGGGCAATCAGATAGCCAAAAAGTTTGAAGACATCATGCAATTTGATGGTAGGAATGTAAGCTCTAGACCCCTACCAAGAGCAACAAAGCACCCAATGAAAAGCATCCACTCATTGAAAGACTTATGAATTTGAGATCTCATCCGGCCTGCATTGTGCAAACAAGCACAGATCTGTCAGGAGCTCAATCTGTGAAGAAGTTAGCTCCTTTGATGACAAATAGAGCAATTCAGCATGTAATTGGATATGAGAACTACTGAGTTTCCTTTTCTTTCTCTATCTTTTAATCCTATTGTTTTTTCCTCAAATCTTAGTGGCGTGATATGATATTAATGCACGTAGTTTCAGGAGTTTACTAAGGTCTGGAAGTAGATTTACAGACAACTAAGGGGGTGCATGATAACCAAAATTTCTATTCCAGAAATAATTTTTCTATTCCAGACCTGTTTCTGGAATAGAAACCTGTTTAATAAACCTATTCAGTTTTTCTATTTTTGGAATAGATTTCTATTCCAGAAATTGATTTGGAAGAGAAATCGAAATAATTTCTCCCACTAAACCCTAATCTCGGTGAGTCGTCCCTCATCTCCTCTACGTCTCTGCCTCCTCCTCCTCCTCCTCTTCCGTCTCTCCTCATTTTATTAAAAATAAAAATAAAAATATTCATTTAAAAATAAAAATAAATTTGTTAAAACTTTATTAAAAATAATTTATTTAAAATAATTTATTTTTATTTATCATTTTATTTTTAGTTTATTAAAAATAAATTTATTAAATTTATGAAAAATAATTTATTTATGATAAATAAAAATATATTATTTTTATCAAAAATAAATTTAATAAATTTATTTTTATTTGCCTTGAGTGTTTTGCCAAATAATTTTTTGTATTTTTATTTTTATTCATTTTAAAATAAATTTATTCGTAAAATAAAATAAAATAGAATAAATAAAATAAATTTATTTTTAAGGATATTTTTATTTTAAAATAAAATGATATTTTTATTTTATTTTTTTATGATTTATTTTATTTTATTTTATTTTATTTTATTCTTTATTTTTTTGTTACTAAATCATTTTTATTTTTATTTTTTATATTAAAGGTCGTCGGTTGTCGCCGCCGCCGTCCGAAAGGAAGAAATTTTGTGTCGTTATCAAACGAATTTCTATTTTTAGAGTAGAAATTTTGTATCGTTATCAAACGGTTATTTTTGCTTAGAAACTCTTCTAGAAATAGAAATAAAAAAATCTATTTCTGTTTCAAAAACTATTTCTGGAACAGAATGGTTGTCATGCGCGCCCTAATGCAAAACTGGAGTTGCAAGTGCATAAAAGCATATGATAATACATGCATCTGCATCCAAAAAAATCTCTATGATTCGCTGGTGTTCCCACAGAGCCCATCTGAAAAAACAAGGAATAAAAGTGGTAGGACAATGATAAGAGAAGTTTGGATCACTCATAGGTCAAACGTATTATGCTAATAGAACTCACATTAGTTACTGCTTGTACATTTTCAAGAAATAATAACTAAAAATAAATATGATAAGAGAATGTGAGTTGACGAGAATAGAATGCAATACATGCATTCTAGTCTTTGACTTTCATACCTTCGACTTCAGGATACAAGAAAAATCATAGAATGCACCATAAACATCAGCCATAGTTCTTGTGCGATCAAAAACTTTAGCAACAAGACCTGAAATGTATAGGTAGACAAATGAAATCACAGAGCGACCATTATGGGAGTACCAGATCTATTCAATGTCTGCACTCGCATCAACAACACCAACAGACTTCACAAGAGCACCTTTTCTCATCTGCAAATCACAACAAGCATTGTAACTGTTTGGTACCCATTTGGCAGCAAATTTTACATCTTCGGCTTGGATTTATCAAGCAAGTTTGATTACTTTTACCAAAACATTCAGTCTATTAAGAGAAGCAATTTATATAATGCGACAACATAAACACGGGCAAGTATGCTGACTATGCTTTTTACCGGAAGAGGCATCTTTTAATTCTGATCAAGTAAAAAACCCTTCAAGTACTACAGAAACATAAGAGACGTGAGAACAACGAAAGAAGAAAGCATAAGGCTTACACATACCTTGGACTCAGCAACATCCTCAAACATTTTAATACCTGAAATCACAAAGAAATCAACATTATAGAGACTTGACGATACTTACAAAATAGCATGTTATTTGACAATACTTAAAAATTAGCGAGCGGCGAGTGGCGTCAGGGGCGACTAGGCTAGTGGCGAGCAGCGTCGGGGGCGGTTGGGCAAGCGGCGAGCGGCATTGGGGGCGGCTGGGCTAGCGGCAAGCGGCGTCGAGGGCAATTGGGCGAGCGATGAGTGGCGTCCATCGGGGGGTCGAGCGGCGGCGTCGAGGGCAAGCGGTGTCCAGCGGCTGAGCGGCGAGGCGAGCAAAGGGTGACGGTGTCGAGGGAGCAAGAGGGGGTGAGGGGCGTCCAACGGTGAGACGAGCAACGTCCGGTGGCGGCGTCGAGGATAAGCGGCATTCGGCGGTGGCATCGAGGGCGAGCAGCATCCGGCATTGGCGTCGAGGGCGAGCGGTGTCAGCATTGGCATCGAGGGCGAGCAGCGTCAACATTGGCGTCGAGGGCGAGCAACGTTGGGGACAGGGCAGAAGCAGAGAACGAGTCACGAGAGAGAGAGAGAGGAGAAGTGAACTGAGCGTAAGCGAAAAATTGATTTAGGGTTTTTAGGAATAGGTTTCGGTTCCTACCGATTCCGGTTCTCATAGGAACCGGAACCGGAACTGGGAACCGCCAGTTCCCAAAAAATAGGGAATCGGGAATCGGAACCGGCCTCTCCAGAACCGGGAACCGAACCGGAACCTCCGGTTCGGTTCCCCTGTTCCCGGTTCTACCCGGGAACCACGCTCACCCCTAGCTGCACAAGCAGGAGATAAAGAAGCAAGCTGAAATTTTATATTATTTTTTGTGCTCTTAAGTCTCCACCTTGTGTGGGGTGAACCCTCCACCGTTAGAGGTCTTAGACCTCCACTGCCGGGGGGGAGTGAGTGTGAACACCTCCATCAAATTAGTTTGTTCAACTAATGAAATTATTTTCTCATATCTCATGTCCTATATCCTTCAATTAATCTTGTCCATCCTCTACAAACTATACCACACACTTACACACATCACTAATTAAAAACTATCATCAATACTAAAATCATGCTTCCACACGCACACATCCAAATTTTTAACAAGAGTATTCTCATAGGTTTCATTGTGACCAGCGTAAAGCCAAATATTGTATTTACAAAAAATAATGGATGTATGAATCTCGTTCAATGGTGACAATATCATTAAGCGACGAACTTGGAGGAAAGATAAGATATTTTAAAAAAGAGGAGATGAAAAGTGCCACAAGCCAAAAGTTAACAGAACTAGAATATTTGAATAGCCTCTCTTTAATAGATCATTTTTAAGGACAGTATGACGAATCACATTCTCATAATTGATTGTATCTCATGCAAGCTATCCGATGTCTTAAAAGGGATATACAGATCACTTTGTCATGGTAATTAATTTTGGCTTATAACTATAATTTTATTTTAACCGATTAGGAATTTTTTTGTGGTACATTTAACATTGGGATATAAAATATGATTTGACATGCATTTCCATATACACCAAACTCTCTCTTTCCTCAGTGAAAGAGTCCTTGATTTAAATGACTGAAAAACAGTCGCCTTTTGCAAGAAGCGCACGCCGTTTTGCCGTGCTGACATGGGATCACAGTCAAATTTTAGGTTAGACTAGGGATCCGGTCATTTTGCGTGAAGTGAAAACGGATTTATGCCTCTTTCATCTAGAGAGCTCTAAAATGCAAGTCTTGTCTATGTCTTCTTGAATGTTTGAGTTTATTATTTATTACTACGAGACTTAATATCCCTCCTTTGACATTAGCGTTCTGGAACTTGAAAAGTAAAAACATGGACCCCTTCAAGTGTATCTCCTAGATAGATTTTCCAACATTTTCAACTAACGTAAATCACGGATTCCATGTGAGTTCCCGCATGACCAAATGGTCGATGTTCATTTTAAATCATTACTTGATTCGTTGAATAAATTCTACTTTGTTGTTGAAGATTGTTATCATGGATGCTTCTCATTTACGTCTTGGAGGACCGTGATTGCATGATTGGAGGGCAATCTATAATGGCTTCGAAAACACCTATCCATTTGTCAAATGTCGGGTCAAGATCACTCCGGGCCTTTGCAAGATAGAGAGAGTTTATAAACCTACTCAAGCAAAAAAAAAATAAAAAAATAAATACAAAAGCAATCTTCTCTCAAAGTCTCACTTTCCTAAAGCAATGGTGGATTCTTGCAATGCTTATACTCTTGTTATGGTGGAAGAAAATAGAGCAGAAGAGGAGACCCCATCTATTTCTCAGCCTTTACTTAATGAGTTTCATGCATTGCATTAATTTTGTGTCCATATCCCAACCAAGGCGACCTATTGAATGAATCCTAAGGATCCAATATCCGAGAGGAAGATCAAATCGAGAGCCTCTGGTCCATTTCGAGTCTTGAAGGGAAATGGTGAAGAATTATCTCCAGAATAGTATTGAGAATTGTTTGGGGATAAGTTCAACTCTGGCCACAGGATTTTAAGAGTCATTTTCTTCTGTATTTTGATGAGGATTTTGAGCTTGTCGCGACCTCTCTTTTTTTTTTCGGCGCCGCCCGATCAAGGCGGGCGCCTTGCAGAGGCTAATGGTTCGGCTATGTCTATTTTAGCCCGAACTCTCCCAAGTCCACCAATTCGCAACTTAATGGTTTAAATTTTTAACCTGTAAGTCAATTTTAAAACAGAGTTGCCACTAATCGGTTTGGGATGGGTCGATTAGAAACCCAAGCGAAATATCGGGAGAAATACCCGCTCCTATGCAACTAGAGAAATTAGGATTGGGGATTTGATTACACTAGTTAATCACTAATGCCCTTTTGGTACCTAATCTTGTTTAAACCCTAAGACTTTTTGGATGTTTGAGGGATTTTCCATGCATTTTGTGGAGGAAAAACATTTTTTGGGTATTTTTCTCATTTTTTGGACATAAAAGGCATTTTTTAGATTTTTGATCTTTTTTGGAAAATATAAGTCTTTTTTGGCTTTTTTTTTTTTTTTTTTTTTTGGCTTTTTTGGGAAAATAAGAAATATTTCTGATTTTTTGATTTTTTGGAAAATAAATTATTTTTTTGATTTTTTTAATTAAACTATTATAATATAATTATAATATTAAAATGCGACCTGGGTCAGATCCCCAGGTTGGGTCCGACCTAGGCCATTCGCCCAAGACCCGGACGGGCCTGCAACATAGGCCCGACCCAGGACTTTTCTTTTTTTTCCTTTTTAAGCAATCATCCCAAAAACAAAGCGAAATAGGCCCACTTCTCTTAGGCCCATGCAAATTCGGCCCACGCAACTAAACCCTAGGGGAACCGGGTCATGCGCCCAACCCGATTCCACCCGGTTCGCGGCGCTCTCTCTCTCCCACCTCTCTCTACTCGCGGCGCTAATGGAGACCGAAACATCATTGGACAGATGGCGACGGTGGCGACGATGACGGGCGATGGCTCTGCGACACGGCGGCGACAAGGAAGACAGCAACAGCCGACAACTCGACAGGACGCGGTGTGGCAGCAACGCGGAGTCTCTTGGCCAAAACGGGACCGAGGCTAAGACTAGGGTTTCAAAAGAAGAGGGGCGAAACGATGGTGACGACGCGGAGGAACCCACCGTTACCTATCTGCAGCAACGGTGTGACACGGCGGCGATCGGTGGTGGTGTGCGTCGGGATGGCGACGGCTCTGCTCAAGATGACGGCTCTCTCTCCTTCGACTGACCTCGTTCAACCCCCTCACGCTCAAATCTGCCCCCTTTACTACGATTTCCCCCCTCGCTCAGCCTCCACCCACTCGGATCTCTCCCCCTCGGGCTCGCTTGTCGCCGGCCTCCCCTGAAGTCTCTTGGAGGGAGGTTGTTCGAGTTTGCGACCCAATCTCTCGCGTGCTCACTCTTCGATTTCCCCTAAAGTCTCTCAAGGGAAGATCTCCGAGTTCACCGTGCCCTTCGACGAAGCTTGTGGCCTCCTATTTATAGGCAAGGAGGAGGCTGATCGATGAAGGTTTGGCCACCGGTCCTCGCACGCCGAACAGCCTTCGCCGGCCGAACCGGCATCCTATTTGTTGAGGTGGCTCTAGCTAGGCCGCCTCGCATTGAAGACGCATCCACTCCATCGTACGTTGCCGCCTCCTTCTGTCTTCCGGTGTCGCGAGCGTCCTCGTCTCCGGCGCGTGTTGCTTATCCGATTAGGGAAGACGACAGCAGGAAGAAGGAGACAAACAGGAGAAGGGGTTGGGCTGAGTCGCGCAAGCTGGGCCGATGGGGGCCTACGCGAGAGAAGATAAAAGGAAGGGGCTGGGCTTGTTGACCCAGCCCTTGTTGACCTAGCCCAAAAGGCTGCTGCTTTGTTTTCTTTGTTTTTATTATATATATATATATATATTTATATATTTTTTTTATTATTTATTATCCAAAAAAAGGAAAAATACGTAAACATAGAAACTAAGGCCTAATCAAAGTTTAGGCATCAACAGAGCTCTAATCTGGTTTCATACTATATGTTTGCAACCTTTCTATGTATCTAGTTAGTTTCTAATGGGGAAAAGAATATTACAAATATCATAACTTTCATACGTTACTCACTTAAATGCTGTAACTCTTTTTTCCTAATCATTTAAATATCATAACTTAATATGACGGTCACTTGAGGGTCAGAATTTTTCTTCGATCGCTAAAGTGCTATGTAACTTTTCAATTAATAACTTTCTTGACAAAAGTGAGATGTCACATCGAATTTCGGCACTTGGATGAACGTTTAGAAAAGTTGTGGCACTCAAATGATCAATTAAAATTATGGTACTTAAATTAACTTTCTTTTATAAGTCATAGCACTCAAAAAATTAGGAAAAAGTTATGGTTATGAAGTGAGTCTCTTGCGAAAGTTATGACACTTGGGGTCGTTATCTTTTCTAATACATCAAATATTCATGCTATTTGAAGTTTTCTAAAAGAAGTTGTGCTTAGTAAGCGCCGCTCAATTTACCCAAGAATGAGATTTTTGTGTCTTTTCATGAGTATGTTGGATCCTATGCATAATATTTTGTTTCTAGAGTCATCTTGAGTCAAAAGTCTTACTTCTTGTTTGAGTTTTGTCTACGGATTGTTATTGTGTTCGAAAATACAAGAAAATTAAGTTGTACAAAAATTTGTGTACACTTGGAGGGTTGTTCCAAGTTGAGTCTATTTAAATTCACATAAGGTTTCTACGAGGGTTATAGTGCTTTCACTAACGAATTTCATAATTTAACTCCTGGATCATAATTTCATCTGAATTCACCGTATCTTTGATGGATACCATTGAATAGTGAGTTCCACGTACCATAATATTGTTCCAATTCGCTTAGCACATAAAATGATAAGTTGCGAAGTCGGTTAAGAAAGTAAGTCAAGCTTCCCCAAGTCGAGTTTTACTAAGTCGAGTTCAATCAAAATCGAGTCAATATCTCGTGATTTTGGACCGGGCCTCAATAAACAATCGGCGTGATTCTAACCATGGTACGATGTCACACTGTAAAATTGCAGACCAATGATTCATGTGCTAATAAGCACGTGGTAAAAATAGGTACTAGCACATTATTGCTCTTCATGGCCTTTGGGAAAAAGTAAATAGATTAAAACTCTCTCCTACACTTTCACCAATATTTATTTTCCTTAATAGCCTAAAAAATTCCAGGGAATCTAAAGAAATTGGGGGTTCTTATATATATATTTTCTTATGTCCTTTTAGTAAAAATGGTCAACAATGTAATATCTTTAACCAAGTTGAGGAATGCAAGAAAAGTATATAAAAAATCCTAAACTTATTACGTTTGTATCAATTCATTTCTAAACCTTTTAATAAAACTAATTCAGTCTTTAAATTTTTTGCATTGGTACCAATTCAGTTCGTTTGGCCAATTTAGATTAGAAATCACTGATGTGAACATCAGCCATCTTACGTGGCACGGCCAATATTGAGGTGAACATTTTTAAATAATTTTAAATTTTTTTTTAAAATTTTTTTTCCATTTTGTTTTCAATCTTTCTCCTTTGCCATGTGGTCGCTAGCTGTGCTGAGGGTCGGCGACAACGTCGCGGCCTGGGCATGAGTGATCCTCGCCGAGTTTGGTAAGAGCTCGACCCTCATTGCTTGGGCAAGGGAGCCCTTGTCAAGTCTGGTGAAGGCACAACTATAGCAACTCAGGTGAGGGTGGCCCTCACTGGATTTGGCGGGGGTCACCCTCGTGGCCTTTGGTGAGGGCTCAACCCTCTCTGCCCTTGCCTAGTCTGGCGAGGGTTGCCTTTGTGCCCAAGTGGCGAGGGTTGTGCCCTTGCTAGATCCAACAAGGGTGACACTAACTTGTGGCCAGCAAGGGTCATGACGCCCTTGTTGGCCCTCAATTGTAGTTGGTCGCCAGCCATAGTCCAAATAAGAAAAAAAAAAAAAAAAAAAAAAAAAGGGGGGAATAAGAGGAAAGAAAAGAAGGGGAAAATAAACTAAAAATAAAAAATTTTAAAAATTGAAAAAATTTTAAAAATTATATAAATATACCCATGTCAACACTGGAAGTGCCAAATAGAGCAATCAGTGTCCACATCAGTAATTTTTATTTAAATTAGCTAGACGGACCAAATTAGTACTAATGGAAATAAGTTTAAGACTAAATTTGTCCAATTAAAAAATTCAAGATTTAATTAGTATTAATACAATAAGTTTACGACTTTTTTTATACTTTTTCCCGAGCTATGTGGAGGGAAAATTATGTGCATCAATAAATAATTTAGAAATTAATCCATATTGAGTTTCTAGTGGCCCAATGGGATTTGCTCCAATAGCCATCTTTCCTACATGAGAAGGGGAGTTGGGGGTTCGAATCCTCACCTTCTAAGAAGGAATTTGGTGTGGACGATTTAGTTTTAAATATAAGTTTCGACTCTTACATCTTGTAAGGAGGTAGAACAAAAGTTTGAAATTAAATATTAAAGTGGGCGTATAGGAAAACAGACAAAAAAAAAAATCTAATTCAACGGGACAATTTAACTTTCTCATATTCACTTTATAGGTCTTGCTCTGTTAGGGTTTTCTTCCTAATTTCTCCTTCACTTTTGCTTCTTGTTCTGCATTTTACTTAAATAAATTCATGAGACACTTGGCTTATCATGATCATCTTAGTCAATCGAGGAATTTCTGGAAAAATATCCAACTCGAACTAATATTTTACAAGGAAGATCCAAATATAAAAGGCAGTAATTCATTCAATTCGATGGTTCTAAGACGCATACATAAATAAACTCGTGGCGTTGATGAAAGCGAAAATCCATGTGACCATTGACGTATCACCTGGTGCCTAATAAATCTTAGCGATTAGATGTCACTTTTTAAATTCTGATCTGTTCCACCAAAGAGTTTGTCCTTGGAGTTGGAGGCTGCGCAAGGAGGCATATAGGAAGGAGGTGGCCTCATGCTTGTCTCTTCCGTATCCCCATTTTTCACAATAAGAACGGAACTCATTCCCCAACTCATATGTCGGTCTATATGACAATGCCAATACCATACACCTGCCACATCCCAAGTTACAAACGTTAGTGGTTGAATTCTCTTTCAAACACAAAATGGTCTTTTAGTCCAAGTAGTGAGCGATATTTTGTGTTTCTTGCGTATTTTCTTGTTATTTTTTTTTTTTCCATCAAGGGGACAAAAAAATTACAATTTGACCTATGGAGAAAAACCTCTCGATTAAAGTCTCAATTTTTGTAGTTAAATTGAGAATCGGGGGTTAGACGTTAAATTACGCAGACAAACAAAGAAAACAGGACGAAATATACCTGGATTATCTGCCCTGAATCTGATTGCAAGCCATCCTCTTTTAGGAACTCCGAACGTATTGACTTTAGGTGGGTCGACCAAGTTGTACACTAGAGGATCGGTCTCGTTGTCGAAATTTCCTAACCCTAGCCCAACGACGTAAAAGCTATATCCATGAGTATGCATTGGATGGTATGCTGATGCGCCCACCAGATTAGTCCCTTGAAAAACGATCTCAACAGTTTCATTGTAATTCAAAACCTTTACGGCTGTCCCTGCATTAGCCATCACAAGGCTGCTCGACAGATCATCTCCTGTAAAATTATACATAAGCGGGGGAAAATCGGGAAAATCTGCGGTGTATACTCCACTGATGTTCCTGTAATAAGCTTGCAATACATCGACGGATGGGTCCACCCAACTTATGTTATTTACGGCTGTGGCATCTTTGTAATCACCGAAATAACAGGAGTCATCTGGGCACGACACGTCGTTCATGGAAGCTGTGATGAACATCCTCGTGGTCACGTTGTGAGGGACGTCTACGGGATGTTCTTCGGTTCCTAGACTTCTCAGTTGTTGATTGAAACTAGCAGCGGCACTGTAGTTATGATAAACCGGCAGGGTATCATTTGGATAACTCGGTGGCGATGTCAGACTGTAATTCCCACTATACTGGATGATAGCGGTAGCAACAAGGTGTGGAAATTCGTCGTAAATCATGTCTTCACTTGAAAATCTTTGAGCTGCCATGTAATACCTTCCAGGAGATTGATTTGCGGACACTAATATGTCCATCGTCTGTCCAGGTTCAATCATTAGATATGAAACGACTATTGGTTTTGTGTATGCTCCATCCATTCCAACAAGGGTCATGTTATGATCAGCAATGGAGATGAACATATCTGAACTGACCCCCGCGTTGACTATACGGAAGAGATAGGTCTTGCCATAATCAACAAAAAAGTGATGCGTTGTTTCTGTAAAGTTAATAGCATGAAAGAACAATCTATCAGAACATTGTGCATGGCAAAACATGCAATATATGGAAAAACCATTATGTCTTCGGTTTGCATTCCTATCCTCATCTGATAATGTCCAAACAAAGAGGGAAAAAAATGAAGAAGATGGTTGAGAGTATATGATGTACCATTCGAGCATGGAACAAAATCTCCAAATTGTCCATTGATCATGTAGCCAGCTGCATGAGGTTCTTCAGGACTGCCTCCAGACAATTCCATCTCCAGGGCTTCATTCAGAGAAATTCCTTCCTTATACCAAGAACCTGCAAATGATGAAGGGAAAACGGAAAATTAAATTATGGTAACATTTGCTTTTATCATTCGAATGCAAATGTTTATTACACGGTAGAGCATAGTCGTCTAATAATTTTTTAAAACTTCTACGTAAGTTTATTATTTTCCTCCTCTTCTCTTGGGCAAGAAAGATGGATCCATTGGAGAAAGTCTGACCATTAAACCCCAATCTCCAGATGAAACAGTGACAAAATATCAATATTCAAGTAAGGGAATTTGATCTTCGCTATAATCAAAACTTCTGTAATGATTTCAAAGACATCACAACACTTGATCATCGTTTACTTTACATGCATTTAGGGAAAGGAATTCTTTTATGTTTCGGGTGAGTAGTTTCCCAAATGGATTGTAAAACACAGTTAAGCGAAGGATTGGTAGCCAAAAAATTGAGTCATTGAGATTGACTAAGATGATGGACAAATTTTTAGTATTACATGGTCAACAGAAATCTATGTTTATCTATATTATATGACTTCTAATCAACTTCATATCCCTAGCCTCTAGTTTTATGTCAAAAAGAGTCCCATAAGAAATCTTTAGACCATACCAAGCACGACTATATGTTCCCCGTCTGGCATGGCGAATGGGAAACTTGATCCTTCTCGTGGTAGAACGACAATAGCACCATGCACGGTAGACCTTGTCCACTCACTATGGGCATGCCACCAAACAGTTCCTTCTTCTTCAGTTAAATTCACTTCATAAGTGAAATCTGTTCCCGGTGGAATAGCACACTGAGTAATATATTCCGGACCATCTGACCATGGATTGCGTGGTTGCTTCACCCCGTGCCTACAAGCCAGCGAATTTCATCACATTAATAAACCCGAAGAGCTAGACAATTTGCGATTTCATTCAATAAATAACGTTCAATGTCTTTCTAGAATATTATTTGGTTTTGAGATTTTTCTTTTTGTCGTTTAACTGGTGCACGTACATTAATCAATCTCGTTTCAACTAAGGGAAACTCGGAAAATAGAGCTCAATAAAATGTGCTAATGAGCACCACCACAGATAATTAGAGGTACTTGAGCATATGTAACTTGCTAATGGGGTTATATCTTAGTATAATTTGAGATACAATTTCACTTCGTTTAGGTTATGACTATCACGTCACAAGATAACAATAAGAGAACAGTAAAAGATTATAATAAGATGGACAGAAGGAATTACCAGTGAAGAGTGACCCCGTAGAGTCCTTGATTATGAACCTTCACGTAGACAAGATCGCCCTTCTGAACGCGAATGGTTGGCCCAGGAAGACTGTCATTCACCACTAAAATTGTCTTCGTTGTGCAATTCCTCGTTACATTAATTTCTCTCAGCTGCAAGGATAAAAATTAATTTTAAGGAGGTTTATTACTACAAAAATGCACCATCCATTTAAAAAAAAATAAAAATGACAAGATAAGGTACTATATCTCAACGATTTCGTCGGTGTATGTACAGGTCACCACCCAATCAAATTTCTACTTGGAAGTCAGAACAATTATTGTGGACTATGTTTAGCTGAGACATTGGCTGGTCCCTCTATATGGTCCCCAAATTTAAGTTTTCTTAGATTTACGTCAAAATTTTCCCTAGTGGTGGTCCACGCCCAATAAAAGGAAGGAAGAATGAAAATACTCGATCAGTCCGCCGATTCCCTCTTTGGTAACAAAAGTGGAGAAATGACGATGTCTGGTCACGCGGAGGCTCCGCAAAGTAAAGCACATATGAGCCCAATCTGCATGCGTTGTTCGATTTTGCGTCCTAAATGAGCCCCATCTCATTTAATGTTGTGTGCGAGTTAGATTCATACACACCGAGTTCTCATCACTGCCCTATTTCACGTAAATGAAACTAAAAGGGGAAGGTCATAGGGATGGACTCTCTCGTTTTTTGATCCGCATATTTCAGCCCGTGTCACATCCATTTTTCTTTTCTCTCAACACAAAATCCTAAGCGCGCAAAACAATTTTCACACATGGGGATAAGATAGATTTGAGAATAATTAATCGCTAATATTCAAATGCATAATCATTGGTTCCGTATCTTCTGGAAACTGATGGTTAATTATAATATTCTAGCGAAGGAAACATCGATTTAACTAACAAAAGTTGAAACTTCACACGTAGAGCCGCAGATATCCACTTTGGTTTACTTACCACGAAGTCGTAGTAGTGGACATTTTTCGCTTGAGCTCCAAGGACAACACTTCCAAGAAAAAGAAAGATCGCAGCAAGGAAAATGTTCGACGCATCGGACGATGTTCTGGCCATGTTAATAGATCATTCAGCACTCTACTGGCTTTTCTTCTCTCTTTCTCTTTCGATTTACGGGTCTTGAGCTGGTATGGAGCTCTCTTCTTTTATAAGAACGAGCGACGAAGGCTTATCGTTCGAGTTAGCGAACGGTCAACTCGTCGGTGCCAAGGAAAGGAATACCACAGATTAGTAGCGAACGTCGGATGAGAATGGGGGTTGATTCGCACCATTGATTTTGAAAACGTGAACGCTTATAAAAACGTGTACCACATATTCGAACAGACTTTCCGTGGATGAATTCGGTTCTTCCAATGTATCGCGCATAACCTCATCTTTGTATTATAAATATGTCATCATAGGGGATTTTTTTTTTAAAAATAATTTTATGACGACACATTTATAACACAAAACTTACAAGAAAAGCATGTTGGAAGATATGCGGATTTTCCCGTTCCCCTTTTTTTTTTTTAAATATTATTTTTTTAATATTTTAACTAAATTTAATTTTAAATTTAATTAATTATTTAATTATTTATTTTTTTACCACGTCAGCCCAAAACGACGCTGTTTTTGCATTATTTCGCCATGTCAGCGTGCAAAACGGCGTCGTTTTGGGCGCGCTTCGCCGGAAAAATGCCACGTCGGTGTTTTGGCCGGACTTTGGCCAGAGTGGCACTCAAGTGATCTGTTTTTTTTCGAATGTGGCACTTAAATGTACCTTTCGTAAGTTATGGCACTTAAGTGTCCCTTTGGCCAAAATTATGGCACTTGAAGCGTTCTTTTGCCAAAAAATTTGATAGCTCTTTACCTTGGATTGTGTAAAACTGATTTGGTTCTTCTCGGGAACTGGACTAACTGCCCACGAAAACAGGTCGGTTCCCAGTTCTAGTGGAAATAGTTCTTTTTCCCAATTCCAAATTTTTGGATTCGATAATGTGCAGATATGTTCTAGATTCTAGGTGTTGAACCTATTCACCCTCACCTGTGAACCAGTTAGAGCCTGTTTTATGAAGTTGAATGAAGATGATTTATTTTTGTTAAACGAGCTTAATTTCCTCATTACCTTATATTTATGTTTGTTTTGTATCTATATTTTACCTGAGTCATTTTATAGCTCATACTATTTTTATTGTAGCTGCTATTTATCTTGATTCTTTTTTAAAAATGAATAAAAAATAAGAAAAAGAAAAACCAATTCCGGGGTCGATTCCTAGACAGAACCAATTCTACCTTTTTTTTGGTCTAAAACAACACATATATTAAACGCTTAGCTTTCAAGTTACACCAGATATAAGTTCGGAATACAAAAGATCTTGCAGAAAAGGAGGAGGATGGAGCAACCAATTAGGAGGAAGAAGAGAGGCCTGATAGGCCTTCACGGCCTGGTCCGCAACAGAATTCGCTTCCCCATTGCAATGAGCAATTCGGAGATTAGGGCACCGAAGCATCAACTCCATATTTTCATCAAAGAGGGATCTGAGCTCCCACGGCGTTAGGGCAGGGTTGTTGATGGCGTCCACAAGGGTCAAGCAATTGGATTCCACAACAAGTTGATCTAGTCCTCGCCCTCTCTAAAGCAGAAAATGCAGGGTTAGATTAAGGCCAATCACCTCAACTTGCAAGGCCAAGGAGGTAGGGACAGATCGTGCAAATCCATCAATCAAGATGCCGGAGGAGTCTCTACACACATAGGCCACCGAGGCATCGCTGCAATGGGATTGGTAAGCCGCATCTATGTTGATTTTTAGGACTCCTTGCTCTGGTGGATGCCATCTCTGATTCGTTACTCTTTGCTTTGACCCGCGCCTTTGCATCATTGCACTGAAACGATGACTGGATCGGGCGTCTGTTATTGCTGATTGCACAACCTGCTCGATATTGGGACGCTACTGATAGAATATGAAGTTATTCCAGGCTTTCCATATTTGCTAGAGGATTGACGTAATTATTTTCAGATCTGGTAAGCCATTCTTTTTGTCAATAATATCAACCAACCAACTTTCTATTCGATGCATGCCTGTAGGATGATGCTTGATATCGATTTCTGAATGCAACCAAACATCTAGTGTCCATGGACATAACAAGAAAAGATGTTCTAGTGTCTCGGGTACTTGATTAGTACAAATATAGCAAGTCGGGTCTAATAAGATGTGTCGCTTGTATAAATTTTCTCTAGTCACCAGTGCGTTGTTGCAGACTGACCAAAGGAATGATCTTAGTTTAGGCATAGTGTTTAGTTTCCAGATTGCGTTCCATAATTTGCGAGGCAGCCGAAAAGATGAAGAGGCTTGATTGTTGATGTTGCTTGTTTGCTAAGCTCTGATCTTATTGTAACAACTCTTCACTGTAAAATGCCCATTCTGCGTTCCTCTCCAGATTAGTTTGTCTTGCGTGAACTGAGGTCAAATAGAGATAGATAGAATTTCTTCAACTGTTTGACTATCGAAACTCTGGCGCAAAAGTGTTGTGTTCCATGCGTTATGTTCTGGAATTATAAAGCCTGCAACTTTTTCTGGTTCGTCTCTAAGAGTAGGGCCTCCAATTACACCCCTAGCCAACCATCTATCCTCTCGTATTTTTATTTTTGTTCCATCACCAACAGACCATAATATCTTGTTTGTAATAGAGTCTCGGCCTATCAATATACTCTGCCAACCCCAAGAGGGTTTAGTATCTTTAGTGGCATGCCAGAAATCCTGAGAGTGAAAGTACAAACCTTTAAGTATTCTGATGTACAGTGAAGTAGGTTGTTGAGCCAGTCGCCAAGCTTGTTTTCCTAGTAATGCTTTGTTGAATGCCAAAAGATCACGAAATCATAAACCCCCTTCGTCTTTCCTGCTCTTAATAGACTCCCAGTTCTTCCAGTGTATGCCTTGCTTGCTGTAATTTGATTGCCACCAGAATCTATCTATCTTATGTTCTATTGTTTTACAAATTGCAGTAGGGATTTTAAAGATCAACATTGCATATTGAGGAATTGCTTGCACAACCGTTTTAAGTAAGACTTCCTTACCTCCTTTTGAAATAAGCTTCTCCTTCCAACCTTCTAGCTTTGAATATACTCGACCCATAATCCATGCAAACATTTCTCGGTATGCCAAGATACTTGCCAGTTTTGTTCAATATAGGGACTCTAAGATCTCTGGCAAGATTCTCTTTCAAGCTGATAGGACAATCTGTACTAAAACATAGACCTAATTTGTTTCTATTAATAGCTTGTCCTATAGCTAAGCAATATCCATTCAGGATATTAGCTAAATTTTGACATTCACTAATCTTCGCATCTAGGAAGAAAATGGCATTATCTGGGAAAAATAAATGAGATAGGGTGGGACACCATCGGTTTAGCTTAATACATTTAAGATTTGGGAAAAGTACCAAAATAGTCCTAAACCTTTTGTATTGGTACCAATTCAGTCCTAAACTTTTCAATTGGACCAATTTAGTCCTAAACCTTTTCACATTAGTACCAATTCAGTCCATTCGGCTAATTTAAGTCAGAAATTGCTGATGTGGCCGCTGGCGGTCTTACGTGACACCACGAAGACAAATTTTATGATTTTTTATATTTTTCAGATTTTTTAAATTATTTTTTTCTTTCTTTCCTTTTTTTCTCTTTTTTTTTTATTTTTTTCTGCTTACCCTTGGCCGGCGAGGTCGCCGCTGGCCGGCCGACCATCGCCGGCCATAGGCTGGTCGGGGTGAGGGGCCCCACGCCCTCGCCGGCCACCGGCGAGGCCGCCGGCCCCCGCCCGGATCCGTGAGGGCCGAAACCCTCGCCTGTTGGCCGGCGAGGGCCTCTGCGCCCTCGTCGGCCACAATCGAGGGCGGCAGCCCTCGCTCGTGGCGGGCGAGGCACGGCGGCCCTCACCCGATCCTAGCGAGGGCCCTCATCGGGGGAGAGTCTTCGAGCGGCGAGTGACGGAGAGAGATGCTACGAGGAGAAGCACCGGTGGCGAGAGACGAGAGAGAGATGCTGCAAGGAGAAGCGCGAGCGCGTACATGCCCTCGCTCGGATCCGGGCGAGGGCCACCATGCCCTCGCCCGCCACGAGTGAGGGCTGCCGCGCCCTCGCCTATGGCCGACGAGGGCGCGAGGCCCTCGCCGGCCAACGGTCGAGGGTTTCGGCCCTCGCCTAGATCTGGGCGGGGGCCGACACCCTCGCCTATGGCCAGTGAGGGCGCGGGGCCCCTCGCCCCGACTAGTCTGTGGCCGGCAATGGTCGGCCGGCCGGCCGGCGACCTCGGCCAAGGGTAAGGAGAAAAGAAAAATAAAAATAAAAATAAAAAAGAGAAAAAGAAAAATTAATTTAAAAAATCTGAAAAATTATAAAAAATCATAAAAATTTCCACGTGGCGCCACATAAGACCGCCGGCGGCCAAATCAGCAATTTCTGGTTTAAATTAGCCGGATGGACTGAATTGGTATCAATGTGAAAAGCTTTAGGACTAAATTGGTCCAATTGAAAAGTTTAGGATTGAATTGGTACCAATACAAAAGGTTTAGGACTATTTTGGTACTTTTCCCTTAAGATTTCCCATGTCCACTGCATTGTTGATAAGAGTTGTTAAGACATTAGCCATCAGGATGAACAGGTACGTTGATAAAGGGTCACCTTGTCTCAGACCTCTAGTTGGATGAAAATAGGGTAAAGATTCGCCGTTGAATTTAACACTAAAAGAAACCGTAGCAACGCATTGCAAGATCCAGTAAACCCATTGGGTATGGAATCCAAGCTTTAGGAGGTAGTCTCTGAGGAAATCCCATTCTACCCGATCATAAGCCTTTTGCATGTCTAGTTTAAGCATAGCCTAAAAGTTCTTTTTCCTTTTCCTTGTTTTGATTTGATGGAGTACCTCCTAAACCACAATAATATTATCATGGATTTGCCGACCACCAACGGATGCACATTGTTCTGGCACTATCAATTTTGGTAGCCAGGATTTGAGACGATTAGCCAGGATCTTGGAAATCACTTTATAAATAAAGTTGCAAAGGCTGATAGGGTAGTATTGGTCCAATCTTTCTGGGTGAGGTATTTTTGGGAGAAGAGAAATAGAAGTGCAATTGTACTCAGGTAGCAAAACCTTTGTTTGAAAGAATTGTTGCACGGCTAAGAATATATCTTCTTGTAATATGTCCCAATGTGCTTGATAAAATTGACCATTCAACCCATCTGGACCCGGTGCTTTTGTTTCTCCTAATTGGAAGACCGCGGTCTGGACTTCCTCACAGGTAACTTCTACTATAAGATTATCATTTATCTCTGCTATCACCACTTGCTTGCAAATAGTTAACGTTGGGATGTAGTCTCTACACCCCGCAGAAGTATATAAATTCCTGAAGAAACTAGAGGTCATCTCTTTGAGATGATTTGGGTCACGTACCCAATTTTGTTGATCATCCTGCAGCATGCTGATCTTGTTGTGTTGTCTTCTTTGAACTGTGGTGGCATGAAAAAACTGTGTTCCTGTCCCCCCATCTAAGCCAATTAACTCGGGATCGCATTGCCCAAAATTTTTCCTTCTGCTGCCATAACATGTGTATTTTCTCTTTCAGGTCAGATAACACAGCTGTATCAGAATGACCATGAGGCTGATTTGTCAGAACTTGAAGCTGATTCTTGAGGGAATGAAGCTGATGTTTGGCATTACTGAAAAAAAAAAAAAAAAAAAAAAAACCAACCAATTCTACCTTGAACCGATCACTTTTGCATAACTTAAGCGCATCTTCTCTCTTTGTGCTCGTTCCTTTTAAACTCTAGACACTTCCTTAGACGGCACTTGGGTTGCACGTGCAGTCTCAGTTGCATCGCTTCAACTTCTCCATGATTTTTTCTCTGCTTTGTAACATCAACTGCCGTCATGGGTTTTGCCATAACTGTTCTTTCGCGGATCGTCCCATGGCTATAACCGTTCCCACTCTTGGTTTTAATAAATGGAATGGTTTTCATCTTTATTAACTTCATTGAAATAGCCAATATTGCTCACAAGATCGTCAGCGAGTTGTACAATTCCCAGATTGAAGTCAGTTTGGATAATCTCTATATTGAAATCTATCGCTTGGTCTGCCCCTCGAGCTACTCTCTAGTCCTCGGCGGTACTAAAGACTCTTTCCCTAAGGTATCTGGATCATTATAGAAGAATGATATCTTTACCCGGAAAGATCGTCAAAAGGGAGCCCAAGTCCAAGCTCATTAATATGTTTAGTCAAACCTACCACTCAAAGACTTAAATCAATGCGTTATGGGCCAACTATACTATTAACTACTTAGTCTCACACCAACTGTTCAATGCCCAAATTCTTTCCTTTTACCAAACATTGGAACAAATTAGGGCTCATCAATCTACCATCAGCTTTGATACTATCTGTTGGGAGAACGTAGTAGAAGCTCGATAAAAATTGGGGGCCCATCAATCTAAGCCAATGAGTTATGGATCAATTATAAGATATTAAATATTTTATACAAAATCAATTATCTGATGTGGGATTTCTAACATAACTCGCTCATGTATCCAAACATTGGCCATTAAAAATCACTACCAACACATTGATTATGTTGGAAGGAATTTTCACTCGTATTTGGCAGCTTGATTATGCTCTTGACTCAAGTTCAGGCAAATGATGGATGGCATTACTAACTCTGCAAGTTTTAACAGGTATCCTGTTGGGGAAAGGAAGGCTAGGGTGTGATCACGTCATGCCGTGCGCAACCGGAATAATCAACCATGAAATGCAAAATTGGGACACATGAGATTTTACGTGGAAAGCCCCAACTGCAGAAAAACTACGGAGCAAAGCTCACCAAAAACTTCTGCTATGTAAAATGGGATTACAATAGGTCTTCTCTTGTCTCGTCAGAGGAGAAAGCATATCATCAACATAAACTATCTTAAATCATAGCAACACCGTAGTACTCTTCCCACAAGGTGGATTACTATAACAAAGAGAAAAATGTCGAAACACTGTGACGGAAGAGGCTTGTCATTGATTGATGCCAATTAACACATGACTCACCGCCAAGAATAACATGGGAACTTCTAAGGTATATCGGGGGAAAAGTGCCAAAAAAGTCCTAAACCTTTTATCTTTGTGCCGATTTAGTCTTAAACCTTTTTTTGGTACCGATTTAGTCCTAAACTTTATTACGTTGTGCCGATTCAGTCATTTCCGGCCAATTTTGGCCGGATTTTGTTGACTGGACGCCAGCTGGCTAATGTGGCCTGATCAGCGCTAACATGGACAACTTTTAATAATATTCTAATATTTTTTATTTTTTTGATTTTTTTGATTTTTTTCTTTTGATTTTTTTATTTTTTTCTTCTCCTCTTCTTCCTCCAATCGGTCACCAAACCTCGGCGACCGGCTTGAGACGACGGCTGGCGAGGTTGAGGTCAACCTTGCTGGCCACCTCGCTAGTGGCCGCGAGGGCGGCCTTGCGCTAGGCGGCGAGGCGGCCCTCAAGGCCTGGGCGGCGAGGGCGAGCCCTACCAGCTCGACGCGAGGAGGCAGCCTCAAGCTGGCCTTGCGCCGAGCTAGCGAGGCTTGCCCTCGCTGCCCAAGCCTTAAGGGTGGCCTTGCGCCAAGCGGGCGAGGCTCACACTCGCCGAATCTGGCGAGGTCGACCTCGACCTCGCCTGCCGTCACCTCTGGCCAATCGCTGAGATCCGGCGACCGGCTAGAGGAAGAAGAGGAGAAGAAAAAAAGAAAAAGAAAAAAAGTTCAAAAATATCAAAATATTACTAAAAGTTGTCCATGTTAACGCCGATCAAGCCATGTCAGCTAGTTGGCTTCCAGTCAGCAAAATCCGGCTAAAATTGGTCGGAAAGAACTGAATTGGCACAACATAAAAAAATTTAGGATTAAATCGGCACCAAAAAAAGGTTTAGGATTAAATCGGTACAAAAACAATAGATTTATGACTTTTTTGACACTTTTCCCGGTATACTAGCGTACCATACCTCCACTTTTTTAAACTGTTTTACACTTTGGTTACGACAAAAAGTTGTAACATCCTCATAAATCAATTTTACAATGTGGTACGGCATTTTTATATTTAATTACGATGATCCATTATAAAGTCGTATGGTACACTTGAGATACCGTAGAAGTGCCCCAAACAACATAAATACTAGAATCCAAGGAAAAAGTCGAGATTAAACTCGTTGTTAATCTCAAGTCGCCGATCTTTCTTCTCTACCCTTACGGTTCCCTCTCACTCACGCACTTTTCCTCTGTTAGTTTTTCAGCCTTCTCAAGCAAACCATAGAAGTAAGGCTTCATTCGCATAGAGGAGCGAGTAAAATAATACAATAGAATCGTTATACCATAAACGATGCTTTTACTTTCTATCTGTTGATTTATCTCTTTTTTTTCATATTTCCCACACATTTAGCTATTCTATCTTGTTTCTATTCTCCATGCCGGTTAAAATAGAACAAATAGGATCCGACACGAGAGAACTTCTAAAAACAATGTGATACCGTGCCCTTAAATATCGGGCCGTTTGGATTGACAGGAGAAGTATCGGGCATCCCATGTAGGATTTCCACAAAAGGCAAATGGGCGGTGCCTTGGCCAACCCAAGACTGACCCTGTTGCGGACATGGAGGGCCAAGCGAATCGGTAAAATTAGTTGGATGGAAGGAAAATGAAATCAAACATTGAATTTACGTGATTTGATCCGAATTTCGAAACTTACATTCACGAGGAGAGCAGTATGGAATTCTACTATAGAAATAAGTGATATAATAGAGTTACAATCGCTTGAATACTCAACACACTTTCGCTATTTTTCAGCCCCCAATTACATCTAATAAATCACACAGTATTTAGCCCATCACTATTTCTAGTGAAATCTCACTTAAGAAATCAAACAAACTCTACTAACAAGAATCGAATTGGCTAAACCACTTGAGTGTAATTACAAGTAAATCCTCATGAGAAGGACTCTCCACACACTCCTCTGTGTAGTCTCAGAGTTCTGTCGTCTCTCAGCCACCAAGGACTTGGCGCAATTGTTGTCGAACATCTCCACTCTCTTTTATAATGCAGAAGAGAGTCTTGATCATTGAATGCAAGAACTGTCTTGCTTTGTGCGGCTGAAGCAAAGAAGTCTTCAAGAGTTAATGAAAAGGACAAAAGAAGCCCACACCTTTTTTTCTTTGGGTTAATATTACGGAAAACTCCAAATTAATATACTTTTGACGAATTTATCGTAACTTAGTACACTTACGACAAATTTATCTTTTGTCAAAATCTATTAAATTCATATGTCAAATTGTTAAGTTAGATGACACGTGACATTTGAGCGGTGTACCAGTTCAGAATTTTACTCTTCATTTGTTACAGTTTTATTAATTTTGTGGTATTAATCCAATTTAACAAATGGATGTACCAGTTTGGGGTTTTTGGAGGTCAAAAAATTAATTTGAGATAAATTTGTCACATGTATATTGATTTGAGTTTTTTGTGGTTATTTGGGATTAATTTATTACAAATATATCAGTTTAGCATTTTTCGTGATCGAAAATTAATTTCAAATAAATTTATTATAAGTATATTAATTTGAGATTTTTCATGATATTAATTATTTTTCTTTGATTCTCTTCTTGGTTGAAGTCGACAATGATGACTAATGATAAACCATCTCCGTTCTCCTCTCTTCAGAGGACAAAATCAAAACAGCTGCTCATTTTGTTCTTTCTTCCTGCCCATTCCCATGGCCTTTGACAAAGAAGATGAAAGGTAAGGGAACACGTTTAATGCAAAATAGAAAGAGACAAACAAAGCCCACATTCACCATCGCCTGCGGTGGCCTAGTTGGATAAGAGCTCCCATGATCCTTTGTCAGAGGAGAGGAGTTCGAATCCCGCTAGCCGCATGGGATCTTAAGTGCGACGTCGGGGTGATGGGTCCTCCGCTAGCGTCGCCCCAGGGTTTATCCCCCGTTACCCCGGGCCTGTCGGACTGTCCGTGTTGGTACGGTGTGCGGGTTCCCTAGGTCATCATAAAAAATAAAAAATAAAAACAGCCCACATTCCTCTATTTTCTTCAATTTCTCTTGCACCTGACATGTCAGATCTTCCATGTGTGACGACATGAAAGTCTTCTTGCGCCCTTCATTTAATAAGGAGCGTAAGAGCCCCACAGAGAAGTGTCCAGTGCCATTCATTTCTTTTATGTGCAGCGGCCACAGGAAGAAAAATCAAACACGTCCGCTTGCTGATTTCTTCATCTTTCGAGCGGCACGTGCGAAGAAATTGATTCATGAACAAAGTCAAAAGACGTTAGCCAGAGTTACTCGATTTAACTTGAATTGTGTTTGTTTGATGAGTCAAATTCGGGATATATTTTAACATACTTGTAACCACCTCTATGAGAAGTCGAGAAATTCATTCACCAGTGTAAGAATCATGGATTGATTACTACTACAAGTGGATCTAAGGGAGAGCATGGTGTGGTTCAGTGCGGTTTGGAGGTTAAACCACATGAGGTGGCATAAATATAGTTCGAAGAAAAGTGAAACCAAACCAAATCATATTGTAGTTAGGAAAGTTTGAAATCAAACCAAATCGTTTTTCCTTCTTTCATTTTCTGTAATTTCGTGAGCTTGAACTCACTTAACTAACTTAAAAGGAGCAATAATTTCTTAAAAGAACCAAAGTCTACACTAACAATAATTCATAGATTCACAAAAAATGAAAATCAAACCTACTTCAAATAGGCTACTTTATGAATGAATTGTAAAAATAAATTTTAAAAAAATCAATAGATTATACAATTAGTTTCACGGTTCAATTTGAATTTAATCATTTCAAAAAAGTTGAAACCAAACCAAACTGCAAAAAGCGAATTGGTCCAGTTTGTGAACCATTTTTGCCCCCTAAAAAGGTACTCTTGAACCAAACCAAATCACCAAAAAAGGCTTGGCTTAATGACAATATGGACCATTTGGAATTATAGACCATAGAAGCATCATAAGTTATCTATAGAAGTTTCATCTATTAATCGCGAAAGCACACCCAAAATTTCCACAGTTAGAATTTAGAACATATATAATCGAGTAAAAGAAATTTATGCACCTGATTTGGAATCCATTGTTCTTGACGCGAAACAATTACAATTCAAAGGTTAAGTGATTTTTTCTCTATTATTTTCTGTATCACTAGTTTAATGAGATTACCACTCACCTTTTGAATTTCATAAAAGCTCCTTATGTGAGGATATTTGTGTATCAATATTAGAGGAGGGGAATTGAGAACTATTTATAGAGTTTTTAGATAGGTGCTCTCATCATGGGTTACGTTCAACTCGACCCACACTAACCAGCCCCATGTTAGACTAATTAAGAAACCTTATATTTCACTTTATTAGACCAATCATGTAAAATGGTAAATTAAAATATTAATTAATATTAGTCACATTAGAAAAATTCTTACATTCTCCCACTCGAGCTATATTAATTAAAAATGTACTGTGTGTGCGCACCTTTATATTGATTTAGAAATAATTCTTAATAGTCAATTCGATTCCATAAAATCTTAAATATCAAATCATGGCAGTAATTATATGTATACACACATAGCCTTCCATGGTCACGAGTGCTTTTAGTTCTACCGATATAGATTTAATATAATAGTGTGACAAATGGATAATATCTCATAAAGGGTAATACCTTCTGTGCCATCCCCTTCGTTAGTTAACATTCCATTTCCTTAAGTGTCATAAAACTTGATGTGTCGCTAGAGAATATCTTTATGGTTCCAATGAACCTACGTATGTCATTTATTTATGTGTAACAAGACATATACTTAAAGCTAGTAACTAGATGCCCCTAGCTTTTATTTAAAGTTTACACAATACCTTGAGATTTTCAACAATTCAATAACAATGCATTCAGAAATACTTTAATCAATGCAAAAGAGTTAATACGTATTAAAATGTTATTAAATGTAACAAACACATATATAAACTGTGGCTTATGGCCAAGTGCAGGCTTCCCACATATATTAAACGACCGGGGTTGCTTTTTTTTGGGCGGCCAAATGCAATCTTCCTTGGTGTAACAGGTCATGGGAGGAGAATCACCGCTAGGCCACTACCTTGCTGATGGGAAAGGATTTTTATAAGTGCATAGCTCGGTTTTCCTTTGGAGCGCTTTGTCATATTATTTGAAAAAACAGGAATAACATCCTTTTCAGAGAACAGCCTCTTGCTATTCCGGCTATGAATAACCATCTTTTTAAAGTGGTCAAAGATAAGACGATCACTTTTAGGAATGTCGAAGATAACTTCAGGAATAGCAGGTTGTAGAGGAGTTGGGGCATTGACCCAGTTATCTCCTCTGGGGATCTTTAGTTGCTTTCTTTTCAGCCGGTGCGTGTTTGTTCTGGCCTTGTGAGCAGCGGCTTGCTATTTTTGGCAGTTGTTCTCTTCCCTAGCTGAGGGTTTTTGTGTTTCTGGGGGCCAGTTGTTCATGATGTGCTTTTCGTGTCCCTTTGTGTTTGTTGTTTTGGTTGCCACTTGTGGCTTTTACATCCCGGCATCCTTCCACTCATAACGTTCTATTTTGTCTTGAGTGTAAGTTTTGACGTTGTGATCTTTTGTACAATTGGTCAATGCTCTATATATTCATTACCTTTCACCAAAAAAAAAAGAAAAACACATATATAAACTTATTAAAGTAAATTTGAAACAACTCCCACTAAACGATAGCATCCATGATGCTTTTAAGGTTATGTTAATGACATGTCGTTCAGACACACAAGAGTGAAGGCCTTTAGTTAGTGGATTTGCAACCAAATGATCTGTAGAAATATACTCTATTGCAACGTCACCATTCTAAGCCGTTTCCTTCATGGTAAAAAACTTGACCATCATATGCTTAGATCCCTTGAGATCCGTTTAAGATCTCTGTTGTTGTTAATAAACAATATTGCAAAGTTATTTTCACATAACTATATAGCCTTATTCACAATATCAAATACGATCAACTCCTTAATGAGGTTTCAGAGCAAAATAACTTATAAACTTCGCTTACATGATAGAGGATGTCATATATTTATGTTCTTGCTTTTCCATGATACTATATCGGCTGCTAACATAAAGATGTATCCTGTTATTGACTTAACGTCATCCTAACAGCTAGTAAAATTGCATTCGAATACCCTACTAGCTACAACACCAAACATGTCTATAAATCAGTATATGGTCTTTTGTCTTCTTTAAGTATCTCAAAACTTTCTCGGCAGTAATCAAATGATCGTGTCCTAGACTTGATTGATATCTACCTAGAAGTCTTGTCATTAAAGGGTTGTCGGGTTTAATGCAAATTGGAGCATACATGATATTTTTAAGTGCACTAACATAAGATACATCCTTTGATTGGATTTTCTCAATATCTGAATGAGAACACTATGACAAATTCAGTTTATCACCCTTAATGATAGGAGCAATTCCCAGTTTGCATACTATTTACTAAATCTTTCCAAAATAAGATCAATATGTGTCCTTTGAGACAAAACCAATATTTAGTGAGAACTATCCTTATGGATCCCAATGCCTAGGACAAAAGACGCCTTATCAAGTCCTTCATATCAAAATTTTTCAATAATATCTATTTGATTCATGCAATAATTCAAGATCACTATTTGCAAGCAAGATACCATGTATATAGAGTACAAGAAAAGTAAATTTCCTCCAACTAACCTTACAATATATATACCAATTTACTTTATTCTCAGGAAAACCGAACGAAATGATTAACACTACGAATAAAAGGCATCCTAGCTCTTGAAAGTAAATGAGATTGGGAAAATAATTTTTCAATCTAAATGATAAGGAAAAGCGAACTCTTGAAATTAAAATGCTGGAAAGTAAATCAAAGTAGACCTAAGTGCGATGTAAGTAAAGGAAATCAAAATGACGACGTCGACATCAAAAGGAAATTTAAACTGTGAGCAGTGAATTTAATGAAACTAAAGAGGAATACACTTGAAAGAAGAACAGGAACAAACTTCATTGAAATTTGAAATTAATAGGAACTTACAAATACCGTCATGCTCAAAGGGAAATGATGGAACGAACACTACAATTAATATTCACAATGCACATTACCAATTGAAAGCTTAACCTCAAAGCGAAACTAAACAAAAAGACATTGCTTTTGAACAATGAACTACAGAGAAAAATTTGACAGGATTTTGGCATAACTTAAGCGCATCTTCTCTCTTTGTGCTCTTTCCTTTTACATTTCTGACACTTCCTTTGACGATAATTGGATTTCAAGTGCAATTTCACTTGCATCTCTTCAACTACTCCATGATTTTCTCTTTTTTGTAACATCATCTGCCATCATGGATTTTGCCATAACTGTCCCTTTGCAGATTGTCCTATGGCCATAACCGTTCGCGCTCTTAATTTATATTAGATGGAATGGTTTTCATCTTTATTAACTCTATTGAAATAGCCAGTATTCTTGAATGCATGCCCTAAAACGTTTCCTTTTGTCTCCATAGGGATTCTATCTCCTGCTTCAGTTTATTTTCTCTATCTCTATATGATGGGGCTCTAGGAGAATTGGTAATATTTAGGAGTTCAAGAAATGGGGACAAAAACACAAAATTTTTCCATGCAACCACTATATATAGGAGATTGTGGAATAGAATTTCAATTCTAAAAACAGAAGAGGGGTCCTCGGTTTGAAATGATAGGCTCTTACACAAAATGATGAAAGACTTCTTCAAGAGACTATACCATTCGGTGGAAAATAGAAGTTTTCATTCGTGTTAGGTGTCACTCCTAGAATGGTGCATGATGATATGAATGCTTCCTTAACCGCTGAGGTAATCTTTGAAGAGGTCAAACAAGCCGTTTTCAAACTAATTTGGCATTTTTTTTTTTTTTTGGTAAAGGGCTTTTCGATTTAATTTTTCTTTTTTTGTTAAAAAATATCAAACCTTCTCCAGCTTTGACGAGGGCTAAAGCCACCAGCAAGCCAGATCTGGTGCCGACAGCCATCGCTTGGGGTCGCATGACCTAAGTGGCCCTCAATGTGGTTGACGTGGTTGCACGAACACGTTGGCCCTTTGCTAGCCCGATTTGCCCTTGTCGGCCCTTGCTGACTGCCCTCACGCAAAAAAGATGAACAATAATAACAAGGGGCAAAATCAGAAAACTAAAGAGTTGGTAAGAATAATTTTGGAAGAAAAAAACTAGTTTCAGCATCAATCAAATGCTTAAAGTCCAAAACTAGTCTTTACCAACATTGGTCTTTCAGCTTTTTTAAGGCCATCATTTGGCTAAAACTCCTTTAGGAAGGATTGCTAGGTTGCACAGACACGCGACACGACACAACACGACACATCGACATGTCATTTCTCAAAAATAAAAAATTCTGACACGCTATGACACATTGTATATTAAATAAATATTTTTATTTTTAATTAATTTGATTCAAATTTATAAATAATTAAATAATTAAAAAAAGAACCTACAATAAATTTACATTAATCATTCAACATTCAGTACTTTTATTTTTCGAAATCCCCACCCCCAAAATTGAAAATAAAAAGTCCCCGAGGGGTCCCCAAAAAGCTCCTCCCTCGTATATCCACCCCCAAATCTTCCCCCACCCCCACCCCCAAATCTTTTTGCCCTTTTCTTTCCCTGATAGGCCATCAGCCAGTCACTTCCCCCTCCCTCCAACACACAAGTCCCTTTTTTTATTCTTTTAGTTCCCTTCTCAAAACCCTAGCGCGCCCTCCTTCTTCTCCTCCTCCTCGCCACACGACCCTCCTTCCTCTCCTCTTCTTCTCCTCCTCCGATTGAAGGGAGTTTTGACGTCCACAAGGATGCAGACAAAGACCCACACACAACACAAGCACTCAGAGGCTTTCTCTCATTGCTTTCTCTCTCTAATTCGGCCGGGCCACAGGTTCGGGGGTGAGGCAGGAAGAAGGAGCGCCACACCACCGCCGCCGCCACCGCCACCGCCACCGCTGCCACCACAGTGACCGAGAAGGAGAAGCACCGCCGCCCGGAAGATGAGTTGAAGAAGCGGAAGCCGGAGAAGTGGTGGGGATATACTTTCACCTCGAGGGACTTTGCTTGAGGAGGACTAGTTCTACTCGCCGTCGCTCACGGCCTCATCTCTGCTCCCTCGCCCTTGCCTCTAGTCTCCACCCTCCATCGTCTTTCGAACACGCGTGTCGAAATGTGTTGATAAAAGTTGACCACGTGTTGACAAATCTGACACGTGGTCAACATGTGTCCGAGTGTGTCGACGTGTCCGACACGTGTCGGACACGACATGGAAGCACGTGTAACGTGTCCGTGCAACATAGAAGGCTTGTCAATAACCTGGCATTGTCAGTAACCTGGCATTTCCCAAGAGGCTTTGAAGGGACTAAAACCCTTTATGAAAGCTAAACCAAACACAGCCGTAAAGCACAAGAATTAAACAATAGTCCAAATGAGTATTAGACCTGCCACCTACCTTTATTTTCTGTTTTTGTTTTGTTATTAACACAATCATCATATTTGTATTTAATTTTGTTATTAACAGAGGACAAACTATAATCCAATTCTTAATAATGGCCCGAAGAATTCCCGTTTAAATTGTATTTAAATTCCTCAATTGACAAGCATTGAAAACTACATATCACTCATAAATATTAATGTAGGAAAGAAAAATTTTGCAACGGAGTATGACAATGATTACACGAGGGAGCTCTTTAAATGATATTTTAGAAACTTTGTTTTTTTTTTTGTCAGTCCTACTCTATTCCTACTCTACACTCACTCTCAGACTTTTGCCCTGCCTCTTACAGGGCATGGGAGTTGAAACCCACTCTTGAAACTTACGCGTCCCCACCCCATCCCCCCTGAGAAGGTAAAATTTACAAATCATAGTATGATGAATTTACAAATCATATTTTAGAAACTTGAGATAGTTTCTATATATTAGTTTTTCTATCCGATCTAGATAATTTGAAAATTACACAATGTTCATTTTTAAAAATGTGTATGATTTATTAGCTCATAATTTTAACAAAAATCGTCCTTCATATATTTTAGTACCTAAAAAGTTACTAGAATGATCTGCAAACGATTAAGTGCAGTTTCAGTAGTTTCCTTTTCCTTTTGAAGAATGACCGCAATTGATACATCATAGTGAAGTATTAGACGACAGAAATAAAAAAAGATTTCATAAAATCGGGACTAGAGCATTAGTTCAACCTCCTAACTGGACAAGGGACATGACAATTACTGGGCATTTGTTTTTGAGAAATAAATGGTCAGTTAGATTCCAAAATGGCATGTTCTTGAGAACTGATCCTTTGCTACAAGCTAAAGCAACATCGATCGAGCTTCGATATCCCAAACATAGCACAATCTCAAATGCACATCACCTAGACTCTTCTTCACACCAAGAAACATTTCCAAATTTGGTTTCCAAAACAACCTCATCATTCTAACAGCAATATCAACTGCAATAAGATCTCAACCTCGCAAAAACTTTGATTCTGAGACTTCCAACCGCAGTGGATGCATCCATTCCAAGAAGAATCTGACTGCAGCTTCCTTAAGTAAGAACCTCTAATTAGTTCTTTATCAAGCCAACATAGTTTAGCAGGCAAACATCGAATGGCTTTACTGATGAATCAATGCTGTAAAACCTCTCAGCTTAGCATATAAAAGTGAGAATCACATTAGACCACTTGCTCGTGTGATCGTAAGTAGGAAGTCTATTGAGGATCAATAACCAAGTCTCTGCCAATCCATTTAAAAGCTCCTGCTTCTAACATTCTTCCAAGCATCACCAGTAGATAAAGAGCCCATAAAAGGATGCTGTGCCAGAAAATATAATAATCAATGGCAGCAGGAACTTGAAAAATTCCACTCAAATGATAGAAGGCCACACCCACTCAAGTGCACAAATATCAGCTTCTGCTGAATCATGAAGATCCAAACCTAGACAACTCTCGTCGAACCTCCATGCAAGTGCCAATTACGATACCAGTTAGAAATACAAATTTTTGGGCACGGTATCAAACTAATTGGCTAGACTTCCAGTTTTTCAAAAACCTCTTACGCTAAGGATGGTTTCATCTTTGCAAAGTGAATTATAAGCAAATCCTGCCAGTGAATGAAATGAAACCAATCTTGCAACTAACATTAGCCAACTACGTACTAATAAACCCAACGTTTACAGATCTTTGTTTGTCAAACTCGATATCAATTTTCCTTTTGAACTTTTTTTTTTTTTTTTGGTGATCCAGGGAACCCCGTCAGCCGTTCATCACCTTACGGCGGTACATAGCCGCCAGGTAAACGCTGGAGTGATGCTAGCGGAGGACCCACCACCCCGACATCATGCTTAAGACGCCAATGCTTCCACTGGGTTTTGACCCTTGCACCTTTCCCCCAAGGTTCAAGGTCTTATCCAAATTCGCCACCAAGGCCGGTGGTTCCTTTTGAACTCTTTCAGTTCAACTAATAGACATCTAGTCTCAGCAAGTAAATACACTGACAAGAGCTTATGCATAATATAAGGGGTCATTTGGCAGTGCAATCGATTATGTCAGAAGATATCCTCGTCCAGATCTGCCATTTTGATTATTTGCTTGACTCATGTTCAGGATAATGACAGATGGCATTACTAACTCTACAAATATTTCGAGTATTCTTTGAACTAATTGTTATAATTTTATTTAATATGATCCCACATTTAGTTAAAATTATCTACATTAGATTTCACTGAGGATTTATTATCTAAATCTAGTTGTTGATAACTATGGAGATTGCCCATATCTACTAGGATTAGTTTTGATGGACGACTATATCTATTAGGATTTGTATGGGCATAAAAATAGGTCATCTAAGCCAAACTCTCTTATTATTCTAATTATTTGATATTCGGAGAACGCACCATCAACGTCAAGAAGGCAATTGGCTAAAAGTACCTATTTACAATCACTCAACCTCCGCATGTCTATTTTTGATATCATCAATGGCTGGAAGTTAGCACATAATTTACACATTTCTGCAATTGATCCTGATTATCGGGATCATGGTCTTCTGCAAATTTTCTAACACTAACCTATTATTTGCCTGGGAATTTTAAGTATATTTTGCATTCAAAACAAATGAATATGGATTTGTATTTGGCAAAATTTGAGTTGCAATTTTTCAATTGATCCAAACAGTTCACGATGGTTTTGCTTCCGGCTTGTTTGCTAGTTTATTCATGACCACACCACCAGGAAAATAAGTCTATTCTTGCTTTTAGCGTCTCTCGAACAATACGATTTCCTGAATTAGTTAATGCAGACAAATCTTTGAGATAAAATATGGTTGGGCAAATTTTATCCCAAGTCAGTAGCATATGCGTACTAAGTGATACCTTCTCAACATGTTCCTTTTGCACCGTGAAATCATTCTTAACAAACCTTAGAAACATGCAGTCATGAACTATATGGTGAGTGCAAAGTAAACTAAAACCTTACATTGGAAGGACCTCTGTATAGGGTCCTTCATTCAACACTTCTCGACCTAGACAATTACTTTGGCATGCTATCAAATGCCCACATACATCAGTTCTAATACAATAATTCCAGCATTACAAGATCAATCAAACACGGAGAATCTTTATTTTTCTGTATTAAATGAAGAATCTTGCCTGAAGACTAATGACTAATGATGCCCTCAGGTCTTTTTATCTATTTCCGTTACTGGCATGATGAGCAGCAACATTTTGCCAAAGCATCACATTGACTTCCATCAACATCTCCCCTGATATTCCTTTATTTTAAATAAGAAAACAATAACACTGTCAACCAAGAAATAGCAATGAAAAAGTAATAAATTATGAAAGAAATTGCAAACGGAAAATAAAAGTGAAAATTTGGCGATAGATCTCAAAAGATAAAAGGTAGCTTACCTACTTTATGTACTTTTGTTAGGAAATGTGAATTATTGTTGACACCTGATTTTTAATTGACGCATTAAAAAGGTAAAAAAATCAAGATTTGGGTTTCCAATCGTGACGGAGCTCATTTCTAGGCCAAAAAGTATCGTTTTTTGTTTCTTTCTTTTGCGTTGTTACTTTTAAGCAATTTTCAATTCATTTTTGAGAAAAACACGAAAAGTCAAATTATTAACTTTTTGGTTGAGTTTTTGGCCAATCCTTTGATTGAAAGTTAACCTTGGTCAAAATTTTGATTTTCATCCAAAAAGATACCTTTAGATTTGATTTCACTTGTCTCAAGTCAATTTTTCAAAAATCCAAAGATTTGGCTTAAAAATCAACCTTTTAGAAAAAGTCAACTAAATGGTTGACTTTTGGTCAAACCTTTGACCAAAAAATTTAACCAAAAATTTGAAATAAAATTAAAAAAATCTACAAAACACTTCTTTTTAGTGTCAATTTGATTTGTGTGTCGAAAAATTTTGCGAAATTCGATTAAAAATGTTATTTTCCGATTTTTCAGTTTTAGGTTCTAAATCAACCAAAAATAAAATTACTTTTATCTTAACCATAATTAGGTGTAATTCATTTTATAATATTTGGTCTGGGGATTGTTCTAAATCCACTCGTTCATTTATTTTCACAAATTGTGATATCAAAAGATGAATTGCCATTTTTTAAGCCCTAATTAGGGGGTCAAAATCGATTCTTTATGATTTATGAATGGGTAATTGTTTTCTACTCATTTTCTTAAGATATGTCCAAATCCGAGATCGGTTTTGAGAATTCACATTAAAAATTCTCGATTTGAGGGATTTTACTCTCTTGAAGATAATAAAATCCAATCATTCAGCTTTAATTAAAGAAATTTAAGTTGACCCATTCAAGATTGGGGTTCAATTGTATGAATCTAGGTCCAATTTTAATATTAGACCCCGATTCATTTTTTGCCTAAGTTTCGGCACTTCAATTCAAGTTCAATTTAAATTCATTAGGTGATCTTACACATGGGAAATTAGTGAAATAGGTCTATTGCAACATTAATTAAATTTAGTTTCAATTGATTTGCAATTTTAACTAAGGTATTGAAAAATTGCTCATTTTAGTCCTCAAGGCTCAATTTCATGTATCAATGGTTTTGATCCATTGTTTTTCACAATACTTGCTCAATTAAGTCAATGGAGGGTCCATAAATTTCATTTATGAAGTTTAATTGGCTTAATTGAATTAAAATCGGACAATTTCTCCTCGAAGTGTGCAAGTTTTCTCTTTAAGGACTAAATTGCATAAATTTTGAACCCATAAAGGTCGCAAATGTGTGAACTAGTTAGAGCCAGCCGGAACCAGTCAAGAATCGGTCACACCGGTGTGAACCGGTCTGACCAATTCGACCAACCACTGGTGGGGCAAGCCGATTCGGCCCCTTATCGGCCGATTTTAGACCTCTAGCAACTAGTTCCAAGATCCTCGCCATGTCAATTTCACTCCTATGCCCTCAATTTCTAATGATTTTGCTGATTAGCCATCGGATTTCAGAAATTTGTAATTTAACTCCTAATTAGGCCCTAAGTGCAATTCTCATTTTAAATTCTCATTTTCACAAATCGAACCCATCCGATCGATTGCTCCACAGCTCCTAATGATGATTAAACTTTTAAATTGTGATTTGGTCATTGGATCAACTTTTCAATCGTTGGATCGAATCGACGGCGAGAGTGACTGATTTGGAGGTCATATAAACAGGATTTTTCCCTCCAAAAAGAAATGAGGGCTCATTTGTAAATTAAACTCTCTCTCTAACAAGAACCTTTCTCTTCTTGTATTTTTCCCGCCCAAAAGCACCGCACCATCTCTCACATTGCCACAGCCATCATCGGTCGCCGGAGCTCCCATTGGCATCGCTCCCTAGTTCAGGATCTCC
The DNA here is from genome assembly GCA_014182375.1 of Eucalyptus virginea. NCBI lineage: Eukaryota > Viridiplantae > Streptophyta > Magnoliopsida > Myrtales > Myrtaceae > Eucalyptus > Eucalyptus virginea. Next base: position 33,534,752 of record CM024521.1, read on the forward strand.
ATAAACCTCTCCTCCATCCCGCCATCCTAGATCGATGACCAAGAGGACAGCCGATCAGCTAGATCGGTGCAATTCCCCTCTCAATTCAAAGACCAGCATCGGCGTCAATCTTTCTCCCGATTAGTCAAGCTGATCGAATTGGTGCCAATCGCTAGTATTCTTCTCGATTGATCCTTTGAAGAATCCTTGACTTCACTGTGGTCGGAGATAGCTGGAAGGATCATCAGAATAACTCCAATAATCGATTTTCCTTGGACGGACGAAGACCGATCCAATCGGACCAGTATTGATTTCTAGGTGGTGAACGATCAGCAGCGGTTCAACCACCGTTGGACCTCACCTGATTTGTCGTTGAGCGTGTCCTCGACCAGGTCTTGGTAGAGATTAGCTGAATCGGTCACCAGATTCACTTTGGTGAACTTTGGTGACCTCCTTTCTCCATCAGTGCCAAAATTGGTCCATTTGCAGCTACAAATTGATGGTCTAGCCGGTCCATAAGCGGCCTGAGGCATCCTGATCCATCCCTTGGAGGTTAGATAGAAGTCTGATCAAGTTCCAACAAGATCAATTCATCCGATCACATCAAAAATCAAAGAAACCACACAAAGGTTGGTTTTCTAAGCTTGAATTGGATAAAACGATGTTAGAATAGTTAACCAGGGTTAGGATTCGCACTTAAGACTATATTAAATGCTTAGATCTGTTGCTAATATTCTAGATCATTGATTTGCTAAAATTTAATGGAGATTGAAGATAATTTGTGATTGATTGGTTAATTTGAATGCAAATCTACAATTTTCGGATCTTTGTGATGTGATTGCTATTTGACCTAAAACAAGACTTTAGATGGCCTTATCTCAATTTGAGACTTTCTAGACTTAGAAAGTGCGTTTCAAGACCCGCAATTTGATAAGTCGCACGGTCTGAACAGCCATCATTTGACCTCCGAAAAACTCCTCGCAATCTACCTGATTTTGTAGATTTTTAAGTGTGTTTTAGGTTATGTTCTTAGTCCGCCTCAGAATTTTGTTGTTTTTGTCTTAGTTTCTGTGATTGATTTTTTATAAAGTTATCTTCAACAAGTTTTGTTTCAAATTGTCTTGAGAATGTCCTGTATTTTTTCTTCAGATTTTTTGGACAAGTTTTGATATATCAAAACTAATTAAATCTGAGTATATGTCAGTCCGTCCTGCACTAATTCAAGGCATATTTAGGCAGAATTGAGCATATAGATAAGCTTGTTTGACCTTAGAATCTTCATAAAATTGAAATACATGTTGCGTGCTTTCCATTATTGTATGATTTGCATGATTTCATTGTCATTCAATATGTCAATCACATATGCAACCATACATAGATTTTGCTGTAATTAGGTTGTTTAGTAATGCATAATTATTTTGCCATTTTTGTCATGATTTATGTGTTCATAATTAGGCTTTGATGTCTAAACAAAAAATGCTCGCCATTACTTATTCTATGTGCCAAATTTTTTGTTAGACTTTTGCACGTTCCTAGGTGACCTAAAATCGAATATCTTTTATCATGTTGAAGTTAGCTTAATGCCTTATCATGCGCATGTTTTCTCATGCTCATTTGGGTCTCTTAGAAACCAAATCTCATGTAGGTACCTTCTTAGTTATTGAACTACGCATTATAAGCTTTGTGTCCATGTGTGGCTCATCATGATTAAATGTCATTTCGTATGTGAAAATCACATCAAAATTAGGCTAGTTGCACTTAGAAATTTTCAAATATGATATTATGAGTCACAAATCATATAGCATTGACATCAATTTGTATGACATTTTCACACACCAACTTAGGATTAGATATTTACCCTAATCACTTATTGCATCCAATTCTAGGCTGTGTGTGATTTTCATGCCATTTATGCATTGCATAAGTGATTTTTTGCATTCGAATTTTTAATGGCTAACAAGTACACTTTCACAAACCTCAACCTTAGAGTACTAAGTTGACCTTGATCGAACCCGAGCCTTTCCAAGAAGTTGTAAAGCATACCTAAACCTTTCAAATGACGTTGATTTCATGCAAATTGTTTGTCGTTAAGTCCATTTTCCATTTTTCTTAAGTTGGATTATAATTCAGACTTAGAATTAAATTCGGAACCCTGTCTTTGCCTCTGTTTAGACAAACCTTTGCCCTTTTTGTATCAATTTTTCGGCAAGGATTCTTGAGTGGAATCCTCATTAAATTTGTTTGTTACCTTTTTATTTGTATTGTGATAAAATTTCATGATTTTTAGACTTCATTTGGTAAGGTAAATCTTGGTTGCAATGATATGATGTTCTGCTGATTTGGCAATTTTCCAATGCATTTTTGTCCATTATTTGATTTTTATAAAATCATGCTTAGCTCTTTTAGGGAAACTTTCTTCACAAAAGTTGTTGCATATCATGTTATGCATGTTAATTAATTTGTTTTATAGTTAGATCATCAATGGGTACCACCTAATTTTGCTGACTTGCTGTGATTGATCTGAAACTTTCTGTTATCAGCTTTCCGTTGTGATTATTTAGTTAGATCTTTTATGTTAGTTTGTGCATAGAATTAACCCGTGCCATCCTCATGAAATTTGTTTCAAATCTTTTAATCTTCATCATCAAATGGTTTTCAATAAACTGACTTTTCAATTGCACCTTGAAACAGTAAGCAAACATTAAAAATCCTTTTCGATACTTGGTCTAACTTAGGAAAAGTCGTGGTTTAGACTGTGTTTAAAATATCTGTGATGCTTGTAAGTGCATTTATGCGAGCCGTGCACTAATCTTGGCAATTAAATGCATTCCATAAGTTAGATATTTCTTAATTAAAAATGTCTTCAAGTCTCTTTAAACTTTGATTTAACGTTGCGATAGTCATGATTTGGACCATATTTAAAATGTCCGCGATGCTTATGAGTACATTTATGAGAGCACTAGGTTAACCTTGGCAATTAAATGCGTTCCATAACCAAGACATTATTTTGTCTCAAAAACCTTACTTTCCATTATCAATTATTTCAAATCCATTTTTTGAAATATCACATGTACCCCCATGCATATAATCATGTCATTCATTAGAAATATTTGTGTTTGTGATTGGCGCATGCTTTTGTAATAAGTGACCCACCAATGGTTCACGCACTTGGTTGATTGATTGAGAAATAAGGTCCAAAAGACCTACCTGTGTGTCTAATTCGTTTCTATGCATGTGAATTCTAAATGTATGGTAGAAGCAATGTATGATACCAAAGGAAAATCTTGGGGAATCACTTAGAACGTCTTTTTAGGGATTTATAAGTATTATTAATCATGCGATAACACAAGTGGTCAATAATGGCTATAAGTCATAAAATGAATCAATTAAGTGTCTAAAGGGACTTACGCATGAATTGCAAAAGCCGAGTCCAATGCCCAAATTTAGTTAATTTTGAACTTTGCTTTACTTGATTGATTGATTTTGACTTTATGCCATTTTTTTATTGTTTTGACGTGCATGATTGTTTCGTTTTATTGTATGTACCTAGCTATAGTTCTTAAGTTAGGTTTAGATTATGATCCCGAAGATGGAGAGGACATGAAGATGGTGGAAGATTGATGTTCATCTCGACCATAATTTTGTACCATTTATCTTGGACATATGTCTTGGGTTTCCTTATTTGTATAAAAACCCGATGAGTTGTGGGTTCCTTCCTTTCCTATTTTTTTCATTTTATGTCTCTTTTTATCTTTCTTAGGATTACATGATAGATTTACCATTTTTCTTGATTATTTACTTACCGTTTTGTAGTTTTAATTCAATTGAGTGCCTTATTTTATCTTTATTAGAAATAGAATGACACAAAAATGACCATCCATGCATGCTCACCTAGCTTAGGATAAACGATCCTGAAAAGGTAAAAAGAAATGCATGGGCACCTTGGGTAACAAGACACATTGTTACGTACCAAAATGGCGCTAATAGAAATATTAATGTAACTCAAGTCCCCGAACTTGAATATCTAGTTGCGTAGGAATCGAGGGACTACTCCTGACCCTTGATTGGGTTCTCTAGCCGGCTCTCAAAAATGAGGTTAATAGCGACTCCCATTTTATATCTAGGTTGTCTTAAACAATTAGATCATTTAATTAACCTATCATGAGGGGTATGAACTTTTGGAAAAGATTCACGGTTATGATTTAGCATACCCAAGATGGTGAAGCTGGTAAAGATGAAGTGATGCTATCTTTGATGGATGTACATCTTGAAAGGGCTATCATAATCATAAAAATACCCTTAAACTTAGCTTTATATTTGGTTTCCTTTCAACCTTAAAAATGTTGATCAAGACATGCCGCGACATCAAGGTAAATTCATTACATCTTCTACTGTCACGCGGAATACAAGTTTGGGAGAGCTCGTAATTGCGATCAAGTGAACTCACAAGAGAGGTTCGCCCAAGAGGCGAGGTGATGACACCTCTGTGGATGAAAACCGTGAGGAAGCCTTATGGTCAAGTATTCCTAAATTTGACATTTTTCTCCCTTCCTTTCCTTAAGGACTATGTCTCATCTCGACAATTATATTACACTCATCTTCTCCAAATTCTATCACTCCATGATTGAGTCAAATGGCTTTTTCTCGGAATCTTGACAAAGGTGCATTTTTACTTCTTTTTCAAGATAAAGCAACATCAATCGAGCTTCAATATCCCAAATGGAACACAATTTCAAATGCGCATCACTAGACTCGGGCAACCTTGTTCTTCACACCATAAAACATTTTCAAATTGGGTTTCAACAATAGCATCATCATTCTAACAGCAATATCAATTGCAGTAAGATCTCAACCTCACAAAAACTTTGATTTTGAGACTTCCGATCGCAGTGGATACATCCATTCCAAGCCAACTCTAACTGCGGCCTCCAAAAGTAAGAACCTCTAAGTTCTATATCAAGCCAACAAATTTTAGTAGTAGGAGTGAGCGGTTCCCGGTTCTGGTTCGGTTTCGTCTGGATCCTAGAACCTACGCTCGAGTACAGGTTCCTCATTTGTTGGAACCTATAACCTACCCGTCAAAATCAAGAACCCGGAGCCTACCTTGTCACAGGTTCTAGGATCGGTTCCAAATTCCAACAGGTTCTTTTTTTTTTTCTTTTTAAGATTTGAACTATAACGAAGAAGGAAAGAGACAAAACTCCTATGGAATTTAAAAGACCATTTGTCACAGATTCTATGAAAACGAATTTCTATTCAACTAGTCAGCTTGAGCAAAACCAAAAGGTGTCATGGCTATACAAAGAAAAATGGAACCAACATAAGATAGATATCTTTACATCTAATGAAAAAGGACAAACAAAGTGAAAAGAGAAATAAACCTGATGCGGACCTTGCAAATGTTATATACGAACTTTCTTCAAAGGGAAAGAACACCAGCCTCACCACAAGGTTCCCTGGTAGTCATTCAGATCAACAACTAAAGTATTCTCAAATATAAAGCACAGGAAAAAGCAAGTTCAATGACCAATTCATGCGATTAGAGAATGACCATTTACATAACATCCAAGTGCATAGAAAGGTTACTAACTATACACAAGAACATTGTACTAAAGGCCTTACCTAGTTTGTCTACTAGCCCATATACAGCTTGATTATATGGTGTATCAAACCATACAAGAACCATCTTTTCTCCTTCTTGAAGAATCAACTTGCGGAAGGACTGAAAAGTGAATATCATGGACATATTGGCAAGCTGGCCATCAAGGTGTGCCTTACTGCCTACTCTGCATAAGCATAACTACCAGCTAAGTCATCCTCACAGCATAAGAACACAGAAGAGGAGCAAAGCAGGATATATGAAGGCAAAAAGTTGCATCCCGATATGAGAGTAACATGGAGAGAAATAGATTGATACCTGAAAGGAAAAAGATCAGAACTCTTGAATAAACTTGAGAAAAGGTAAAAACCCCAGTAATTAAAGAAGAAGTAATCTCCATATGCAACTTGTGACAATGCAAATACAATCCCCTTTTCCTGTAGAATCAATTAAAAGAGCTCCTTTGAGTAAAGGACAAGCAACAATTATTGTGATATACTGAGAATCCACAGTTATGTTCATATTCTGAAATCCACATTACCATTTGCTAAACCCAAAGGAAAAAGGAAAAACTTAAATTTGGATCAACCTCCCTATTTGATTCCTATATTGCAGAGTTGATCAAACCAGAATGTGATACATAAATAACTGCTCATTAAAGTTATTGATTAGATGAAGTATTTCGACAGCAAAGCATCTCAAAATTTAATGGTTTGGACCAACTATCCCCAATGAAGATGTAGGATAAGACACACGAATTCACAAACTAAAGTATACTAAATAGCATAACAAGCAGAAGCAACCAGCCCAACAGCAAGTTAGATATCTTTTCTTTGTAAAAGAGTTTTCATAACCAGTAGCCAAAAACTTTACCATGTTAGTTTGCTTAACAATGAGTATATACATTGTTAAACAACGTAAGAATGTTGCTGCTGTCTCCACCAATAACGGTAATTTAAGCAGAAGCAGGTTCTAGGAGAGGATATAGAAAGGCTCAGCCAAGAGTTCCAACATACATCCAAAACCTGCATGGCAATGCTATTGTCATGGCAAGAATTGTTTAAAGCGTCAGAAAAGACGAAAACAAAACTAAAGATTAGAACAAATACTTCTGAAAAAGCATCTCGCTGATATGATCTGATTGGAACAAATCATGTGGAGCCAAAAGTCTAATAAGGACAGCACCATTTATAAGAATAGCATGTGCCAGAAAAACTTAGTTCCTGCCACCAAAAGATAATATGGGTCAGAAAAACTTAGTTCCTGCCACCAAAAGATAATAGAATAGGCTGCAGCAGTCATGGCTAGTCCAAGTGGTATAGTCATCCAAGCAACTTTCAATAGCTTTGTAACATTTTCTCCCCCTGAAGCTCCATTGCTATAGCATCACAAGACATTATATGTAAGTATTTATCTATAACTTGAAAAACTATTGAGTCGGAACAGAACCGTGAAGCACAAACTCCAAAAGTAATGCAAACAAACATCAGGGTCTACACTTCTTGACTTGTAACCTACATAAATTCCACATATCATTGCATTTGTACTACTACCACACGCCTTCAGATGACTTGTTTTTCTTTGGATATATAGAGGATTAGATTCGGGCAACAATCGTCCAGGAGCAACAATCATCCAGAAGAAAGCTATAGAGGTTTTGATGGAGCACAAACTTAAGAAAACACAAGTAGCAAAGGCAAACTAAACAGCAGCCTCCAGAAGTCCAACAAGAGATAAGACTATATAAAACTAGCTCCAGTCACTAGGCCAGCAAACCAGAGAAAACTCAATTGACAATTGTAAATGGACATTAAATATGTGAATCTGAAATCAGAATTTTTTGAAGGATAATACAACAGTAGATAGCACTAGGTGGCATTATTTATTTTTTTCAATAGATCCAAAACACCTAACTGGAAGAAGTGCATATTTACTGATAATGTCTCCCCTACAATATACAAACATAGACATAACTTAACAAGTAATCATTAAACTTGAACACATCCAATAGTACCAATTCCTTCAAGCATGTTTGCCAAATAGTATATACACAACGTCAAAATGACAGAAAGTCTAACAACACAACTGTCACCAATATGCACACATGAAAGAGCAAGAAGAAGCACCATTGAATGTCAGCTCGCATGCATGCTCGACGAAATCCCTCCCGACTAAGGAACAACACACAGGTGACAAAAAGATGAAATTTTACTGCGTAGAGCTGCATTAAAACAGAATGAAATTTTAGGGAGAGCCGCGTCGGCGACTGGCGTCCAGCGGCGTCCGGCGAGGGTGAGCGGCGTCCAATGGTGGCGGCATCGAGGGCGAGCGGCATCGGCGACGGGCAGAGGCAGAGAACGGGAGACTCTGATTGGCATCAAGCAGCGAGGGTTAGGGTGAGCGGCGTCGGCAACTGGCGTCCAGCGGCGTTCGGCGAGGGCGAGCGGCGTCCGGCGGCAGCGTCGAGGGCGAGCGGCGTCTGGCGGCGGCATCGAAGGCAAGTGGCATCAGTGAAAGCGTGAAATTGTGAGGGAAATTGTGAGTGAAGCTGTGAAAGCGTTGAGAGATTTTGGGGCTTTTGGACTTTGGAGCCCTAAGTGTAACTGGTTCCGGTTCCGGTTCCAGAACCGGTCCCTTTAGAACCGGGAACCGAATCGGACCCTCCAATGTGATTTTCGGTTCCTAATTCTACTCGGGAACTGCACTCACCCCTATTTAGCAGGCAAACATGGAATGGCTTTACTGAAGAATTAAAGCTGTCAAACCTGTTAGCATAACATATAGAAGTGAGAATTCACTTTAGATCCCTTGCTCATTAAGCAGGAAGTTTATAAAGGATCACTAACCAAGTCTGTGCCAATCCATTTCAAAGCTCCTGCTTCTAACATCTTTCCGAGCATCAGCACTAAATAAAGAGACCATTTAAGGAAACTGTGCCAGATAATACTATCATCAATAGCAGCATTAACTTGAAAAATTCCACTCAAATGACAGAAGGCCACACACGTTCAAATTCACAATTGCAGCTTCCACTTTAGCATGGAGATCCAAACCTGAATCACAAACAACTTCTTATAACGACCCAAAAGACCTCCATGTAAGTGCCGACTATGATACCAATTAGAAATACAATTGTCCAATTTAGAGGGCACTATATTAAACTAATTGGCTAGACTTTCAGTAATTCAGAAACCTCTTAAGTTAATAGACAGTTTCAATTCTGCGAAACTTCTGTTGAACGTAATCAGGGCAATGTGAGACAACAATATGCAAGCATCCTTTATCACTCCAAGGATGCATTGTCGGCCCTTGGAGAAGTCCAGAAACATCGAGCTCCTGGTCCATCGATAATTTTGTTCCCCTAGAAGTGCCTTTAGTAACTCTTTAAAATATTTCAACGTTTACATCACCACAACTGGAAAAATGATCATATCCTCCCAATGAATGAAATGAAATCAATCTAGCAATTAAATCGACAAACTACGTAATAATAATAACCCAAAGTTTACAGATCTTTTTTCCTTTTGAACTCTTTCAATCCAAGAAATAGGCATCTAACATTATCACAACTACAAAAAGCTTTGATCTAGTTAGTATAGTAAATTCAACTTAGGTTGCTTGCTTCTGTGGGATATAGTATGATCCTTTTCCCTATCATTATGTTCTATTCATATATTAGAATAAAGACAACACATCAAATGGCATATAGGATAAAAGAAAGTTCCACCGGGAAAGTTGTGGAAACGCTTCAGGTGCTTTTCTTTTCAACAAGTAAATGCACTAATAAGAGCTCATGCATAACATAAGGGATGATCCGCACGGTCCATGGGATCGCACGGTCCGTGGGATTGATGCAAGGCACGAGATGCAAGGCTTGTGTGTATCATTATGCCTCGCATCGATCTCGTCGTGCAGCGCAGTCGATAACGTCAGAAGACATTCTTTGTTTTTGTTTTTTTTTTTGGTAATAAAAGAATCCAAGCACAGAAGACATTCTTTGTTCATATCTGCCATCTTCATTATTTGCTTGACTCAAGTTCAGACAAATGACGGATGGCAGTACTACCTCTACAAATATTACCACACCACTAGCAGAAGTCTTTCTTACATTTAGCTTTTCTTGACCAATGCAATTACCTTAAATCAGTTAATCCAGACAATTCCGTTAGATAAAAACTGTGGAGTGGACAAATTTGGTCCTAAGCCAATCACGTATGCATACCCAGAGATGCCCCTCTCAAAATGTTCCTTTTGCACCACAAATCCAATATTAAGCGTAACTTAGAAATTTGAAGTCATGAACTTCATGGTGAGTGCAGACCAATGCCCCTTTCTTTAGCATTTCTCGACCTATACGATTACTTTTCCCATGCTATCAACTGCCTTTGCACATCCGTTGTTATTCAGTAGATCCAACATTCTAGAGTCAATCAAACAAGGAGAATCTATATTTAGCTACGTAGGATGAAGAATCTTATCCGAAAACTAATGACAAATGATGCGCTTAGAAGGCCTTTTGATCTGTTTCCATTACTGGCATGATCAGCAGAAATATTCCCCAACGCATCACATTGACTTCCGTGAACATCTCCCCGGATTCCTTGAATTCAAGTAAGAAAATAAAAACATCATCAACCCAGAAATACAAATGAAAATGTAATAAATCTTAAAAGAATATAAAACAGGAAATACAAATGAAAATGGAGCGATAGATCTCAAAAGAGAAGATAGCTTACCTACTTTATGAACCTTTGTCAAGAAATGTGGATCATCTCGACTATTTTGACTCATTCTGGTCATCTTCGCTCCATTTTTTTCGAAACCTCGATGACACATCCATGAGATGTCCCCATGCTTTTTTAGGGGCATGCATATCTTTAGCATTTAATATCTTTAGATCCTCAGATTTTGGAAGGTCTAGCCTTTGAATTGAAGGGCAATTGGAGATACCTAGCTCTTTCAAGATCTCCAATTTATTGAGACCTTGAATTTCAACTAAACTTTTGCAGTTTTCAGCATAAAATTTCTTCATTCCTGCTGATTTTGAAATGTCCAGTCTTTCAATTGAAATGCAACCACGGATTTTCAGCCTTTCCAAGAACTCCAGCCTATCGAGACCTTGAATTTCAAATAATTTTTCACAATTTTCAACAGTAAACATCTTTACACTTCCAAATTTTGGAAGGTCTAGCCGTTCAAATGAAGTGCAGCTTTTGATTATCAAGGTTTCCAAATATCTCAATCTGTCAAGACCTCGAATTTCAAGTAAATTATAGCAACTATCAACAAATAAATATGTGAGATGGCTTAATTGTGAAACATCCAGTATTTGCATAAACTCACATTTTGAGATCCATAATTCTATCAAATTGAAGGGAATGTATATGGATTTTGATAATTCTGATTCTTCAACATCCCCCCGGTGGGAGCATTCAGAAAGCTCTAATACTGTCGATGGAAGCTCCGAGATGCACTCAAGAATTTTGCAATCCCAAAGTTGTAATTTCTTGAGATGGGTGAGGTAGGAAAGTGAAGGCAATCTAGGACTTTGACAGGTGATGCTCAAACTCATTAAGCTAGAAGGAAGCTTTGGTAGAGATTGCAGCTTCTTACAACGATGAAACTCCAGCTTTTGCAGGAAAGAAAGATTACTGATGCTTTTTGGTACTACGAAAATGTCGGAGCATGCAACATCTAGCTCTCGGAGCTTTGTCAGCCTTCCAATATCATTGGGCAATTCTTTTAACTTAGTCCAACCAATAGAAAGAATTTCTAAATTTTGCAAGGCCCCTATACTTTCCGGTAATTCTTTTATTTGAGTGTCACTAACCTTCAAAATTATTAGATTTTGCAAGGCCCCTATACTTCCTGGTAATTCTTTTATCCTAGTTTCACTAATCTCCAGAATTTTTAGATTCCGCAAAGCTCCTATAATATTTGGCAATTCTTTTATCCCACTGCTCCTCATGTCTAGGATTTCTAGATTCTGCAGAGTTCCAATACTGTCTGGTACTACAGAAATTTTGGGACAAAATTGTAGAAGGAGTTGATTTAAGGCTTCTAATTTACCCACTTCTGCTGGCAACTCCTTAAGCATCCTACAAAACCCCAAGTCCAAGCGCACCAGACTCTTCATGTCTCCGATCGAAGAGTCAATCTGCTCCACTTCCTCACAATTTTGGAGAATCAGAACCTCTAAATTTGTAAATGCTGAAAGGAAGAAAGTTCCTTTTAAAGACCGACATTCTGTAAGGTCGAGAAATTTTAGCTTCTGTGCCATCTGACGAAGAAAGAAAATTATCAAGTAGTTAGCATAGATTTATTATGATTAATAAAAGAAACCAGGAAAAAAAAAAAAAAAAAGACTTGTTCTTCCTCCACCTTACCATGATGGAACTCCATCCTAGCCATTCATTTGAAATCTTGCTTCTTGACAAATCGAGTACAACTAATTCCTTTACATGAAAATTGTATGCTTCAAAAGTCGATGGACAATTCCACCATCGAAGCCATCTTAACTCCTCGGTAGGGTTCTTAAAATCTCCACTAAAATGTGCCCCACTCATGTGAAGGAATCTTAGACTCGTTAAATTCTTAAATTGCTCGCCTGTGTGGATATCACCATCTTGATCAGCTATTTTGCTGGAGTATTCTGAACTGCCTTTACTAAGATAAATGGCCTGAATCTTTTCAGTTCCCTATATGTAAGAATCAATGTTCATCAATATTATTTATATCAAATTAAGTAATCTAATAGCATTTGCTAATATTGCTATGGACATGCACAAATATTTTAAAGAGACTAACAAAGTGAAAATATGACTTTCTTTTTTGGCCAATAGATAGAATTTATAAAGGCAAACATACTGAAGGATTTCAACTTCGATTTTAAAATTTGGTCATAAGTACTTTGATCTTAGTCCAGCCTCAGGACCTTAAAGAAAGGCCCCGGAATTGGGACACCCACCGGGTTACCAAGGGAAAGTTCCCACTGGAATTCCCGCGCACAACACCCAGGAAACTGGGTGGGGAATTCCGCTGTAATCCCTGTGAAGCCCACGCGATAACCAACCCGTTCACGGTTCAGGGAAATGACCCAGTCCGGGGAGGAAAACTCCCCGGCAAGAATTATGATGTTCTCTGTTATAATAATTTATAGTTTCATATATAGATGTTCTTTTACCTTTGATCTAATGGCTTATATATGGTAAAACTTTACAACTTGTAAATCCTCTTCGTTCCCGTAATGTGACTTTTCTACGACACTAGTTAGGGTGTACTATGCACAGGATTTAATCAACTTACAATGTGCAAAATCAAAAGTTGATTTGAGCAATTTGTGACTTTAATACCATATATCCAAATGAGCTCCAATCACATGGATACATGATTATTTCTAAAAATTGTAACAATTTGGAAAAACAAACTTCTTTTAACATTATGAAGTCCGCTTTTCCTTTTCCTTTTTTGTATAGTTGCGTGTAAATTAATCGACTCTACTATTGACGCAATTAATGAAAAGAATAATAAATACTTCTTATTGATTTTCCAATTGAAGTAATAACTAATCATCAGTAACTAAACATGTCAACGTAGTTATATTAAGGTCCTAATTTGATTTATTATTTTTTAATAGTAACTTGAAATATTATTTATAATTATGTTCTAATTATAAGTAATTAAGACAATAATATAAATGAATTTATGCTCTTTATAACATATTGTTTTAATAATTTAATGTATAATAAGTCAATCATGGTTATACACTTGAATTATTCAACTATAACGAATATAATAAACATAGTCCTCACTTTATAACTTTTATTGAATGTAAACATAATTAGTTTTTTTAAATGCAAAGTCATTTCTGAATCATGAAAATTAAAGCTACTCTTGGCTACATGGAATAGCTATTAATTCCTTGGCCCCCTAGGAATAGCAAATCCTGATTTTGAAAGAATAGCTATCCCTAATCTAAATTTGGATCAAACGAACAAATAGTTGCTTCATCATAATGGATTTGAAATAAAATAACTATTCTTACGAACCAAATGTGCAACAAGCTTTCACCCAGAAAAAATCACTTATGCAAAAGAAATAAAGAAGTAATACAGAATATTCATGGATTTCCAAATCCATGTCAGTTTCTCCAAACTCGAAAATTTCTTTATTGTACTTCACAACGTTGTACAACATTTAATGGATACTCATAAAAGAATGACATCATTAGTGGAGACGCAATTAGATCCAACACGTAAGGGGAATCCAAGACAAATTCCTATTATGTTTTACATACTTCACATAAAAGCATCTCGCTAACAAGGACAAATTCTTTAATATAGTAAAAATCTTAAAAGTCTATTCTTCATCGTTACTTTTATAACAACTTATTTATTCTTTTTCCCTCTTATCTCAAAAACTCACTTTTTGGTGATTTTTTTTTTTTTAATTTCATTAGTGTAAAATATATATCAAGTTCGTTTATCTACTATTTTAAAGAATTTATCTTTTTTTCTTACTGTTTGCGAAATACTTTTACATAGAGCGTGTAAGACCTTGTAGGAATTTTAGAAATACACTAAAAATATTATGTACAATGAGGTATCTTGATATTTTTATGTAAAACTTTATAGATTGTATTAATTTTTTTATTAAAAAGATATTTCATTGGCATTGATTGTATTAATTTTTTTATTAAAAATGATATTTCATTGGCATTTCTATAAAAAAAATTCTAATTTTATGAAATGTTTGGTATAACTAGATTTCATCATTTTAAGTTTCATTTTGGAGGATGCAACTATCATTTCATCTTGGAAAATCTTCAAAAGGGGTTTTTTTCTTCATCCAATCAGGGAAAACTACCAAAAAAGTCTTAAACCTATTACAATTATATCAATTCAGTCATAAATTTAATTTTTTGGCCAATTGAATCATAAACCTTTCGTAACCATACCAATTTAGTCCTTCTAGCTAAAATTGGTCTGCTAGCTCTAACGTGGCCAGTAGCTGGCCCCAACAACAATTTTTTTAAATAATATATTTTTATATATATTTTTTAATTTTTTATTAATTTTTATCTTTTTTTTCCCTCCTCTCTCCTCCTCCCTCCTTCTTCCTTTGCCTTCGTCGACCAGCCAAGGGTGGTCTATCTCCGGATTAAGGCAATCGGGAGAGCTTGCCTCACCATCGATAGACGAGGCCGAGCTTGCCCAGCCACTAGTAGGGCAAGCTCGCCTCGCCGTTGCTGAGCAAGGGCGAGTGCACCCAATCACCATTGGCGGGGCGAGCCCTCGTCAGATTCGGCAGGGGCTCGCCCCTCTAGTAGCTAGGAGAGCGCGCCCTTGCCTAGAACCAGCGAGGTGAGCCCTAGCCAGATTTGGTGAGAGAGGTTTCGTCGTCGCTGGGTCTGGCAAGGCAAGCCTGCTCTAGATCTGGCAAGGGCTCGCCTCGCTAGACCCAGCGATGGCAGGGCCCCCTCTCTGAATCTGGCGAGAGCTATCACCAAATTCAGCTATGGCTAGCCCCACCAGTAGTCGGGCGAGGCAAGCTTACCCGACCACCTTAGTCCGGCAACCAACGAGCCCTTTGGCTAGTTGTTGGAGCCAAAGGAAGAAGAGGTAGGAGGAAGGAAGAGGGAGGATAAGAGAGAGAGAGAGAGACAGAGAGAGAGACAGAGAGAGACAGAGACAGAGAGACAAACAGAGAAAAGATGAAAAATTCAAAAAAAATAAAAAATTGTCGCCAGCTCTTACCGCTAGCCACGTCAGCATTGGCTAGATAATTTTGGCCGGAAGGACTGAACTAGCACAATTGTAAAATGTTTAAGACTTAATTGGCCAAAAAATAAATTTATGACTAAATTGACATAATTACAATAGGTTTAAGACCTTTTTTGTAATTTTTCCCATCCAGTCATCCCATTGTATGTATATGTATATAAAAGAAAACTATTAAGAAGAGGTTTGATGGTGGTATACACAACAAAAGTGAAAATTAATGAACAAATGATTGTGTGAAAAAATTGTCTTAGTTAAATTTGTCTATAATCCATTTGACAATACATCCATAAATTTGCTTGACAACAAAGAAAAGAACAAGGTTTCATGGAAACTTCTCTTTTTGACAAAACTAATTTTTATGAAAGTAAAATCCAACAATGAAAAATATAATGCCTTTAACATGCATGCGATAACTCCAATAAACAAAACCAAACAAGTGAAATTCTTAATTTTGGTGACTAGA
This sequence comes from Eucalyptus virginea, assembly GCA_014182375.1. Taxonomy (NCBI): domain Eukaryota; kingdom Viridiplantae; phylum Streptophyta; class Magnoliopsida; order Myrtales; family Myrtaceae; genus Eucalyptus; species Eucalyptus virginea. Next base: position 33,550,575 of record CM024521.1, read on the forward strand.
CCGTACATATATATAACAAAACTACTTTAGAAAGGGAAAGTAAATAAATTTGGGGTCACCATAATAAATTGCAATTTAATGATTGAGGACAATTTTGTCTTTTTGGTGAAAATTGAATTTTTTAGTGGAAATAGCGCCATCCTAACAAACGTTTTATCTTTCGACAAGTGTAAATTTTTCACCTTCAATAGTCGATCAATACTCAATAGAGCTTGAGTATACTCTCGGCCTAATACAAAAGCCAAGCCCACTCTTTTGTCCTTGGAACAAAACTAACACAATTTTTCTGACATAAAGAAAAAAAAAAAACCTTTTACATGTAAGACAAAAATAATACCAAAAAACCCGATTTTTGACCCGTGGTTGGCACCGTTCGTCATCCATTCCATCCATTACCATTGTTAAATAGCTATGGACACCCATTATGGCTCAATGAGCCACGTCTACCGTCACAAAAAACCACATCATTTTTTACTTATAATCTTTAATACCAAATTTCCATCATTTTGTAAAAAAGGAAAAATGTTTATGGTCGTGATCAACATTGTCCATTGTGCATGTCAACACAATGGGCGAAGTAAGATGACGTATGACAATTGAAGATGAGAATAAACAGAATTGTAATTGGCGTCAATTTTATGCCACGAGTGAAAAATTAAGCTTTTCTCTGGCAAATTTGAGATGTTGTGTTATTTTATCCCAAATGCAAAAGATTGGGCTTTTCTTTAGGATGTTAAACATTTTGCTTTTTTTTATTTGGCTGCAAAATATCCACGGAGTTAGTCATGAATGTGTTTCAATTACGCCTTAACCACTGGGGGTTTGCCCCAGTGGCCACCGTTCCAACTTGGAAGGGGGAGGTTGGGGGTTCAAATCCCCACCTTCTCAGGGGGGATTGGGGTGGTGGACGATTTCATTTCAGGAGTGGGTTTCGACTCTCACGCCCTGCAAGGAGGCAAGGGCAAAAGTTTGAGAGTGAGTGTTAGAATAGGATTAGAGTAGGACCGACTAAAAAAAAAAAAAAAAAAATTACGCCTTAAATGACTCACTTTTTTTTTTTTTTTGTGGTCATCCTAGTGCTCCATTCCATGCTTCGCACTTTGGATGGCTTTTTTTTTTTTTTTAATCGTACTTTTAGATAATATATGTGAAAATAAACTTAGATAATTTGATTAAATGTAGCAATAAACTAAAAAGATCTTATATTAGTTCTGATGAAATCACTTTGATTTCGACTTTTGATAGTACCATGAGTAGGAAAGTGAACCCAGCAAAAATATGGAAACAATTACATCAAATAATTTAACCTTTTTTAATTGTAAAAGTTAGTTAACCTTTACTTTGATATAAAATATATAGTATATTCATTTCTCTTGTGGTTAAAATTTTGTTGGTTTTATGATATAATATGAAAAACATAATAACTAGACTTGGCTCTGGATTTGTTAATATATGAATTGTCTATTGACATTATAAATAGGTTGCACATTGAATATACAAATAAGTGCTAGTCACTTGAGCAACAACTTGAGTCAAACAAATTGACGGATTAAAAGTAATAGATTCAAAACTATTATTAATTCCACATATACAATACAATCACATGATTAATGTCACGAGTAATGGGGGCTTGGTCAGTCTTATCAGATTAAGTCTAACACCAAGATATTAGAATCCTATGATTTATTTATCCTTAGTCATGGTTTACAGTAGCATAGTGAAGTTATTTATTGCATGAGGCAAGTAACTGAATCAATTATACAAATTCACGATCTTGTCAATGAAGAATACCTCTATCAAGCATCTAATAAAAAAATTGAAAGTACCTCATTCTCGAAGAAAACTTTGTAGACTTTGTTTAAGAAAAATCTCAGATAAGTTGCAATACTTATTAAGAGAGTAATCTCCTACTTTCTAATCACATCAATGAAACATCAAAAGGGCGATAATATTAGAAGGTCTTTGTTCACTAGAGCGAACAGTAAGTAGAAGACCAACATCATCTTGACAGTACCACATGGACTCAAGGAGCAAAAGAAGAGAAACAGTTACCTTATTTCCCTTTAGCACTTTGAGGACTTCTTGGGAATCCCATAGCCTACTACGATACCGAGGTTCCTGTTGGTTTTCCTCACGAACGATTTCCCTACCAAGATCTCTCAATTGGTCATGCATTTTGAGCTCCTGATCATCTCCAACTTTTATTAATGACATAAATCTCAATATTTCAATTCCCTCCTCTGGGAAAAATCCACAAGCATCCCACATGTAGGATGCAATTCTTCCATCAGTACCAATGAAAAAGCAAGCTATATCCAAAAATATTTGTTTTTGTCCATGCTCTAATGCTTCATAACTTATCCTTAACTTTTCTCTCACTTTCTTATGAGGGACTTTTTGTAACTTATTTATTGTATCATGCCAAAATGTTGGCTTTTTTCCACATAGAAATGAACCTAACACCTCAAGAGATAAGGGAAGCCCTCCGGTAGTGGATACAACCTTGTGAGTGTCTTGCTCAAATTCACCTGGAGGAGAGTCCCTTCGAAATGCATGTCTACAAAACAAAATCAACGATTGATTCATATCCATTTCCTTTTGTTCATAGCTGTAGTCCACCCCAACATTGTCGAGAATAGTCTTATTTCTGGTCGTAATGATGATTCTACTCCCTGAAGAAAACCAATTATGATTTCCAGCCAAGGCCTTTAACTGATCATCATCATCCCTACATCTTGCCTTCAAACTTGGACGAGATGAACTTAATCCCTACATCTTTATTATAAACTTGATTTTTTTGCTTCAATATATCATAGATTAATTGATTTTGCAATTACTCAAGACCATTACGCTTACACGATTCCCTAATATCTGCAATGAAGCTATGATAATCAAATTGATGGAAGAGCTTGTTGTAGATAGTTTTGGCAAGAGTTGTCTTGCCAATGCCTCCCATTCCATGGATTCCAACAAATAGGGTAGCATTAAACTTCTTATCTACAAAATCCATAACCTTCTCCACATGACTATTAATTCCAACCAAATTCTCAGGAAGAACCAACTCAAACTCTTTCTTTAACTCACTCAACACTTTTTGGACAACCTTTTTCACTAATTCTCCTTCATACCTGTCAAATTTGACAAGAGTTCAAATATGTAGCAACAATAATTTTATATTGTTTATCTAATGAGACAGTAGTAAATAAATTTGGGGAAAATTTAATAGACTTAAAAAAAAATTGTCACACGTCCATATATTATCTTATATGTAAGAGTAAAGTTAGAAATGTTGGTGGTTTCTTTAGACAGCGTACCCCATTCCATTGCTCTAACATAATTTCCTGAGCCAAACGAAACTTGAGGATATTGCTAATGAATCTTGAATATTGTATTTATCATGGATGGGAATCGAATTTTAAACTTTATATTTGTTAAAGATATTAAGGATGACGTGGACATGAGTAATAACTCTTGATGCAAGAGGAATTCAAGTCATGTAATATCAATCTGAAAAGTAATTCAGAGTGATGTATCGTGAAATTCCTAAAAAACAATCGAGGGGATTTCTCTTATTTGCACAATTCAACACACTGGCAAGTTTCTACTCATATTGTGAATTTAATATCATTTTTTTTTCTTATCAATTTTCATTATGTCTAGGGATGATACCAGGTTGTACTTACTTTATTTTCCCTTTGAGTATGTATGTTCTAGGATTTTCGTTCATTTAATATCGAAGGGGAAGTGGAAGAATAATTTTTCCCTAAAATAAGAACATCGCTTCAATTTATGCAGGTGTATGAGATAAAAATGACGTGTTGGAGATAAGAAAATGCAATGAAGATGATCTAAACAAACATATAATAAAGATAACCCTTTTTTTTCCTTCTTTATGTTTACCATCATCACATATATAACCAATGAAATATCTCTTTTCTAAAAGTAATTTTATACGAACTAATTAACGACATTGTTGATTTTTTACATGTAACTTGAATAGATAAAGAAATATGGCTTTGACAATCAACATGCAGGGTATATATGATGTTATGAGATATAAATAGGATCCGCCAATAAATTGTACCCATCCAAAATAAATTTATAGTTAGAAAGTTTTAGTTGAGGATTAATGCAGCTTATGCTATAAAATAAGAAAATGGCACTATATTACAAAATCTCTGGATATAAGAGTAAAAAAAATATTTGAAAAATCTTATTTATTCAAGCAAATTGGATCATAACAATAAAAACTATAGTTAGATTGGTCAATATCATTAGAGTTAAAACCTACAAAAAGAAAAACGTCTTGACATGGCTGAGGCTCGTGGATGTTTAACTACTTATATCAGTGTATTCAACTGTTGACACTGAGGCTCGTGGATGTTTAAATACTAACTGTCCATATTTAACTGGTATACTCAGAATTTCAGACCGTACAAAGGGGAAAAGAAAAGCATACATTTAACTTCACGGGTTACTGTCGGTTTCCTCACATCATATGACATGGCTGCTGTTGCTAGAGATCAGGAAAAACACAGATATTGGTTGCAAATGCCTACAGTCTAGGATCAATTAACCACCTAGACCCAAGAAGACACTGGAGCAGTTGCTAGATTTCATATTAAGAACAAAAGATTTAAACCAATAAGAAGTGAATCAGCGGCTACAAGCACAGAGAGAATCCACAACAGCACCTACACTTCGGATGATTTAGCAGCGTACTCGGCCTCTACCTATACATATAAGTCGATGTCAAGAACAACAAAGAACAGTCTAAGAAGCAGGCCATACAGATCAGCGTGCAAAAGTACGGATTTTTTTAAAGGTGCTCATCGGTGGAATCATGATTGGGGAAAATATGCCACGCGGTACAAGTTTTAAGTTCTCAGTATCACAAAATAAAAGTTTAGAAGAAATGTGTTACATGAGTATATAAGTTTGGGGTTTTGAGTGCTGTAAAACCAATTGGTAAATGTGTCTCGATTTGCATAATTTGAGATTTTTGGTGGCTTTTTTAATTAAACAAACAAAAACAAAGAAAATGAAGTAGGTAGGAATCAGAACAAGAAGTAAGCACCCACAATAAATAAAAGAAATTGGAGACTGTTTTGATGAAAAAAATGTACCCTTTAGCTTCCCATCCTTTCAAGTCACTGACTTCTTTGAGTGCTTGCTTCCATTTATCCAAAATTGTTTGGTCGAAACGCCTCTCACGTGCATGATATGCATCTCCGAAGCTCCCAATTTGATGTCGCACATGAGCTGGTTCCACTTTGTAGAATATAGGCAACACTAGATGATCCATGAAATTGTTCTTGCACTCCATTATTCGGACCAATTCATCAAGGCACCATTTGCTCGAACCATAATTCACGGAGAGAATGGGGATTAGGATCTTACTATTCTCGATGGCTGCCAATAAATCTGGGCCGATCTTCTCACCTTGGCGAAGCTCATCATCGTCTCTGAAAGTACGAATTCCGGCATCAACAAGCCCATTGTAGAGATGATCAGTGAAGCCTTCTCGAGTATCTGGACCTCTAAAGCTCAAGAAGACATCGTAGTGATTTCCCGTCGTCACAGTTGACAAAGTAGATGCACTGTTATCAGTTTTTGTCAGTGCGGTTGATGAGCTAGATGCACCGGAATTAGTTTCTGTGAGCGTAGTCAAAGAACCAGATGCACCAGTGTCAGCATCTTGTGCATTTCTACGCATTCTATTTTTCTTCTTATTGAGAAAATACAATGCAAGCCCGGAGAGAAGGATCGGTGCCATGAGCATGGCAAAAGAATGCCCAAATCTTGGATGATGCATTTCTTCTTTGCTCAGACTATGCCCTCGAATTTTCCTTTCGAGTCTGATGAAGAAGAAAACGAAAATGTCTGTTAGGAAAAATGAAATGCCTTCTCATTCCCCATTGTCTCTTTATATGTATGATTTATCTAGTTGAACCAGTTGGCAACCAGAATCGCACCAGTAAGGCAGTAATTCAAAAACTTGTCTAGCTAGAAAAGAATATCTACGGTAGTTTCGATGCAGAAGCAATATAAAGAAATAAAAGCAAGAATAAAAGACATGTACTGGAATAGCATCTACTTTCAAAAATCTACTCATTCATTTGCAAAATGATATATCATGATTTGGTCATATCACTTAACACATCGATATTAGTGTATCTATTAACATTACTCCTAAATAACTTGGACTTATTTTTCAACCTACAAATAATGGAGAGCGCGTGCTTTTTGAGAAAAAGTGCATATCTTTTTTAATAAAATTAAAGAGAAAATTTCAGATATTGCTAGCACTTATAATAAAAATCGCCATTAAGGCTTGTCCGGTGAAAGAGTGAAAGCATGTTACTTTGCAAATCTCATTGAAAATCGAAGAAAAACAATGAAGATTGTGGTCTTATTTTATTTATCAAATGTTGCTGGCCACGAAAATTCATTTATCAAATGCTGGCCCGAGAGAATCAGAGGAAAATTTTGTGAAGACGCAAAGTGATAATGAAAAGAAATAAAGCGAAAGCACAAAGAAAAAGAAGATGCGTCATTCCTTAATGTAGAAAAGTGGACCCACCATTGCTTCAGCATGCCTTCATTGATTCCCTCGAGGAAAACAACATTAGGAGGCATTTGGGTGGCAAGAAGTTATTCTTTTCCCGTCGCACAAGGAATTTTTTTCTGCATTTAAATAAATGAAAATTGTCATCTAGATCTTATACTATCGTTATATCTTCACGTTTTTTTTTCTGACTACAATTCATCACCCTTTAAAAAAAAAAAAAATGTTTGAAACTGGCCATTGCCCAGGCATTGACACAGGTCCTTATTGCTAACAAGCCAGCCGTGGTTGGATCCCTCTCCTCACATGAGGGACCGTGCCGGGCTAGGGCCCAAGAAGAATACTCTGTGATCTGTCTGCGCTGGCATGACCGAGTTAGCATACTTAGGGTAAGGGTTTATTGTACACGTTATGAAAAGCAAAATGCTGAAAGTTCAAGTTCTTTTTGAAAATTTGGCCATTCAAAGCCAAAGGCATTCAAAGGTAATGCATGATTATGATTAGTCAAATTCAGATTTTGAGGGAGAAAGAGAATTTCTGTGTTCTATTTTCGGTCTAAGTCGATTTAAACAAAGAATATTTGATGTGAAGTACTTTAGTAGAAAATATACGAAAAATAAAAAGATTTCCTAGAATTTGGAGTAGAATTAAGCATATTCGCTCTTTTTTCTTCTTTTTCTTTTTTTTTTTTTTTTTTTGATGAGAGAAGAATGTTAGTTCACTACTATCTTGAATGCAGTTCCTTCGATGACTAAAAACTTATGCTTTTAGGTTAAGTACATATTATCAAAAATAGGGGAAAATAACCAAATTATTTTATCGAGTGAATGAAAGTACTTTTCCTCAAAGCTTTCTTGTGAATAAGACTATGACATCTCTTTTCATAAAAAGTAATTCTTTTTGTTCATCTCCTTTCTTCTTTTTAGTCAATTCTATCGAATGAACTGATATATAATCTTTACAATAAATAATAAGGTTCCTTTTTAGTATTACTAGAAAGAGTGTATCCGCGTTGTGGGTGCAAAAAATTAACATTCAAAAAGATCTTAGGGATATGCGTGATATTTATACACGGACATTTCGCCTGGAGTAAGTTGCTTTCCACATGCGTCCTGAGAAGCATGAAGAACTCCTATGCCAAGTGAAGCAACTAATGGGATGAGGCATGGGAAAACGAAGTATTAGCCCTTGCGCCATGCCAACCTTACTTGTTCCTAAGAAGGATGGATCGATGGCATATGTTTATTGATGGCCATCCTGTAGCTAGAATTACAAGCATGTATCCTGTGCTCATTCCACGCTTGGATGATTTACTTGATCAACTACATGTAGCATGTGTCTTTTTGAAGATAGACTTGATAATTGGATACCATCAAATTTGAATGTGTTCTGGAGATGAGTGGAAGACCGCTTTCAATACTATTAACTACGAAATTTAGTAATGCAATTCTCTTCAGATTGAGCATGAATACATTGCCATCGTGCGTTCTTGTGGATGACTAACAAAAAGAGAGAAAAGGAAAAAGGAAAACAATTTGTCCATATTGTCCGATGCTTTTTCTCAATGAGAAATTAGTGTGTAAACTTTGGTACATATTCAATTTAATCCATGAATTATATAAAAATATCAATGCTATCCATGGACTTGAATTAATGGAAAGACAATATTGGACATTTTCATATGGTTCAGGGATTAAATTGAACATGTACTAAAAGTCTAAAAATTATATTGAACAAATTAAAAGTTCAAGGACTACAAAGCACAGGAGTCAAAGTTGAAGGATCATTTATGTCATTATGCCTCTAAGATTTCTTGATATATGAGAGGATCATTTTATTAGCCGAATTGGGGCACCTTCTTGATGCATCAATTTTCAAATTGGTCAAAACTGATCGAGTTGTTAGGCGATCATGTAAGAATTTTTCTAGATGTGGACATTGATGTTATAATTTATCGTTTTATGGTCTTGGTCTAATAAATAAAGATATAAAGTTTTTTAATTAGTCTAATATGGGGCTAGCTAGTGTGAGTCAGCTAGTGTGGGCCGAGTAGCTATTGTGGGTCAGCTAGTGTGGACCAAGTTAAACTTGGCTCGTGATAAAAAGGTTTGATTGAAAACTTTATAATAGTACTCAAGTCTTTCTTCTAACCTTAACACACACAATTATCCTTATGTAATGAGCATTTACTAAGTGATAAGAGTGAGGGCCGTCTTATTGAGCTAGTGATATAAAGGGCAATAAAGAAAAAGCACTTGTGGTTTGGATCGTTGCTTTTCCGCAATAAGAACAATAAACTCCAAAACATGTGCGTTAATCTCTCTACTCGATTATATATATTCTTGTTTCTAGCTATGAAGAACGTAAGATTGCACTTTGGTGACTAACATGTGGTGCTAGAGCAACCATAGCCTAGAACTCAAACGCATGGATTTTGCTATTTTTCATATAGCAAAAATCGATTTTAACCACATAATCGAAAAGAGCTCGTCAAGACAAGCAAAATCGTGGGTGGGTGCCCCATCGAGGGAGGCCACATGCGCCCCCATGCATGGCCACGTTACCCAGCTAGCACGCACCACCAACACCCTCACGCATGGGTGAAGCTAGCGCATGCATTGCACATGCTAGGGCTAACACCATTGTGATGTTAGCAATTCGACAACCTGGGCGACTCGACCCAATCTGAAGACCTGACCCAAGATCTGACTTGTTGATCTGCCCGAACCGGTTTACCATTGATCGGATTGGTTAACCGGTTGAATTGGATAACATGCCTAAGAGCCATCTGTGTGTGCGCTCCATGCACCATGCCCTCAGGTGGCACGTGCGGGCATGTGGAGGTTTCGATCGGCACGTGGTTGACAGCTACATTTTTCGTATAGTGATTCTTTACAATGTAGTATATTTATTTTATATCTTGGATGATTTTATAGATGTAAAAATACACGTAGAATCTTAAATACGTGTATTTTTAGGGTATTTTCATGTATTTTTTCCTATGATTTTAGAAATATAGGTGCTGGTTCATAGGCATATCATCACATAAATAATGTGTAGAGTGTGATTCATTGATGATATATATAAAGTTCAACATGTGTCAATAAATAAAGCAATGTAATTGGCATGATATGTAATTTTAGTGACAAATTGCCCCTATCATTAAGGTTAAAATCACATGTATATGGTGTATGTGAGAAATAAAGTTTATATATCTAGTATAAGAGAGTTTTAAGGATTCATTTGAGTTGTGACTGCTAAAGTTGCATACTTGATTGAATTTGAGAAATATCAATCTCACATAATGTTGGGATGTCTCATATTCTAATGCATGGTCATACTCTCAAAGGAAGTGATTGGGGATAAGTACACTATCAATGCCAAAAGTTGTGTACAGCGCTCACTTTGATGCCAAAAGTTTCCGTCGGATCACTTAAGTGCCAAAAATTTTGAAAAACAATCATTTCAATGCCAACGCCAATGAAATTGACCAGAAATCCGACGTTGCCTTTTTTTTTTATTAATTTTTGAAGCCGACGTGGCTCGTCAAAGAGTTGAGTCAGCATCCAAACACCAAAACGATGCCGTTTTGCATCTTTCCGCCAACTTAGAAACCCTAATCCCCAAATTAAGAGAGAGGGAAGGCTCGTCTTCGTCTTCTTCTTCCTCGAAGACCCACACCAGCAACGACACCAGCACGGCACCAGCAGCAACACCGGCAGCGCACCAGCAGCAACACCAACAACACACCAGCAGCAGCAAAAGCACACCAGCGGCACCTTCGACCCATCTTCTTCCTCCTCCTCCTCCGCCCTCACCTTCGATTTTTCCTGCCACTTATTGTTGAAGCAACAATCTTAGTCTCTCCTTGCTCACTTGGTCGAGCAACTACAATGGTGGCTAAGTGATGGTGGCCGAGCGACGGTGGCCGAGCGACGGTGGCCAAGCCGCGGAAACCCTAATTTCAATCCCCATGTGAGCTAAACGGTGTCGTTTCCGTGAGGTCATCCATGTAGGATGGCAAAACGACGTCGTTTTCTTAAGGAGGACCAAAAACAACGTCGTTTAAAGGCATTGTCGATTTTTTTTTTTTTAAAGCCACGTAATCATTTTGGCCGGAATTATTCGCCGATGGCACCAACGTGATTGTTTTTCCTCTAATTTGGCACTTAAGTGATCCAACGGAAACTTTTGGCACCAAAGTGAGCGTCATACACAAGTTTTGGCACTGATAATGTACTTATCCCGAAGTGATTGTGTATTAGTTCGTGGAATAATGCATGAATGACATATGATGGAGGAGTGACCAATTCTAATGGTTCATATACTTAAAGGTGACGAATTTACGAAGGTTGGAATATATTCTCATGGCCATTGTCATGTGGAGAGTATATAACCATATGTTATGTATTCTGCCCGAAATTGATTATGTGATGATGCATGCAACTTTCTGGAAAAGTACTTGTACAGTTTCAAGTTACACAATTCTCAAGTAATGCTAATTGTATACATTGCTTGTTTTCAATCACTCTCTATGAATAGTAACTTCATAACTATTGAGGTTCTTGCTAATTCAAATTTTAAAAGATGGAGAGAGGATTTTTTTATTTGGCATGGAGCTGGCAAATCTTCATATTATTCTTATTGCGGATAAGTCGACAAATCTCACTATTGAAAGTACAAAAGCCCAAAAAACACAACTTGCTGCTTGGGAAAAGAGTAATCGAATTTGCTTACTATCCATAAAGCATTCCATTCAGGAATATTTGAAAAGTGGTTTACCTACAGATTGCACTACTAGATAGATGATGGAAGCCTTGGTGGCTAAAAACCGTATCTCATCTAATGCTGAGATAGAGACACACCTATAAGTACTCTTTAATATGAAGTATGATGATTCTGGAGGGGTCGAGGATTATGTTTTGAGTATGATAGATCTGCAAACAAAACTTTGGCTTTTAATGTCGCTATTTCTACTACTTGCATTATGCATCAAGCTTTAAACACTCTTCCTCCTAATTTTGGGATTATCAAGACTAATTATAATTCTCAAGATGAGACCTTGACCTAATTGCAAGGATGGCAACAGAGGAAGAAAAACTGAAGAAAGATAATTAGCACATTGTCTTGTATGCCTCCAGTTCTAGTAGCAAGGAAGGTAAGTAGTTCAAAAATCATACTCATAAAGGAAATCTTGAAGTTGCTAACCCTTCTAACAATATGGGTCCTAAGAAAGGAAATCATGAAGTTGCTGGTCCTTCTAACAATATGGTTCCTAAGATAGCATCCTTCAAGAAAGAAAGTGTCATTTGCTACTTTTGTAGAACAAAGGGATACATAAAGAAACATTGCAATAAATATAAGGTTATTTATCCAATAGTAAGCCTAAAGGTAATGATTCATTGGCATATTTTTATGAATCCAACCTATCTAAAGCCCCGTCTAGTTCTTGGTAGCTAGATAACGGTACAACTAATCATGTTACGTTTATCATACAAAGATTCATAAACCGAAAGATACCAAATCAAAATGAATCAAAACTCACTGTGTGAAACTAGATTAAAGTCAATGTCAAGTTTGTAAGAGATGTTATTTTAATTTTAGATTTTGATTTTAGTTTAATATTAGAAAACACTTTTTACGTACATTCTTTTAAACGAAACTTAGTTTTAGTGTCTTGTTTGAACATGTTTGAATACTCTTTTGAAATAAAGAGCAATAATAATTTTAATTTTTTAATTCAAATAAAGCTAAGTGCTGCAATATGTCCATAGATTTTATCAACAATGTTTATCTCTCAATGATATGTACGTCGTTTATACAGTTGAAAATGTTGTTTCAAAAGGCTTTTGCTTAAGGAACAATCTTATCCATCATGGCATAAATGTCTTAGTCACATCTCTAAAGAAAAAATAGAAAGGCTGATAAAGGCTACATCTTACCTACTTTTAAAAGTGATCTAAAGACTTGCCTAAGCTGTTATAAAGATAAGATGACTAAGTGAAAGAAAAAAATCGCAACTCCAAGTTCTGACCAATTGGAGATCATTCATATTGATATTAGTGAACCACAGGCGGCAACCTTGTGTAAAATTTTTACTTCATCACATTTATTAATGATTATTTCTAATATGAATACATATACTTGATTAAAGAAAAGTCTGAGTCTCTTGATAAATAGAGAATTAGTTGGAAAAAGTTAAAAAGATTGTCACATCCAATTGTGATAGTGAGTATTTTGGCAGGTATAGTGATGCAGGACAACTTAAAGGTTCATTTGCCAAATATTTAGAGGATTCTAGGCTAGTATCTCAATTTATTATGCCTTGGAGTCCTGAATAAAATAGTATAGCTGAAAGGCACAATCATATTATTATAGATATGATGAGAAGTATGATTAGTAGGACAAATTTACTCAATTTTTTGTGAGGTGAAGCTTTGAAAACAACACTTTATATAGGAAATCATGATCCTACCAAAGCGATTCCATTAACTTCAGAAATTAGATCAAGATAGCCGGTGACCGGAATTTTATACTAATTGCAATGGTATGATTGATTTATTTAATTGGCTGCTATTTTGTGCAATTGAGTGTGATTTGCAATTTTGGGGTATTTATCCCAAAATTTATTTATTTAATTATTTAATTAAAATATAACTGAGCATTAGTTTACAGTGCCAAAAATGTTTTCATCAACTATATAAATGGTGGGAGTTTTGAAAATAAAGATATTATATTTTTGGCTGAGGCCGATCATGTACCCACACACGATTATTTTTATCGTGTATTTTCAACTCGAGGAAAATAGGCCGAGGTATTATGTTTGTTGAGGAATTTAATTGTGAAGTACAATGTCGTTAACCGTGGATGAATAACCGTGTGATGTTATGAGTTAGATCAAAGAAACCATCGAAGTATGGCTGTGCCTATTGGGCCGTAATTAACCACCGAAGTATGGTTGTGCCTGTTGGACTGTAATTAACCGCCAAAGTATGGCTGTGCCTATTGGATCATAATTTACTACCGAACTTGGAATAGGCTATGCCCATTGGGCCATAATTCACCACTGAACATTTAGTAGGCCATGCTTGTTAGGCCGTAATTAATAGTTAGAGTGAGTAATTGAAATGGCCGTGTGATGGTCCTTATGACATGGAATCGATTAGGTCGATTGATCGATAATTCGATCCGATTTAATGATTTGAATTGATTTGTTGACGTGATTCCATGCATTTCTGAATTGTGCTGACTTGCAGAAATGAACGAAGGCAAACGTAAGTCCACCAGCTTGTGCTTGTGTTTAGACAGCCCTTGAGGCGTATTTTCTTCATAGTCGAGTCTTAGAGGGTTGAACTTGCTGAGACATCATCTTACCCTATTGTAGGATAACAATTTCAAGTCCCTAGATGACAGCTCCTCTCGAGCGGTTTGGCCAACCAAAGAAGATCACAGAATAGGTAGTCTACATTCTGATTCATGGGCACCCTAGGGGTTTAGTCTATGAACTCGTAAAGTCTGTGGTTTGGGTGGATGAGGCTCTATCCCATAAGGTACCCCATCGATACAGATCATGGTACCGTCGTGAGTAGCATGGACAGAGAGATGGTCCCATACCAGAATCTGAGGTACCTGTGTATGTGTTGGAGGTTGCTTTTGGGAAAGGCACAGCAGATCCCCCTGAAGGTTCTATGATAGACCAGGTGGACCCGGATTTGGAAAACCCTGGAACTCTGGTGTACTCGGAAAAAGGCTCCAATGTTAGTGAGGAGGTGGGAGAAGAGGATCTATAGTTTTATAAACCCCATGATTTGCAGACCTTGTTTTTATAGATCGGTTTTGTAATGACACAGCTTGATATGTATATGTATATGTATATGTATATGAATATATATATATATATATATATATATATATATATATAAGTGTGTCATGATTTTCAATTCTAAAAATTATGGCCCTGCTTTTCTATCACATCTTGTTGTTGCCTTTGTCTAGGGATTATTTATTTGCTTCCGCGTGCACATTTAAAAGGAAAGGGTCAACGATGCGTCCTGAGACATTGCTATTTAATCGACCGTAGAGGAATGAGCACGTGCTCGGAGGATCAGGGCGTGACAACAACGATATCAATTGCGTTGTTGATCCCACGATTTGTACAAATGTTGTTTCTTGTCCTCAATCTGATTTGTGGTTAGATGTGATAAAAGATGAGATGCATCTATGAAACATAATAACACCTAAAGGTTACAAGCCCATTGACTGTAAAGGGTGTATAAGAGAAATTCCAAAGGAAATATTAAGAAGTTTACAGCCAAACTAGTAGTCACGGGTTTTACTCAAAAAGAAGGAATAGACTATAAAGTAACTTTTTCTCCAATTTCTTCCAATGATTCTTTTAAAGTGATCATGACATTAGTAGCTCATTTTGATATAAATAGTTACATCAAATGGATGTTAAAATTGCCCTTTCTAAATGGAGACCTTGATGAGGATGTCTATATGGTACAACCCGAAAGTTTTGCAACAAATGATTCGGGTAAGCTTTTATGTAAATTGAAAAAGTCTATTTATGGCTTCACATAAGCTTTTAGACAATAGTACTTAAAATGTCACGGTATTATCACTTCTTTCAGTTTTGTTCAAAACCAAGTAGATCAGTGTGAATACTATACAGTCAATGGGAGGAAATGTATTTTTCTCATACTTTATGTAGATGATATCTTATGTGCAAGTAGTGACATTGGATTATTACATGAGACAAAGTGGATATTATAGAAAATTCTGACATGAAAGATCTTAGTGAGGCATCTTTTGTCCTTAGTATTGAGATCCATAAGGATCGTTCTCACTATATATTTGGTTTATTTCGGAGGACATATATTGATCGTATTTTACAAAGATTTAATATGCAACATTGCAAGCAATAACTAGGAATTGCTCCTGTCATTAAGGGTGATAAATTGAGTCTCTCACAATGTCCTTATTCAAATTTTGAAAAATCCTAAATGAAATAAGTACCTTATGCTAGTGCACTAAAAAGTATTATGTATGCTCAAATTTGCTCTAGACCATATATTGCTTTTGCAATAGGACTTCTAGGGAGATATCAGTCAAATCTAGGACATGATCATTTAATTGCTGATAAGAAAGTTTTAAGGTACTTAAAGAGGACTAAAGACTATATATTGATTTGTAGACATGTTCAAGACCTATAGTTAGTGGGGTATTCGGATGCAAACTTTGTCAACTATCAGGATGATATGAAGTCAACAACATGATACATATTTATGTTAGTAAGAGGTGTAGTATCATGGAAAAATGAAAAACAGAAATTTATATCATCATTTACCATGCAAGTGGAGCTTATAGCATGCTTTTTAACTATCTGGCTCTGGAACTTCATTAAAGAGTTAACCATATTTAATTTTGTGGATAGACCCATATAATTATATTGTGACAATAACTCTGCAATGTTATTTATAAACAACAATAAATATCTCAAAAGGTCTAAACACATGGTGGTCAAGTTTATGACCATAAAGGAAATAGTTTAGAATAGTGATGTTACAATACAGCATATCTTTATAGATGATATGGTTACAAATCTACTAACTAAAGGCATATGCCCTTGTGTGTTTGAATGACATGTCATTATTATAGGCTTAAGAGCATCATGGGATGTTGTTATTGAGTGGGAGCTGTTCTGTTTAGCTTTAATAAAATTTATATATGTGTTTGTTACTTTTTAGTAAGATTTTTATGTGTATTAACTTTTGCATTCAATAAAGTTTTTTTGAATGTAATGTTATCATGTTTAATAAATTTTGATGAAAATCTCAAGCTATTTTGTAAATCTTGAATAAAGGGTAAGGGCATCCAATTATTAACCTTAAGCATATATCTTGTTACACATAAAAAAAAAAAAAAAAAAAAAAAACAAAAGAATAACACATATATGGATTCATTAGAATCATAAAAATATTTTCTAGTGGCACATCAGGTTTTCTGTGATACTTAAAGTAAGAAAATGTTAACTGACAAAGGAGATGACACATAAAGGTATCATTCTCTATAAGAGGTGTTATTCATTTGTCACACTACCATATTTAATCCATATTAATAGAGCTAAAAGCACTCGTGACCATGGAATGCTTTATGTGTATATATACAATTACCACCATGATTCAGTGTTCAAGATTTTATGAGATATGATTGACTATTAAGAATTATCTCTAGACTAAGATGCGCACATACTGTACAATTTTAATTAATATTGCTCTAGTGGGAGAATATAAGAATTTCTCTAGATGTTGGTTTCATTAATTGATATTATAATTTACCATTTTACGAGATATATAAAGTTTCCTAATTAGTCTAATATGAGACTTATTAGTGTAAGTCAAGTTGAATCCGGCTCGTGGTGAGAGGATCTAGCCAAAAATTCAATAAATAGTATTCAAGTTTCTCCTCTAACCATAACACACACAATTATCCTCAAATAAAGAGCGTTTACTAAGCGCTAAAAGTTAGGGACTGTCTCATTGAGCCATTGATATAAAGAGTAATAGAGAAGAAGCACTTGCGCTTTGGATCCTTGCTTTTATGCATCAAGAACAATGAACTCCAAAACATGTGCATTAATCTCTTTACTTGATTATTTATGTTTATTTTTTTAGTTATGGAGATTGTGGGATTGCGCTTTCACGACTAGTAGATCACTCTCCAAGACTAATATTTATCCCTTGCACATAGTGGGAGAAATATATGATGAAAGAAGCATTAAAAGAACACTTACAAAATTTTTGGATAGATTATAAAATGTAGTCGTGCATTCCAATATCCATATCCTCCCACATGCTAAATTACCGTGAGTCTTTCATCAAGTAATGGAATAAACTCTCAATAGTAAGCAATAACCTCTTATCATTATTATAGCAAAATCAACTGCAATAAGATCTCAACCGCACAAAACATTGATTCCAAGACTTCCAACCGCGGTGGATACGTCCATTCCAAGCCAACTCCGACTACTGCTTCCATAAGTAAGAACCTCTAAGCTCTTCATCAACCCAACAAAGTTTAGCAGGCAAACACCGAATGGCTTTGCTGAGGAATCAAAGTTGCAAAACCTCTCAGCATTGCATATAGGAGTGAGAATCCACATTAGACAAATTGCTCATATGATCGTAAGTAGGAAGTCTATGAAGGATCACTAACAATACCTGTGCCAATCCATTTCAAACCCCCTGCTTCTGACATTCTTCCAAGCATCAGTAGTAAGATAAAGAGCCCTTTTAAGGAAGTGCCAGACAATACTATCATCAATGGCAGCATTTATCTTGAAAAATTCTACTGAAATGACAGAAGGCCACACCCATCCAAATTTGCAGAATGCAGCTTCCTCTGTAGCATGACGAATTAAACCTGAATCGCAAACAACTTTCTTTGAATAAAGACTCGAAAGACCTCCATGCAAGGGCCGACTATGATACCGATTTGAAATACAATCATCCAAATTAGTGGGCACTATATTAAACTAATTGGCTAGGTTTTTAGTATTTCAGAAGCCTCTTAAGTTAATGGACAATTTCAGCTATACAAAGCTTCTATTGAACGTAAATTAGGGCAATGTGGGACGACAAAATGCGAACATCCTTTACCGTTCCAAGGATGCATTGCCAACCTTTGGAGAAGTCCACGGAACATCGAGCTCCTGGTCCACTGATGATTTTTTTTTTTTTCTATATAAATGCCTTTAGAAACTCTTTAAAAATATTTCAGCATTTACATCATCACCACTGGAAAAATAACCATATCTTACTCCTGAATGAAATGAAATCAATTTAGCAACTAATATCAGCAAACTACGTCCTAAGAATACCCGGAAGTTTACAGATCTTTTTTTCCTTGTGAACTCTTCCATCCAACAGATAGGCATCTAAAATTGTCACAGCCACAAAAGCTTTTATCTGGTCAGTATAGTGAATTCAACTTGGGTTGCTTACTTTTGTGGGATACAGTATGATTTTTTCCCGGTCATTATGTGCTATTCATATAGATAAAGATAAGATAATTGTCCAAAAATTCCTAAACCTATTGTAAGATGGTCAATTCAGTGATAAATCTTTCAATTATGCCAATTTAGCCTTAAGCCTATCGTAAGATAGCTAATTTAGTCATAGACCTTTCAATTTCGTCAATTTAGTCCCAACTCTAAAAACGGTTTTTTTTTTTTTATACCTAGGGAACCCTGTACGGCCGGCAGGCAGCAGGTTAACCCTGGAGCGACGCTAGCAAAGAACCCACCACCCCGACGTTACGCTTAAGATCCCGTGCGACCCGTGGGATTCGAACTCCTCAATCCTGGGTAGACATCATGGGAGCTCTTATCCAGTTAGGCCATCACAGGTGGTGGTCTAAAAACGGTTTGTTAATGTAGTAATGTAGTCATACTCAGTAATTTTGGCTGAAAATCACCAAAGATTACATGGGTTAATTATCAAAAGGTTTAGAATTAAATTGACATAATGTCGAAAAGTTTATGACTAAATTGACATAATTGAAAGATTTAGGAATAAATTGGTTGCCATACAAAATATTTAAGACTTCTTTGACAATTTTCCCAAATAAAGACAAAACATCAAATGGTATATAGGAAAAGGAAAGTTTAATCCAAAAAGTTATGGAAACACTTCTAGTGTTTTATTTTTCAGCAAGTAAATGCACTAACAAGAGCTTGGGCATAATATTAGGGATTATCTTACAGTGCAGTCGATTACATCATAAGACATTCTCGTTCATATCTAGCATGTTTGCGTGGATTTTAGGGAGAGTTAATTCGAAGTTAGATGGCTGGAAAGAGAAACTTATGTCGAAAGGTGGGAAAGAGATTTTAATTAAAAGTGTTGTTCAAGCTATCCCCCAGTATGCCATGTCCATATTTAAGATTCCTATGTCTTTATGCCGATCTATTGAACAAAAGATTGCTCGACTTTGGTGACAAAACGATAGTAGAAGGCTGGGCATTCATTGGAAAAGTTGGGACTTACTGAAGGATAGGAAGGATAACGGGGGTCTTGGGTTCAGGGACCTTATTGCCTTTAATAGAGCATTACTCGCCAAACAAGCGTGGCAACTGATTCACTGTCCTTTATCTTTATGGAGTCAACTATGTAACGGCCTCTATTTTCATTCACAAGACTTTCTGTGTGCTACTAAAGGTGCCCGCCCGTCATGGGGTTGGCAAAGCATACTTATAGGGCGGGACTCACTTTCACCTAAGCTACGATGGTCAGTTGGGGACGGATCACAGATCAGCATTCTAGAGGACTGTTGGCTGCCTAGGGGAATTATAGTAGGACCAATGGATAGGAACCCTGAATGGTGGCAGAACTAATATTACCATAACATAACAAATGGAATGAGGTTCTTATTCAGCGATTATTTGATGAAGCAACCACAAAGGAAATACTCAGCATCTCGGTGAGACCGAATTATACCGATGACTAGCTAATCTGGATAGAAAATAGTAATGGCCAATACACCGTGAAGAGTGGCTATCAATCAATCAAACAAGCAGCCATCCCCAACAATGAACATAGAGCATCGTCGTCTTTCCAAATACCTAACATCCTATGGAAGAGCATATGGAAACTCAAAGTCGCACCTAAAATCTGGTTCTTTCTCTGGTCAATTTGTCAACATGCTCTTCCCACTAAGGCGAATCTATTTCGCAGACACATTAGCACAAATCCAGAATGCAATGTATGTGCAACCCATACCCCGGAAACGATGGAGCACCTATTTTTCTCTGTCCCTGGACTTCGACCATCTGGTCTCATCCTTGGGTTAACATATCTATCCTACCTACTCACATCACACGCATTGAATCTTGGCTTGCAGATAAATTTAAAGAGAGACATCACTCACCCGGTATGGAAGATGTTGCTGCTATTTTCTGGCAAGTCTGGAAAGAAAGAAATCACTGTATCTTCCATCGCCAAACACCAAATCCACTATTTGTCATTGAAGCGGCCTTTGCTACCTCTAGTTTGGTGAAGCATATGTCTTCCACCTCAACAGGTGCGACCTATCTCACACTGATCCAGGTTCTTTGTGGCAGCCCCCCGACCCTGGTGTGCTGCAGATCAACATTGATGGAGCCTTTAAGATCGGTAGTCACTCCGGCTCAACAGCGTACATATGTCGCGACCATACCGGTCATTTGAAAGAAGGATTTACCTGCGAAGCTGAAGCATCCACCGCCTTGCAGATTGAAATCCAAGCTCTAAATGTCGCTCTGAGGCGTCTTCTGCAGATCGATAAGTCTGTCGATCCCCTCATCATCAATATAGACTGCCTCCAGGTGGTTCAAGCGGTAGCTGACCGATGGAAGACGCCTTGGGAAGGAAGATTGCTGCTTGCTGAAACGGCCGCTCTCCTCCCCTGCTTCTCTTGTCTTCAGATTAGGTTTTGCCGACGTGAGGCAAATGCACCAGCGGACTGGGCTGCAAGGGCTCATTATCGCGGGTCTCTGAAATCACCTTGGGCCTTTTCCCCTCCCCCCATTTTGTTTGAACTTCTTTTGACCGATGCTTTACAAGCGGGGTGTAAATCTACTGTTACTTGAATGAAATCTATTTTTATGACAAAAAAAAAAAAAAAAAGTTCAGGCAAATGATAGATGGTGTTGCTAACTCTACAAATATTACCACAACACTAGGAGAATAGTCTTTCTTGCATTTAGCATTTCTCGACCAATACAATTACCTTAATCAACTAATGCAAACACTTTTGTGAGATAAAAATTATGGAACACAATAGTTGGACAATTTTTTTCCCAATTCAATAGTATATGCATACCAAAAGATGTCCCTCTCAACATAGAGAATAAGGATGGATCTATGCTAAAAACAGGAAGGGTCCGGGTAGAATTCAATCTTCAATAGGCGCTCATGACAAGGAAATTAATCAAAATTGAAGGAAAGAATTTCTAGCTTGATTTCAAATATGAACGACTTTCTCACTATTGCTTTTCATGTGGTAAGCTTGGCCACTATGCCATGCATTGTGCAGAGTTTCCTTATGACGAGAGCAATATGGAAAAGAATGATTGTTTCCTATATGGCTCATGGCTAAGAGCAGAGGTCTGGGACCATAGCCCGTTCTGGCGTACCTTTTATGAGACGAATCCATCCCCGGCTGCTGTTGACGAGACTGTCCCGGAGACTTCTCCATCCCTTTCGGCAATTATCCCTGTTCAAAAAGATAAAGGAAAGCAGACAATGGAGGCAATGGAGCCTGATCATCCTATTATTGCTGCAACTCCTATTAAATGGCAATATATGGTACCGAATGCATCAGAGAGTCTGAATGTTCAATAGAATCTTCTAGCTAGTAGCATAACAGCAAGCACTATACAGTCTAAGAAGATTAAGCACTCACGTCTTACCGCACGATCTGGACCTATTAAGAAGGCCAAAAAACTCATTTGCCCTGACGTTCGTACTCAACTCCAAGAGAACCTCAATGAATCTGTTTTGCAGGAAACTCCTATCTATGAGGCGGATGGTTCTGCTTCTTGGGCCCTGGTGGCTAGCCCTAAAAAGCCACCAGGTGAACAATGAAAATAATAAGTTGGAACTGTCAGGGGCTGGGCAAACCCCTGACAGTTCAAGCACTCAGGGTCTTAGTGACCCAAGAAAGGCCCGATCTAGTATTTTTGATGGAAATGAAACATCATGAACATAAGCTTATACACTTGCAAAGGAAACTTGGATTCTCAGCTAGATTTATTGAAAATCCAGTGGGACTAGCAAGAGGTGTTGCACTTTTTTGGACTGCTAGAGTGGATGTGAAAGTGATCTATAACTCTGTGGACATGATTGACTCTATTTGCACTGACCTGGATCTGGGGATCACTGTGCGTCTCACCTGCCTCCATGCTCTTGTAAGTTATCAGCTTCGATAGCACCTGTGGACAGCATTAAGGCAAATCAGTAGCTTTAATACCCTGCCTTGGCTGTGTCTAGGTGACTTTAATGAGGTAATGTATCCATGGGAGAAAGTAGGGAAGAGACCTGCTGAGACCTATCGCATGCATTCATTCCGTGATCTAATTAATGATTGTTTTCTAATGGATATGGGAAACAAAGGCTGCTCCTATACCTGGTCTAACAATCGGACTGGCGACGACATGGTTAAGGAACGAATAGATAGGATGCTATGCACAAAGGACTGGAGACTAACCTACCCCCTGGCTGAGGTGTTAGCCCTACCAGCCCTAGGATCTGACCATAGTCCTATTCTGTTGTCTACTACAGCAAATCAGCGATCCAAAAGGGCAAGGTCTTTCTACTTTGAAGCATATTGGTTACAAGATCTACAATGTCGTATGACTATTATCGACTCTTGGACATCTTACAAACCCGACGAGGCGACACTACCCCAAAAGTTAAAAGCTGTCTCAGTGACTCTTTTAAAATGGAGCAGATCCAGATTCAGCAATGCCAAGGATCAGATTTCTTACCTCAAAAATTAGCTTCAAGCTCTGACAAATCAGCCCCATGGCTAGTACGATACAGCTGCGATATCAAACTTGAAAGAGAAAATACATTGGTTATGGCCGCAGGAAGAGAAATTTTGGGCTATGCGATCATGTGTTAATTTGCTTCAATGGGGGGATAGGAACACCAAATTTTTTCATGCAACCACTATTCAGAGTAGACAAAACAATAAGATCAGCACGCTGCAGGATGATCAACAAATGTGGGTACGTGACCCGAATTCTCTCAAGGAGATGACCTCTCGTTTTTTTAGGACTTTATATACTTCTACAGGGTCTAGAGATTATAGCCCTACTTTGAATATTTATAAGCATGTGGTGACTGCATAAATGAATGACACTCTTATTGCTAAAGTTACATCTGAGGAGGTCCAGAAAGTAGTGTTCCAGCTAGGTGCAACCAAAGCACCGGGCCCAGACAGACTAAATGGTCAATTTTATCAGGCACACTGGGACATTTTACAAGAAGATATTGTTGTTGTTGTGCAACAATTCTTCCGCACAGGAGTTTTGCTGCCAGAATATAACCACACTTATATTTCTTTGATCCCAAAAACCCCTCACCCAGAAAGATTAGATCAATTCAGACCTATTAGCCTTTGTAACTATATTTATAAAGTCATTTCTAAAATCCTGGCCAATCGTCTCAAACCCTGGCTGCCAGATTTGATAGCCCCAGAACAAAGTGCTTTCGTAGGTGGTCAGCAAATCCAGGACAATATTATTGTAGTTCAAGAGGTACTTCATCAAATTAGAATACGGAAAAGAAAGAAGCATTTTCAGGCAGTGCTTAAACTGGATATGGCAAAGGCTTATGACCGGGTAGAGTGGGACTTTCTCGGTGCATATCTTCTAAAGCTGGGCTTTCATACTCGATGGGTGAATTGGATCCTCCAATGTGTGACTATAGTCTCTTATAGTGTGAAATTCAATGGCGAATCTCTACCCTATTTTCATCCAACCCGAGGTCTGAGGCAAGGGGACCCTTTATCACCATACTTGTTCATCCTGATGGCCAATGTCTTAACAAGCTTAATCAACAATGCGGTGGCAATTGGCAATCTTAAAGGTATTAAGCTAAATCGCCGGTGTCCCACCTTATCTCATTTATTTTTCGTAGATGATGCTATTTTCTTCCTCGATGGGAAGCCTATCGAATGTCAGAACTTAGCTTCTACCATGAATGAATATTGTATAACTACAGGACAAGCTGTGAATAGGAATAAATCCGGTCTGTTTTTTAGTACCGACTGTCCTAGCAACTTGAAAGAGAATCTAGCCAGTGAACCTAGAGTCCCTATTTTGCAAAAAACTGGCAAGTATCTTGGCATTCCTTCATACTGGGAGAATTCTAAGAGAGACATGTTTACATGGATTATGAGTTGTGTGCATTCCAAGCTGGAAGGTTGGAAGGAAAAGTTGATCTCAAAAGGGGGTAAGGAAGTCTTACTTAAAACGGTAGTGCAAGCAATCCCCCAATATGCTATGTCGATATTTAAAATCCCTATTACGTTGTGTAAGTTAATTGAAAAGAGGATAGCTCGATTCTGGTGGCAGTCCGATTACAACAAGCAAGGTATACATTGGAAGAACTGGGAGTCTATCAAGCGACGAAAAGATGAAGGGGGTTTAGGTTTTCGCGATCTTTTGGCTTTCAACCGAGCATTACTAGGAAAACAAACTTGGCGTCTAGTTCAACAACCACATTCTCTACCTAGCAGAATCCTTAAAGGTCTATACTTTCACTCTCGGGATTTCTGGAATGCTACTAAAGGTGCTAGACCCTCTTGGGGTTGGCAAAGCATTTTGCTAGGTCGGGAATCTATTACCAATAAGGTCTTATGGTCTGTCGAGGACGGCACACAAATCAAAATACGAGAGGACAAGTGGCTGGCTAGGGGTGTAATAGGGGGCCCTGCTCCTAGAGATGAACCACAGCGAGTTGCAGACTTTATAATCTCAGAACAGCAAGCATGGAACACTACCCTATTAAGCCAAAGTTTTGATAGTAAACTAGTCGATGAAATACTATCTCTTTCTATCCGGCCACAGCACATGCAAGACAAACTTGTCTGGACAGGAAAACAAAATGGACAATTTACAGTCAAGAGTTGTTACAATCACATCAGAGCTCAACAAACACGTCACAACAATCAAGCCTCTTCATCATATCCGCTGCCTCGCAAATTATGGAATGCCCTATGGAAAATCACTACTATGCCTAAATTAAGACCATTCCTGAGGTGAATTTGCAGCAATGCCCTGCCGACTAGAGAAAACCTATATCGTCGACACATTATCTCAGACCCTACTTGCTGTATGTGCACTATACAGGTACCCGAAACACCAGAGCATTTATTTTTGTTATGCCCATGGACTTTAAATGTATTGTTACACTCAAAAATTGACATCAAGCATCATCCTATAGGAGTGAATCGCATAGAAAGCTAGCTGGTTGCTGTTATTGAGAAACAGAATGGCTTACCCGAGCTCGAAACAGTTGCAGCTCTTCTCTGGCATATATGGAAAGCCAGAAACAACTTCTTGTTTCGTCAGCAATGCCCCAACGTTGACCAGGTTGTGCAATCTGCGTTAGTAGATGCACGATCCGGTTGGAGCTTCGGTCAAAAGAGGCAGCGGTGTGGGAGAAATCAACATGATTCGGATCAGCAATGACATCCACCAGCCAAAGGCTCTATAAAAGTCAATATTGATGCGGCTTACCTATCTCAATGTCACGACGCTTCGATCACCTGTGTGTGCAGAGATTCCTCTGGTGTCTTGCTCGATGGCTTCGCGCAAACAGTGTCTGCATCTTCGGCACTACAAGCTGAGGTGCTCGGCTTAAATCAAACCTTGCACTTCTTGCTCCAGAGAGGGCGAGGATTGGATCATCTTGAAGTGGAATACGACTGCTCGACTCTTGTAGATGCCATCAACGATCCTGCCCTAACGCCGTGGGAGCACAGAGGCATTCTTCAAGAGATAAGGGATATGAAGCTTCGGTGCCCTAATCTCACCATCATTCACTGCAATAGAGCAGCGAATTTTGTGGCGGACCGGGCTGCAAAGGCCCATCGGGCTTCTCTGCTTTCCTCAGATTGGGTGCAACATCCTCCTTCCTTTTTACAAGATCTTTTGTATTATGATATGCCTATAAATGTAACTTCAAATCTAAGTTTATAATATATTTATGTTTTCGACCCAAAAAAAAAAAGCATGTTCCTTTTGCACCGTAAATCCATTATTAGGCGCACCTTTGAAATTGAAGTCATGAATTGCATCCTCCATATATGCCTCTTCATTTAGCATTGCTCGACCTATACGATTGCCTTTCCCATGATATCAAGTGCCCGTATACATCAATTTTTATTCAGTAGATCCAGCATTCCAAAATCAATCGAGCACGGAGAATCTATATTTTTCTGCATAGGATAAAGAATCTTACCCTGAACTAACAATGCCTTTTGATCTATTTCCATTACTGGCATGATCAGCAGAAATATTCCCCAGAGCATCACATTAACTTCCATGAACATATCCCTTAGATTCCATGAATTCAAGTAAGAAAATACAATCACCGTCAACCCAGAAATACATATGAAAATGTAATAAATCTTAAAAGAAAGTACAAACTGGAAATACAAATATAATGGGGCGATAGATCTCAAAAAAGAAGATAGCATACCTACCTTATGAGACCTTGAATTTCAACTAAGCTTTCGCAAATTTCAACTTATAATTTCTTCATACATGCGAATTTTGAAATGTCTAGCCTTTCAATTGAAATGCACCTATGGATTTTCAACCTTTCCGAGAACTCCAAGCTATCGAGACCTTGAATTTTGACTAATTTTTTGCAATTTTCAATAGATAATACCTTTACAATACCGAATTTTGGAAGATCTAGCCTTTCAATTGAGGTACAACTTTTGATTATCAAGGTTTCCAAATATTTCAATTTGTCAAGACCTCGAATTTCAAGTCAATTATAGCAAATATTGGCAAATAAATACCTCGGATGGCTTAATTGTGAAACATCCAGTATTTGCATAAACTTGCATTTCGAGATCCATAATTCTTCCAAATTGATGGGAGCATTTACGGATTTTGGTAATTTTGATTCTTCAGCATCTGTCAGGTGGGAGTATTCTGAAAGCTCCAATATTGTTGATGGAAGCTTCAAGATGCACTCAAGAATTTTGCAGCCCCAACGTTGTAGTTTCTTGAGATGAGTCAGGTAAGAAGGTGAAGGCAATATAGGAACAAGTGATTGTGTGAAAAAATTGTCGTAGTTATATTTTGTCTAGATTGCACTTAACAATATATTCATAAATTTGCTAGAAAAGGTAGAAAAGAATCAAGTTTCTTGGAAATTTCTCTTTTTGACAAAACTAATTTTTATGAAAGTATAATCTAACATGAAAAACATAGTGCCTTTAATTTATATGGGATAACAACAATAAAAAAAAAATAAACACGTGAAATTCTTAATTATGGTGATTAGATTTTACAAATAAATAGAAAAACTATAGGGAAAAAAAAACAAAGTAAATAAATTTGTGGTCACCATATTAAATTGTAATCTAAAGATTGAGCATAATTTTTTATGAAAATTGGATGGATTTGGTGAAGATAGCGCCATCCTAACAAAAAATCTACGTTTCAAAGTGTGGAATTTTTTCACCTTCAATAATCGATCAATACTCAATAGAGCTTGAGTATACTCACGGCCAAATACGAAAAGCAAGCCGAATTTTTCGTACTTGGGAACAAAACTAACACAATTTTTCAAACATCAAAAAAGCCTACCTTTTACATTTAGGATAAAAATAACACCAAAACACCCAACCTTTGACCCGTGGAAAAATTGACACCTGTTACACATTCCGTCCATTATCATTGCTAAAAAGCCATGGACACCCATTATCGCTCACTGACAGTGGGCCGCATCAATCAACACAAAAAACAACGTCATTTTTTTGTTATAATCTTGATCGAGAAACTTAGAATATAATCTTTGTTACCAAATTTCTAGCATTTTATAAGGGAAACAAAATTGGCTGTGGTCATGATCAACGCGGTCCATCATGCATGTCAACCAATGGGCAGTGTAGACTGACGTGTGGCAACGAAGGTGAGAATTAACAGAGTTGTAACTGGTGTAAGTTTTATACCACGAGTGAAAAATTGAGCTTTTCTCTTGTGAGTTTGAAATGTTGTATTATATTTATCCCACATGCAAAAGATTGGGCTTCTCTTTAGGATTTTTAACGGTTGTGTTATTTTTTTCATGGGAGCAAAAGGTTGTGGTTTTTGTCATTGGGCTGCATAATGTCCACAGACTGAGTAATGAATGTGTTTCAATTATACCTTAAATGTCTTTCATTTTTTGTTTATTTTGTGGTCATCCTAGTGCTCCTCTCCATGCTTCGCACTTCGGATTTATTGTACGTTTAGATAATATATATATATATGAAAATAAATTTAGATAATTTGACTAAACGTCTTATATTAGTTCTATCGAAAGCACTCTGATTTCGACTTATGATAGTACAATGAGTAGGAAAGTAAATCCAACAAAAATATGGAAACAATTAATCAAATAATTTATCTTTTTTGATCGCAAAAGATAGTTAACAAATTTACTTTGAAATAAAATATCCATTCGTTTTTCTTTTGGTTAGTTTAGTTTATTTTATGATATAATATGAAAGACATAATAACGAGACATTGGGTCTAAATTTTTAAATACATGAATTGTCTCTTGAAATTATAATTAGGTTGCTGTTGCGACCTTTTTTTTTCGATGCCCACTTATGCACAGGCGCCTGTGGAGGCTAATAGCTTGACTAAGTCTTTTAGGGTTTAGCCTGGCCTCTCCTAAGCCCACCAATTCACGATTTATGGTCCGAATTTTTAACTTGCAAGTCAATTTCAAATATGAGTCACCACTAATCGATTTGGGATTGGTTGATTAAAAATCCAAGTGAAATATTGGGAGAAATACTTCACTCTTGCACAACCAGAGAAACTAGAATCGGAAACTTGATTACACTAGTTAATTATTAATACCCTATCGGTATCTAATCTTGTTTAAAACATAAGACATTTTAAATTTTCAAATATTTTTCATGCATTTGGGAGAATAAAAACTGTCTTTTTGGCATTTTTTGACTTTTTTAAGAATATGAAATATTTTTGGATTTTTATTATTTTTGGGAAAATAAAAACTATTTTTTTTATTTTTAATAAAATAATAATATATATGTCATTTTAAAAAGATGCGGATCGAATTTGACCAGGCGCCTAGCCCGATTTGAGATTCGACCCGATTGGTCCAGGTCGCGCCTCCCATCCTAGGAACGACAGGCACTCCTTCTTGCCCTTTTCCATCTATGCTCTTGTCTTATTATTTTTTCTCTCTGTTTTGTTTTTTTTTTTTTTTATCTTCACGTGATCCTCTTATTAAAGACCTGTCTACACATGTTAAACCTGATGGGGTGTAACGCCTACTTTTTTCAAATATTTATTGTTTTTTTTGTTAATATCTGGAAAAGTCCCAAACTGGTATATTTGTGAAAAATTTACCCAATTATTTTTTTTATCATCAAAAATGCTTTTACCAAATTTACCTCAAACTAGTACACTTATGACAAATTTACCCTATGTTAGTTTTCGTTAAATTTTACTATCAAATTATTAAGTTAAATAACATGTGACATTTGACTGGTTACCAATTTGAGATTTTACACTTTGTTTATCACAGTTTACAATTTTTGTGATTTTTTTGTGATATTTAATCTAATTTAGCGGAAGGTATATTTGTAACAAATTTACTAGTTTAGAGTTTTTTGCGGTTGAATAAATTAGTTTAGGGTAAATTTATCATAAATGTACCAGTTTAAGATTTTTTTTATGATACAAAATTTGTGACAGATGTATCTATTTGAGATTTTTTATGGTTAAAAAAATAGTATTGAGTAAATTTGTCACATATGTACCAAATTGAGATTTTTCAGGATATTAATCTTTTTTTTTAACTTTTCTTTTCCCTTTTGCCTTTTTTTCTTTTATCTCTCTCTTTTGTCTATTCCTACCTACCCTTCTACACACGTGAGAACAACAGGAGGTGTGCAGGAAATAGCAGAAGAGGAGAGACCCGTTTTGTTCTCCTCACTCTCTCTCTCTCTCTCTCTCTCTCTCTCTGCACATTGTCAGACTAACAAATGATAAACTCCATCCTTTGTACTTCACGGACCGAGAGAGAATAATAAGGGTGCGCATGACAACCATTCTGTTCTAAAAATAGTTTCTGGAACAGAAATAGATTTTTCTATTTCTATTTCTAGAAGAGTTTCTAAGCAAAAATAACCGTTTGATAACGACACAAAATTTCTACTCTAAAAATATAAATTCGTTTTATAACGACATAAAATTTCTTCCTTTCGGATGACGGCGATCGCGAATGGTGGAGACGGACGGCGGCGGCGGCGACCAGCGATCGGCGGTGGTGGCCGGCGACAAGCAGCAGCTGCCGGTGACCAGCGACCGACCAATTGACGAACAATGAGAAAAAATTTGATTTCTCATTTCTGTTCTAGAAATAGAGAAGTAGAAAATTTCTACTTCTGATTTCTATTCCAAACTTATTTCTGAAATAAAAATCTATTCGAGAAATAGAAAATCGGAATAAGTTTATCAAACAGATTTTTATTCTAGAAATAGGTCTGGATTAGAAAAATTATTTATGGAATAGAAATTACTAGTTGTCATGCACTCCTAAATAGATCCCATCCTCTTTTGTTTTTCTTCTCCTTTCATTTTTTTTTTTTTTTTTCTTTCTCTTTTACTTTTCACCTCTCTTTCTCTCTGAGTCTCTCGGATCTCTCCTTTGCACGACATGACCGAAAACCGCCGGTGCAAACGTTAAGAAAAAGGTTCAGACTTAAATAAGAAAATAATATTAAAAAGGGATAAGTGTTCCAAAGTCCTACAACTTGTCACGAAAATGCATTTCAGTCCTAAAACTTGCAAAAAGTGCATTTAAGTCCTAAAACTTGTCAAATTGTTTCAAACAAGTCCTAAGATCGACGCCATTAGCCTTTTTTCCATTAAAAATGCTGACATGGCATTTTAAATAATTTTTATTTTCCACGTGAATTTTTTAATTATTTTTTTAATTATTTTTTTTTTAAAATTAGATTTAAAAACTAAAAAAATTCAAATTTATTCATTTTATCTTATTTTCACCAAAAAATTTAAAAAAATTTAAAATATTTATTAAAAAACATATTTAAAAAGTTAACATTATTTTTTAATTTATTTTTAAAAATTTTAAAAATAAATTTTTTAACTTTTCTTTTTAGTTTTTGTTGAAAATAAGATAAGAATAAATTTAATTTTTTGGTTTTTAAATCTAATTTTTTTTAAAAATGGATAAAAATTAATTAAAAATGAACCTGGAAAATAAAAATTATTTAAAATGCCACGTCAACATTTTTAACGGAAAAGACTAACGGCGTCAATCTTAGGACTCATCTGAAACAATTTGACAAGTTTTAGGACTTAAATGCACGTTTTGTAAGTTTTAGGACTAAAATGCATTTTCGTGACAAGTTGTAGGATTTCTGGAACACTTATCCCTATTAAAAAAGGACATTCAAGAACGAGGAGCCATGCCCAGCTCCCACCACCACCCTCCAACCTAGCTCCCACCAGCACCCTCCAACCTTGCCGGCCGAGAACCAGTCGCTTGCAGTACCATGATGCGTGCTAACAATGAAACGAGGTGAAACAAGCAAAAAGATGTTTGTGAAAATCTACCAAACGTATTCGACAAAACAAGAACACAAAGGACAATCAAGAATGAATGCATAAATCTCAACCGGACATTTCATCAAACACGTAGGGTGCATCGGCAAATGGGATTTAGAGATGAGGACAACGAACTCGAATTCAGGCCGTGATTCAAAGCTAACGACACCCGATGCCTTGCAATCGGAGTTTGCACCTAAATGAGGTCGAAGACTCATCCCACCCGAAGGATGGTGGCTCGGCCGACGGGCCCGAAACAGAGTATGAAAACAGGGTGTTATAGGCATTTAGTTGAAGGAGCCCTACCCGGCTTGGCGACGTCGGGCGGCAGACGAGCTCGATAGATCGGGCTATATCCACACTCGTCGCTTGTCTCTGAGCCGGGATCCTCGGGAATCCGACCCCAAACTAAAAACGAGACCAACCCGAATGGAACCTACCGCAGCTTTTGACGCGAACAAAGCGTGACGATGGCCGGCAACTTTCTCCTACAGTCCACCCTCACTCGCGACTCTCAAGTATCTTTCCAGCCTCTCCTCAGATCTGGCCTTCTCTCTGGCTTGCTTACTCTCAAGCCTCCCCTGACATCTCTCGGGGGAAGTTCTCTGAGTTTTGCTACCTCCTAATGGAGATCACAACCCGCCTATTTATAGGCGAGGAGGGTCCAGTCGACGGAGAAGCTTTGGCCGTCGGTCCTTGGCTCGCCGACTTGACTCTCTTGGCCGAACCGGTCTCCCATCTCTTCTTCTTCGCAGAGGCATGCTTAGCATTGAAGGCGAGCATTGATGGCGCCTGAGAAACATCCCGTCCGTCACCTGTCTACCCTCCTCTCTAGGCTGTCTGCACCTATCTCCTTCTCTACATGCGTGAGTCGTAGAGAAGAGGAAGGAAGGAGGAAGTAGGAGGCATAGGGGCCGGGCCTAGGTAAAATAAATGGTGGAATGGGCCGGCCCACGTGTGAGGAATAAGGAGGAAAGGAGGGGAGCTGGGCGTGAAGGCCCAACCCCCGTGGGCTGCTTCTCTCTCTCTCTCTTAATAAATTATCCAAAGTGAAAAATAAATGAAATAAAATAGGAAATAAAGCTTAATGGATGCAAATACAAATTAAGACCTAATTGATACAAAAATGATTTTTGTTAGGACTGAATTGGTCCCTAATTTTCTTATGCAATTTAATTCTAAATACTTAGTTAAAATTTAAGTGTCAATAGTTGCACATTAAAGATATAAATAAGTGCTAGTCTTTTGAGCTCCAACTTGAGTCGAACAAAATGATGGATTAAAAGTAATAGAGTCAAAACTATTACTAATTTCACAAATACAATACAATCACATAATTAATTTTATGAGAAATGTGGGCATGGTTATTTTTATCATATTAAGTCTTTAACACCATGAGATTAGAATTCTATGATTCCTATACCCTAAGTGGTCATGGTTCACAGTACCAGAGTGAGGTTATTTATTGCATGTGTCGAGCACGTAACTGAATCAATTATACAAATTCACGATCTTGTCAATGTAGAATGCCTCCAACATGCATCTAATAAATTTGAAAGTACCTCATTCTTGGAGAAAACTTCATAACGTAGACTTTGTTTAAGAAATTTCTTAGATAAGCCGCAATACTTTCTAAGGGAGAGCAATCTTCTACTCTATAATCACGTCAATAAAACGTCAAAAGGACAATAATATTATTAGGTTCTTTGTTCACTAGAGCAAGCACTAAGTAGAGTACCAACATCACCTCATGGACTTAGGGAGCAAAAGAAGAGAACCCGTTACCTTCTTTCACTTTAGCACTTTATGGACTTCCTGGAATTCTCATAACCTACTACAGTAATGAGGTTCCTGTTGGTTTTCCTCGCGAACAATTTCCCTATCAAGATCACATAACTAAATCAATAACAGTCCCAACACTCTAGATCAGTCCTGCTCAGCCCCGTCGCAGTCACCTGGATTTCCAAGCTATCCTTGCGGCATCAGAGGAATTTCCTATGAATTCCAATTCCACCAGTGACTCGGCGAGTTGCCCAATTGTTCCACAAACTCACACCGAGTTCCTTGTATTCTTGTTCGTTCTTGCAGGTTTTCCAGCGAAATCTTCATTGAGCTAGCAACCCTGGAAGCTCACCAACTTGTTGCGGTCTCAGTTCGGTCCCTTTGCGTTGTCTAGTCCCCTCAAGGAAGTATGGCTGTTCACCCACATTTGTTTAAGTTCCCCATCAGCTGCCCTCGCCTCACTTGTGGTTTTCTTTGATTGACCTCAGTTGGTTTGCGCAGGTACGTGAATTGTTGTTTAACCTTTCGTGATGAATTGGCTCCATTACTTTTTTTTTCTTTATATGCGCAATTAAGCCTGAAGCTGTTTTGGTTCTATTCAATCGTCCCCTACACCAAGGCAAATTGGGTTTTTGGACCTCTAGACACTAAGGTCGAACCCCAATATTGTCTTGCGTGGCTTGCTATGGTTGATCCGATTTAGCACGTTATCAATGATGTGATCAATTCTAATCATGGCATGTATTTTAATGCATCGTTATTGTATGTCATTGTCTCATGCATATTTAGAGTTTAGGAATGTTCATGTAGTGCATGTCATTTAGAAAATTATATGTTCTTAGGTTTTTTTTTTAATAATCATGTCATATAGAAATTATTAATTGTTAATGGTATTACATGCATCATCTGCATTGCACATGGTTCAATATTAATACCTGGTGCATTAGATCAAATTATAGTCCTAGGACTTAAACTTGCTGTTTTCATAAAATAAAAATAGCACTTCATATTGGTTTGTATCATAGGATTAGCTCATGGTTAGTTCTAAACTATTGCATGCGCATTTAATTTATAGACTTTAGGGGCATTTGTCTTTTACTAAGAAAAAGAAAAAAAAAATACATTAGTCAGTCTCATCTACGTTACATTAATTAGGAGGAATAATCTAGTATGGATTGCATATTAATGAGTCATGTCATGCATAACACTCATGCACACTCTATTTGCATATTTTTCTAAAGTAATGGTTTGCAAAAGTGTCATGGTGATGGATAGGGCTACACTTTATTCGCTTAGTTCACCTAGTTTCTTAAAGTCTTCTGCAATCTATTTACTGCATTCATTATTGGGTGTTACATTTTTGAGTGCACACCCATGTGATCACCCCTCACATGTTAGAGGCATAAGGTAAAAATGGATAAGGATTACATGCAAAACATTTTTGAAATAAAGAGAAATGTACCTAAAGAACGTTAGATAAATCTAGTATAACTAAGTCCCGTACTCATGAATCTCTTATTCACATAAGTAAAATGTATTACTTGGGTGTCTAATTGACCCTAATCAATTAGTGGCAGCTCCAAATGGCAAGTTTAAGTATATGTTGAATTGAGTACCAAGTTGCGATTGGTAGGGCTTGGGAGAGCTCATGCTAAACATGAGTAGTGGCATCATGAGAGGAATTTTCATTCTCGTTTAGTAGTCCATTAGCTTTCCCTTAGGTGCTCCACCTTTAGGAAGATCGTGACATACGCTTAATTGATTTACTTGATCAACTACATGAAGCATATGTCTTCTTGAAGATAGACTTGAGAAGTGGACACCATCAAATTTGAATGTGTTATGGAGATGAGTGGAAGACCACTTTCAATACTATTAACTATGAAAATGAGTAATGCAGTTCTCTTCATGTTGAGCATGTATGCTTTCCCATTGTGTGTTCTTGTGGACGACTAACAAAAAGAGAGAAAAGATAAAAGCAAGAAAATTTGTCCAAATAGTTTGATGCTTTTTCTCAGCGAGAAATTGGCACCTAAACTTTGATATATGTTTAATCTAATCCCTAGATATCCTTGAACTTAGATTAATAAAAAAAAAACAGCATTGACCATTTTCATATGGTCCAAGAACTAAATTGAATATGTGCAAAAAGTATAAGGATGACATTGAACAAATTAAAAGTTCAAGAACTATATTGCACATAAGTCAAAGTTCAAGGATCATTTATGTCATTATGCCTCTAAGATATCTAGATATATGAGAGGATCATTTTATTATCTGAATTGGGGCACCTTCCTAATGCATCAGTTTTCAAATTGGTCAAAATTGATCGAGATGTTAGGCGATCACTCTTGGAGACTAATGTTTATCCCTTGCACATAGTGGGAGAAATAATATGACGAAAGAGGCATTAAAAGAACACTTAAAAAGATTTCGATAGATTATAAAATGTAGACGTGCATTCCAATTTCCATATCCTCCCATATGCTCAATATCATGAGTCTTTTATCAAGTAATGGAATAAACTCTAAACAATAAGCAATAAATTCTATCATTACCAATAGCTAAATTAACTGCAATAAGATCTCAACCGTGCAAACATTGATTCCAAGACTTCCAACCGCGGTGTATACATCCATTCCAAGCCAACTCCGACTGGTAGTGCGTCGGATTAGTCTGATGAGGGTCGCGCGGTGGTGGGGAGGAATGGCCGAGCCGGGTGTGATGATCGCGTGTGAATGTCTTCTCCCCCCTGCCCTGCGAGAACAAATCCTCTTTATCCTCTGATTTTCTCCCTCTCTCACGCCACGCCCATGTCTTCTTATCTTCTTATCCCTCGACTTTTGCCATGTCCTGTGGGTGGCCCATGCTTGTTTCCTTCTTTCTATTTTCTTTTCTTTTCTTCTTGTATTATTTACCTCGCCGACTGGTTTCATTTCTTCTTTGCTCTTCATTGAGCCAACAGAGTTTAGCAGGCAAACACCGAGTGGCTTTGCCGAGGAATCCAAGCTGCAAAAACTTTCAGCATTGCATATAGGAGTGAGAATCCACATTAGACCAATTGCTCATATGATCGTAAGTAGGAAGTCTACTAAGGATCACTAACAATGTCTATGCCAATCCATTTCAAAGCTCCTGCTTCTGACATTCTTCCAAGTATCAGCAGTAAGATAAAGAGCCCTTTTAAGGAAGCGCCAGACAATACTATCATCAATGGCAGCATTTGTCTTGAAAAATTCCACTGAAATGACAGAAGGCCACACCCATTCAAATTCACAGAACACAGCTTCCTCTGTAGCATAACGATCAAAACCTAAATCGCAAACAACTTTTTTTGAATAAAGACTCAAAGGACCTCCATGTAAGGGCGACCATGATACCGATTTGAAATACAATCGTCCAAATTAGTGGGCACTATATTAAACTGATTGGCCAGATTTTTAGTATTTCAGAAACCACTTAAGTTAATGGACAGTTTCAGCTCAGCTCTGCAAAGCTTCTG
The DNA here is from genome assembly GCA_014182375.1 of Eucalyptus virginea. Classification (NCBI taxonomy): domain Eukaryota; kingdom Viridiplantae; phylum Streptophyta; class Magnoliopsida; order Myrtales; family Myrtaceae; genus Eucalyptus; species Eucalyptus virginea. Next base: position 33,587,808 of record CM024521.1, read on the forward strand.
TTGAACCTAAATTAGGGCAATGTGAGACAACAAAATGCGAACATCCTTTACCGTACCGAGGATGCATTGTCAGCCTTTGGTCCACGAAACATCGAGCTCCTGGTCCACTGATGATTTTGTTTCTCTAGAAGTGCCTATAGAAACTCTCTAAAATATTTCAGCATTTACATCACCACCACCGGAAAAATAACCATATCTGGCTAGTGAATGAAATGAAATTAATCTAGCAACTAACATCAGCAAAATATTCCTAATAATACCCCAAAGCTTACGGATCTTTTTTCCTTTTGAATTCTCTCAAACCAACAGATAGGCATCTAACATTGTCCCAACCACGAAAGCTTTGATCTATTTGGTATAGTGAATTCAACTTCGGTTGCTTGCTTGTGGGATACAGTATGATTTTTTCCCTATTATTATGTGCTATTCATATAAATAAAGATAGGATAATTGTCCAGAATTCCTAAACATATTGTACGATGACCAATTCAATCATAAACCTTTTAACTATGCCAATTTAGCCATAAGCCTATTATGCGACAGCTAATTTAGTCCTTAATTTTTAATTGTACTAATTTAGTCTCAACTCTTTTAATGATTTGCTAATATAGTCATACCGGGTAATTATGGCCGAAAATTGCTAAAGGCAAATTATCAAAAGGTTTAGAATTAAAGTAGCATATCATCGAAAGATTTAGGACTAAATTAGCTATCATATAAAAATTTTAGGGGTTTTTGGACAATTTTCTTGAATAAAGACAAAACATCAAATGGTATATGGAATAAAGGAAAGTTTCCTCCGGAATGTTATGGAAACGCTTCCGGTTTTTTTCTTTTCAGCAAGTAAATGCACTAATAAGAGCTTGTGCATAATATTAGGGATTATCTCGCAGTGCAGTCGATTACATTAGAAGACATTCTCATTCATATCTATCTATCATTTGACTATTTGCTTGACTCAAGTTTAGGCAAATGACAGATGGCATTACTAACTCTACAGATATTAACCACAACACTACGAGAAGAGTCTTTCTTGCATTTAGCATTTCTCAACCGATACAATGACCTTAATCAGCCAATGCAGGCAACTTTGTGACATAAAAACTATGGAACACAATGGTTGGATAAATTTTGTCCCAAGTCAATAGCGTATGCATACCAAGAGATGCCCCTCTCAACATGTTTCTTTTGCATCGTAAATCCACTATTAAGTGTACCTTAGAAATTGAAGTCATGAACTGCATGGTCAGCATAATGCAAACCAAAACCCCGCATCAAAAGGACCTCCATATATGCCCCTTCATTTAGCATTTCTCCACCTATACGATTACCTTTCCCATGCTATCGAGTGCCTATATACAACAGTTTTTATTTAGTAGATCCAGCATGAATCAATCAAACACGAAGAATCTACATTGTTCTACATAGGATGAAGAATCTTACCCGAAAGACTGATGACGAATGATGCGCTTAGAAGGCCTTTTGATCTACCTACATTACTGGCATGATCAGCAGAAAAAATCCCCAAAGCATCACACTAACTTCCATGAATATCTCCCCAAATTCCTTGAATTCAAGTAAGAAAATAAAAACGCCGTCAACCCGGAAATACATATGAAAATGTAATAAATCTTAAAAGAAATTATGAACTGGAAATACAAATGAAAATGGTGCGATAGATCTCAAAAGAGAAGATAGCTCACCTACTTTATGAAATTTTGTTAGGAAATGTGGATCATCTCAACTATTCTGACTCATCCTAGTCATCTTCTCTCCATTTTTTGCGAAACCTCGATGACACATTCATGATGAGATGTGGCAATCGATTTTTGGTAGCATGCATATCTTTAGTATTTAATATCTTTAGACCCTCAGATTTTGGAAAGTCAAGCCTTTGAATTGAAGGGCAACCGGAGATACCTATCTCTTTCAAGAGCTCCAACTTATCGAGACCTTGAACTTCCACTAAGCTTTCACAGTTTTCAACATATAATTTCTTCATACATGCTGATTTTGAAAGGTCTATCCTCTCGATTGAAATGCACTCACGGATTTTCAGCCTTTCCAAGAACTCCAAGCTATCAAGACCTTGAATTTCCAATAATTTTTTGCAATTTTCAACAGTTAATTCCTTTACACTCCCGAATTTTGGAAGGTCTAGCCTTTCAATTGAAGTGCAATTTTTTATTATCAAGGTTTCCAAATATTTCAATTTTTCAAGACCTTGAATTTCAAGTAAATTATAGCAAATATTGGCAAATAAATACCTCAGACGACTTAATTGGGAAACATCCAATAATTGCATAAACCCACATTTTGAGATCCATAGTTGTTCCAAATTGAGGGGAGTGCTTATAGATTTTGGTAATTCTGATTCTTCAACATCTGTTTGGGGGGAGCATTCTAAAAGCTCTATTACTATCGATGGAAGCTCTGAGATGCACTCAAGAATCTTGCAATCCCAAAGTTGTAGTTTCTTGAGATGGGTGAGGTAGGCAAGTGAAGGCAATCTAAAACTTCGACAAGTGATGCTCAAACTCATTAAGCTAGAAGGAAGATCTGGTAGTGATTGGAGCTTCTTACAACGATGAAGTTCCAGCCTTTGTAGGGAAGAAAGATTACTGATGCTTTTTGGTACTTCAAAAATATCGGAGCATGCAACATCTAACTCTCGGAGCTTTGTCAGCCTTCCAATACCATTGGGTAATTCTTTTAACCTAGTCCAACCCGTATACAGAATTTCTAGATTCTGCAAAGCCCCTACACTTTCCGATAATTCTTTCAGCTGGGTGTCACTAATCTTCAAAATTTCTAGATTCTGTAAGGCCCCTATACCTTCTGGTAATTCTTTTATCCTAGTTTCACTAATCTCTAGAATTTTTAGATTCTGCAAAGCCCCTATACTATCCGGTAATTCTTTTATCCCACTGCTCCTCAGATCTAGAATTTCTAGATTCCGTAGAGTCCCAATACTCTCTGGTACTATAGAAATTTTGGGACAATATTGTAGGAGGAGTTGCTTTAATGCTTCTAATTTACCCACTTCTACTGGCAACTCCTTCAGCATTCTACAAAACCCCAAGTCCAAGCATACTAAACTCTTCATGTCTCCAATTGAAGAGTCAATTTGTTCTACTTCCTCACAATTTTGGAGGATCAAAACCTCTAAATTTGTAAAAGCTGAGAGGAAGAAAGTTCCTTTCAAAGACCGGCATTCAGTAAGGTTGAGAAATTTTAGCTTCTTTGCCATCTGACAAAAAAAAAAAATTGTCAAGGAGTTAGCATAGATTAATTATGATTAATAAAAGAAACCAAGAAAAAAAAGGGCTTGTTTTTCCATCTTACCATGATGGAACTCCACCCTCGCCATTCATCTAGAATCTTGCCTCTTGACAAGTCGAGTATAACTAGGTCCTCTAGATTAAAATTGTTTGCTTCAAAAGTCGAGGGACAATTCCACCATTGAAGCCATTTCAACTCCTCGGTAGAGTTCTGAAAATCTCCACTAAAATGTGCCCCACTCACGTGAAGGAACCTTAGACTCGTTAAATTCTTAAATTGTTCACTTGTGTGGATATCGTCATCTTGGTCATCTATTTTGCCGGAGCATTCTGAACTGCTTTTGCTAAGATAAATGGCCTTAATCTTTTCAGTTCCCTGTAAGTAAGAATCAATATTCATCTGTAATATTTATATCAAATTAAGTAATCTAATAACATTTGTTCACATTGCTATGAACATGCACGGTTGTTTTAAAAAGACTAGCAAAGCGAAGTTACGACTTTCTATTTTGGCCAATAAACAGAATTTATAAAGGCCAACAAACTGAAGGATATCAACTTCGATTTCATATTTAAAATTTTCATGCTGGAGGATGTAACTGCGATTTCATCTCGAAAAACTTCAAAGAGCAGTTTTTTTTCTTTTTTAATCCAAACTGATAAGAAAACTGATAAGAAGAGCGGTTATCCATTATATGTATATGTATATAAAAGAAAACTGATAAGAAGAGGTTTGATTGTGGTGTACACAACAGAAGTGAAAATTTATGAACAAATGATTGTGTGAAAAAAAAAAATTTTGTCGTAGTTAAATTTTGTCTAGGTTCCACTTAACAATATATCCATAAATTTGTTAGAAAAGGTAGAAAAGAATTAGGTTTCTTGAAAATTTCTCTTTTTGACAAATTTATTAATGTAAAATCTAACAATGAAAAACATAGTGCCTCTAATTTATATGGGATAACTACAATACAAAAACATAAACTGGTGAAATTCGTAATTATAGGGATTAGATTTTACGAATAAATAGAGAAACTATAGAAAAAAAAGGAAAGTAAATAAATTTGGGGTCACCATCTTAAATTGCAATCTAATAATTGAGCGCAATTTTTTGATGAACATTAGACAGATTTGGTGAAAATAGCACCGTCCTAACAAAAAATCTATGTTTCAAAGCGTATAATTTTTCACCTTCAATAATCAATCAATACTCAATAGAGCTTGGGTGTACTCACGGCCAAATACGAAAAACAAGCCCAGTTTTTTGTACTCGGAACAAAACTAACACAATTTTTCAAACATATATTAAAAAAAAAAAAAAAAAGCCTACCTTTTTACATATAGAATAAAAATAACACCAAAAAACCCAACCTTTGAAAAAAATTGACACCTGTTACACATTCCGTCCATTATCATTGTTAAAAAGCCATGGACACCCATTATGGCTCAAAAACAGTGAGCCGCATCAACCAACACAAAAAAACGATGTCATTTTTTAGTTATAATCTTGATCAAGAAACTTAGAATATAATCTTTGTTATCAATTTCTAGCATTTTATAAGGAAAAAAATTGCTGTGGTCATGATCAACGTGGTCCATCATGCATGCCAACCAATGGGTAGTGTAAGATGACATGTGGCAATTGAAGGTGAGAAGAGAGTTGTAACTAGTGTGAGTTTTATATCACAAGTGAATAATTGAGCTTTTGTCTTGCGAGTTTGAAATGTTGTATTATTTTTATCCCACATGCAAAAGATTGGGCTTCTCTTTAGGATTTTTAAAGGTTGTGTTATTTTTGTCTTGGGAGCAAAAGGTTGTGCTTTTTTTTTTTTTTTTTTTTTTGGGGGGGCTGCATAATATCCACGGACTGAGTAATGAATGTGTTTCAATTATGCCATAAATGTCTTTCAATTTTTGTTTATTTTGTGGTCATCCCAGTGCTCCTGTCCATGCTTCGCACTTTGGATGGTTTTTTTTTTTTTTTTTTTATTGTACTTTTAGATATAATATATATAATGTAAATAAATTTAGATAATTTGACTTAATGTCTTTTTTTGTTCTATCGAATCACTTTGATTTCGACGCATGATAGTACAATGAGTAGGAAATGAATCCAGCAAAAATACGGAAACATTCAAATAAAATAATTTACCTTTTTTAATCGTAAAAGTTAGTTAACAAATTTACTTTGATATAAAATACATTCATTTTTCTTTTGGTTAGTTTAGTTTATTCTATGATATAATTTGTAAGACATAATAACTAGGCATTGGCTCTGAATTTTTAAATATATTAATTGTCTCTTGACATCATAAATAGGTTGCACATTGAAGATACAAATAAGTGCTAGTCTTTTGAGCTACAATTTGAGTCGAACAAAATGATGGATTAAAAGTAATAGAGTCAAAAGTATTATTAATTTCACAAATATAATACAATCACAGAGTTGATTTTATGAGATATGTGGGCATGGTTAGTTTTATCATATTAAGTCTTAACACCATGAGATTATAATTCTATGATTCCTATATCCTAAGTAGTCATGGTTCACAGTACCAGAGTGATGTTATTTATTGCATGTATCAAGCACGTAGTTGAATCAATTATACAAATTCACGATCTTGTCAATGTAGAATACCTTCATCACGCATCTGATAAATTTGAAAGTACATCATTCTGGGAAAAAACTTCGTAAGGTAGACTTTGTTTAAAAAATTTCTTAGATAAGCTGCAATACTTTTTAAGGGAGAGCAATCTCCTACTCTATAATCACGTCAAAGAAACGTCAAAAGGACAATAATATTATTAGGTTCTTTGCTCACCTGAGTAAGCACTAAGTAAGGACCAAAATCACCTCATGGACTTAGGGATAAAAAGAAGAGAACCGGTTACCTTCTTTCGCTTAAGTACTTTCTGGACTTCCCGAGATTCCCATAACCTACTCCGGTAATGAGGTTCCTCTTGGTTTTCCTCGCGAACGATTTCCCTACCAAGATCTCTTAATTGGTCATGCATTTTGAGCACATGATCATCTCCAACTTTTATTAATGACATAAATCTCAATACTTCAATTCCCTCCTCCGGGAAAAAGCCACAAGCATCCCACATGTACGATGCAATTCTTCCATTGGTGCCAATGAAAAAGCAAGCTATATCCAAAAATATTTGCTTCTGTCCATGCTCCAATGCTTCATAACTTATCCTCAACTTTTCTCGCACTTTCTTAAAAGGGACTTTTTGTAACTTGTTTATCGTACCACGCCATAGCGTTGGCTTTTTTCCGCATAGGAATGAACCTAAAACCTCAAGAGATAAGGGAAGCCCTCCGGTAGTGGATACAACCTTGTGAGTGTCTTCCTCAAATTCACTTGGAGGAGAGTCCCTTCGAAATGCATGTCTACAAAATAGAATCAAAGAGTGATTCATATCTAGTTCTTTATGTTCATAGCTACGGTCCACCCTAGCATTGTCAAGAATAGTCTTGTTTCTGGTCGTAATGATGATCCTACTCCCTGAAGAAAACCAATTATGATTTCCAGCCAAAGCCTTCAACTGATCATCATCATCCACATCATCAAGAAGAATGAGGATTCTCTTACCTTCAAACTTGGATGAGATGAGCTTGATCCCTTCATCTTTATTATGAACTAGATTTTTTTGCTTCAATATATCAGAGATTAACTTATTTTGCAAATACTCAAGACCATTAAGCTTACATGATTCCCTAATATCTGCAATGAAGCTGTGATATTGAAATTGATTGAAGAGCTTGTTGTATATAGCTTTAGCAAGAGTTGTCTTACCAATGCCTCCCATTCCATGGATTCCAACAAATAGGGTAGCGCTAAACTTCTTATCTACAAATTCCATAACCTTCTCCACATGATTATCGATTCCAACCAAATTTTCAGGAATAACCAACTCAAACTCTTTCTTTAACTCGCTCAACACTTTTTGGACAACCTTTTTCACTAATTCTCCTTCGTACCTGTCAAATCCAACAAGAGTTCAAATATGTCGCAATAATAAATAATAATTTTATATCGCTTATCTAATGAGACGATAATAAAGATAATAAATAAATTGGGGCAAAAATAGAAAAAGAATTTTTTTGTCACACCTCAATATAATCTTATATGCAAAGACTAAAGTTGGAAATGACGGTGGTTTCTTTAGACGGCGTACCTCATTCCACTAATCTTAACATAATTTGCTGAGCCAAAAGAAACTTGAGAGGATCCTTAATGAATCTCGAACATTGTATTTATTCTAGATGTGAATCAAATTTTAAACTCGTGGTTTGTTAATGATTTTTAGAAGTGACCTCTGTTAAAGATATTAGGATGACCTAGACATGACTTTGATAACCCTTTTGAGTATTTGAATAAGCAAAAATCTAATCAGCCGGCCTGATATGAGAGTTCAGCCATCAATCAATAAACAAGTCATAATTTTTGACACCAGAGGAATTCGACTCATGTAATACCAATCCGGAAAGTCATTTCGAGTGCTACATTGAGAACTACCTAAATACAATTGAGGGGTTTTCTCCTTATTTGTGCAATTCTACACTATTGCAAATTTCTAATCATGTTGTGAATTTACCATCATTCTAGTTTCGTGTTCTTATTTGTTTCCATTGGATCAAGGGATGATAACAGGCTGTACTTTGTTTTCCCTCTGAGTACCTATGTTCTATGATTTTCATTCATCTAATATTGACTGGGAAGTGGAAGAATACTTTTTCCCTAAAATAAAACAATATTTAATTTAATGCAGGTGTTTGAGATAGACATGTTGTGTTGAAGATAGGAAAATGCATTGAGAAATATTCAAACAACATTAATGATTTAATAATGTAACTTAAGAAGATTTTTTCTTTTTTTTATCGGTATGTAACTTAAGTAGATAAAGAGTTATGGCTTTGATAATCAACATGCACGGTATATGATGTTATGAAATTTAAATTGGAACCACCAATGAGTTGTGCAATTAATCTTAAATAATTGTCATTAGAAAATTCTGGGATGAAGAGTAATAAAGCCTATACCATAAACCAAAAAAAAAAAGGCACTGTTACAAAAATCTTTGGATATAAAAATAAAAATTTATTTAAAAAATCTTATTTAATTCAAGTGAATTGGATCGTAACAGTGAAATCTATAATCAGATTGATCAACATCATTAAAGTTAAAAACTACCAAAAGAATAACTGATAGAACTCATGCATCGCAAGACGTTACTACTAGCAAGGTCTTACTGCCTTTTCTATTAAATAAAAAAAGGAAAAAGGAAGCAGGTTGGAATTAGAACAAAAATTAAATGCCCAAACAAATTAAAAGAAAGTAGAGAATGTTTTGGTGAAAAATGAGGTACCCTTTGGCTTCCCATCCCTTTAAGTCACTGACTTCTTTGAGTGCTTGCTTCCATTTCTCCATAATCTTTGGGTTGAAACGCTTCTCACGTGTACGAAATGCTTCTCCAAAACTCTCGATTTGATGTCGCACGTGAGCTGGTTTCACTTTGTAGAATATGGGCAACACTAGATGCCTTGTGTTATTATTCTTGCACTCCATTATTTGAACCAATTCATCAAGGCACCATTTGCTTGAACCATAATTCACAGAGATAATAGGGATCAGGATCTTACTATTCTTGATGGCTGCAAAAAGATCCGGACCGATCTGCTCACCTTCGCGGAGTTCATCATCATCTCTAAAAGCACGAATCCCGGCATCATCGAGTCCGTGGTAGAGGTGATCAGTAAAGTTTTCTCGAGTATCTGGACCTCTAAAACTCAAGAATACATCATACCGGTTTCCAGTCGGCACGGTCGACGAACTAGATGCACTGGAAATAGTTTCTGTCGGCGCGGTTGGGGAACCAGATACGCCAGTGTCGCTACCTTCTCCATCTCTACGCACACTTATCTTCTTTTTGAGGAAATTGAACAAGAGACCCAAGAGAAGGATAGGCGCCACGAGCACGGTGAAAGAGTGCTCAAAAATGGGAAGATACATGTCTTGTTTGCTCAGACTCTGGCCTCAATTTTTCCTCTCTGACCGTGAAGAAAACCAAAAGGCCTCCGAGGAAATACGAAATGCCATCTTGTTGCCCCCGGTGTAGGTAGGTATGGTAATTCGTTGAATGACGCGTGGGAGCAGACAATTCATTGACCGGGAACAGTAACCACGCGCTTGGAGTCGTTGCTTTTCGTACGGTTGAAAGTTTTTAGTGCACTCGAGAAAATATCAATGAGGAAATTTCGATTCAGAAAGCAAGAAACAAAACCAAAAAATAAAAGATAAAGTGCTGTCATGGTGCTTGTCGGACAAGTGGGCAAAACGATAAAATAAATGTCATGTCGACAACATTAGCGTTGGACAGAGGACCCCCACCAGTGCTTTAGCGTGCCTTCGTGTTGTCGGCAAGGTTTTTGTTAAAAAAGATTCCCTCGAGGAGAAACGATGTCTTTCGGTGGCAAGAAATCATTCACTGCTGCTCCTTCCTGCTTTACCCCTTCTTTGCCCGTAACTCAAGGAAGTCCACTCCAGAAGATGAATTAATGAAAAATCATCCTGTAGATCCTATGTTGCCATTACTATCTTCACTTTGATTCTGATTACAACTCATCACATCTTACAAAGAAAAGGGGCTAGTCTGTGCAATGTCTAGGCTGGCACAACCTAGTTACCACTCATTGGGTAGGGTTTTGTCAACGCATGTTAGGAAGAGCAAAATGCTGAGTTTAAGTCTCTTCCAAACTATGGCCATTCATGGCCACAAAGACTTCTTGTAAAACATGAGTGTAATAAGTAAAGTTGCTGGTGTAGTATGAAAACTGATAAACTATGGCTTAGGTGATGAACAAAGAGTATGTGGTGGGAATTACTACAGCAGAAAATAAAGCGAACAAAAGAAAAAGTTGTCCTAGAATTTGGAGTAGAATTAAGAATGTTAATTCCATTCTTTTTTATGGGGGTGAGAGAAGAATGTTACTTCACTATTGTCTTGAGTACAATATCTCCAATCGCCAAAAACTCACATTTTTATTTTAATATATATTATCAGAAATAAAGAAAAATAACAGAGTTCATAGCATGTTATCAACATGAGCAGCGGCTTGCTGTCTTTTGCGGTTGTTCTCTTCCCTAACTGAGGGTTTTTGTGTTTCTGGAGGCCGGTTGTTCATGCTGTGCTTTTTGTGTCCCTTTGTGTTTGCTGTTTTTGGTTGCCGGTTGTGACTTTTACATCACAGCATCCTTCCACTCATAACATTCTATCGAATTTAAGTGTAAGTTTTGATACCATGACCTTTTGTTCAGTTGGTCAATGCTCTATATATTTATTACCTTTCACCAAAAAAAATAATGAAGTTCATATTATCAAATCGAGCAAATGAAAGTACTATTCCTTGAAGTTTTCTTGGTGAACAAAATTACTATTTCTCTGTTAATAAATGTTAAGACATTCATTTTGACGACCCATTTAATCATTCATTAATTACATATAAAATTAGGGATTGATTTTTAACCCCTAAACATAATGATTTTCATCAAATTGCATGGCATGTAGAGATTAGGAGCCTTTGCAATACTAGTATTAAAATTTATTTTAAAAAAAAATCATTTAAACAAAAGAAGAAGAAGAAGAAAAACGACAATTGGGCCGGCTCAGCCTCTTTTCCTTTCTTCTTTTCCTTCTCGCTGGGCCGGCCCAACTTTTTCTTTCCCAGCCTCTCCCTCCCCTCCTCTCCCTCACGCACTCTGCAAGAGGGAAGCTCGGCCACAGAGAAAGGAGGCTGGGTTCGGAGTGGAAGAGAGGGAGGTGCGAGAGAAAGGTTGAGCGAACGATTGAGAGTGGGAGCGGCGCGAGAAGTCGAGAGTCGAGAGTGGGTAGAGAGCAAGAGAGAAGCTCGGCCACGCTCGAGACCCTGCTTCCCGGCGTCCGTTCTTCTGGTAAGTCTGTTTTCTTTTTTTAGTTCAACCCCCTTCGACCCCAGGATCCCGTCTCGACGACACCAAGGCGCCCGGTCACGGCTCGATCAGTCCCAGGCCCGCCTGCTGTCCGCCGTCGCCGAGCCGGGTAGGGCTCCATCACCCGAGCCCATAGGCGCCCTCCGTGTCCCTCTGTTTTTAGGGCCGCCGGACCAGGGCTCGCGGTTCTGCGGTTCGTTCGAGTTCCAACCCTGGCGGTGCTGTGTTTTGTTGCCTCTGGACCCTGCTTGGTTGTCTATTTCTATCTCGATCGCCGTGTGATGTCCCGGTCGAGTTATCGTTTGCCCTCCAGTCGACGCCCGCCGGGTGCTCGATGAAATGTCTCTGTGATACCCCTGAAAGTCATGTCCATCTTGCTAAAACCGTAGATCCCTTTATTCACATTTTGTCGGTTTTTATAGGTCATTGTCGCGATTCCATGCTTCTATCCTTCATTACGGTTACTTTCGCGCGCGTGGTGTGTTATGCGTTCATCGTTCAGGTGATGGATCGTGGCCAACCATGACTTTCATAGAGGGTGAGGGTGGATGGTGGTGGACCAATGAGAAGCGTTCAGTTCTGCATCTTCAGTAAGAAGGATGGAGGTTTAGTCTTAATCTTGCCGGCTTTTGCTTAAGATGAATGAATATGTGGATCTGTTAAGACTCCGGGCGTGACGTGGGTGCAGACGTTCGTGAGAAGTGAGGGGGAGATGGACCATGTTTGGAAGAGGGCTTAGAGAGAGAAGAAAATAGAAAATAACTTTGCAAAGGGTAATAAAAGAGAGAGAAAGAGACGAAAAGGGGGAAAATTAGATAAAAAAAAAGGGGAAGCGTGCATGAGTTTTGTGGATTCAGGCTCAGCGTGGGTTCAATGAGGTTGGGCTTGACTTGTTTGTTGAGAATCGGGCCCGTTCGTTTTTATTTAATTTTCTTAGGATTTCGGGCTTTGACTTTGATGGGCTTGGACTGAATTGTGAGCTGTTTTCATATTGGGTTTGATGGTTCTAACTAAAGTGGGCATAGACTTGGGTTTGTTGTGGCTTAATTGGGCTTTGATTCCGGTGAGCCGATTCCATTGTTTAGGCTTTTGTGTCCATGAACCCAACTCGTGGACCAGACTACAGCCCATATTCAGACAGAGCCCCAGGCCAGCCCGGTGTCCCTATTTTCGGATAATTTTTTAAAAAAATTAAAAAATTTAGAATAATTGAAAATTCTAATTTTTTTTTTTCCTGAAAATCAGAAAAAACTTAAAATTTGGTTGTTGAGTAGTTTTCTCTTAAAAATATGCAAAAATCATTGATAAGAAAATTGTGCTCAAAATTGAACAAATCCTTACGATTTTATCATGGGATTCCGTTTGTCCTTAAGGACAAATGCTCTCAATTGCACACTTTCAATATAATGATTATGAATTCCCCTTAGTTTGGTTAGATTGACATTTATTTTTTATTTTTTTGGTAAAGAGATTGACATTTATTTATTTCTTAGCGCTAGATGCCAATTTTTCCTTGCAAATTTGTTTAACGCTTTCCTTGATTGTTAATTGTTATTTTAATTATTGTGCACTCGCGTGATCACCTCATATATTATTGGATGGGTTAAAAATTAATCCAAACTACATGAACAAGATTATGTACTGAAATGACATTAATTGATTAATTAGTGTAATAGTCCTTAACCCTAAATTCTTTAGTTGCATAGGAAGTAAGATACACTTCCATGCCTTATTTGATTTTTAGCCAATCCCAATAAGTTAGTGGCGAATCCACATTAGAAAATTATTATAATGTCAATTTGAATACCCAACATCGTGCGAGGTATGGCTTGGTAGAGTCCATGTCTAAAACTAGAGCCGTAGTCTTATCTTTCAATCAATACCCGTAAATCTATTTTCCTCCCTACCGAGGGGTAGGTCACGACAATAAATGATAGTGTTTTTTGACCTCTCCTTTTTTCTTCTTTCTTTCTCTTTCCTAGTCAATTCTTTTATACTAATACATAATCCTTGCAATTAATAATAAGGTTCATTTTTGTACTTCTAGCAAAAGTGCATCGGGTTTCTGAGTATGCAAAAAAGCCATTTACATGATATTAGAGATGTTGTTCGTAATGAGATTCCAGATTGCTTACCACCCATTAGTCCTAAGGAGCATGAAGAACTCCAATGCCAAGTGAAGCAAGCAATGGAATTAGGCTTGGCAAAAGAAAGTATTCGCCCTTGCACTATGCCAGCCATTCTTGTTCCCAAGAACTAAGAAATATGGATTGTGGCGTATGTGTTTTGATGGTCGTGCAGCAAACAAGCATCATTTTCCCTTTCCACGGTAAGATGATTAAATTGATCTAGCTACATGGAGCATATGTCATTTCAAAGATAGACTTGAGAAGCAAATGTTAGCAAATCTAAATGCGCTTTGGAGATGAGTGGAAGACCACTTTCAAGACTCGTGATGACATGGGTTGGTCGTCGTACCGTCTAGCCTTTCAAAGGCTTCATATACCTTTTATGAGCCTAATGAATCAAATATTTAGGTATTTCATTGGGACATCTGGTCGTAGATTTCAATGACATCCTTAGCAAGCAATTTGCCGGTACGCAAAAGGGCATCCTCACTTTAAAATAGAAAGGACATGGTCCAAAGGTATGGGAGTATTACCTCTTAAATGACATAATTGCCATACATTTTGACAAATTTACAAGAAAAACCTCAGATCCGGTAAAAAGCCATATTTCATTTTTCCTCCAAACCTTCTCCCCCAAGCTGTTGTACCTTGGCGTCGTGTCCTCGAGCCATTGTACCTTGTAGAAGCAGCATTGGTCTTGTCTATCCATGAAGCCATGTGGATCGAAGCCACCACGGATGGCATCATTGGTCTAGTGTCACCCAAAGGTCAGCGATGCCGAATCTTGGCACGACGACGTCGGATCTGTCATTCCAAGCCTAGTCCAACTTGCGACAAAAGCAGAGAACCAGGGCATGGCTCGAGGTTGGGGCGATGGCGATGGCCGCCACGACGGGCAGAAAAGGTTTTGCAATAGCTGGCCAGCACGTGGTGGTGGACGACGACTTCCTCTACTCTGGTATGAGGGTGCGTCATCCTCTCTTTGAGATCAGGGGCGAGACGAGAAAGAGAGAGAGAGAGAGAGATGTCAGGGGCAGAAGTGGACATTGGGGAAAGGAAAGAAAGGAAAGAAAAATAAGAAATAATGCAATGATGAAGTATCAACCTTTCAGAGAATAATTTTTAGATATAATATAGCCCTCTAAATTATGCCGATTGATACTTCAACTAAGCAATTGTTGCATTGCTTACGAAAGTTATGAACAATGCTTGTGCATAAATTTTACACCTATAATTCTCTCCAGGAACAACATAGATGCCACATTTTTTGCTAAGACCGGTGTTTTTGAAATGTTGTCCTTCTGCCAATTTATTGGACCATACACAGGAACACGCATGTGTATTTATGTACATAAACATCCATGTAGGTACATTGGTTTCCAAGTGTACCGATCACTCTTGATTTATCGTACAAAATGAGATTCTTCACTATATTATAAAACCGCATCACTCGTATAGTACACTTTAAAGAGGCGTTCTTTTTATGAAGTGCATTATTGTGGGGACTAATTGCTAAAATCAATGATTTGACATAAAATTACCATTCTGACAACATATTGTTCTTTTATACATAAAAAGGGACGGCTGGTTCGCCCAAGCAGTTAAGGGAAATCTTGTGCAAGATTACTATTGCGCAAGACCCAAATGGCCTTGCAAATGACTACTTCTCAAAATACGGTTCCATTTTTCAAACAATGTGGGCATTAAAGAGTTTTCGGAATCAAGTCGAATGGATGGTTGGGTTTTTTTTTTGGTCGGAAACAGATATATTTCATTTACTAAGCAAAGATGAAAGGCCCATTGAATGGGCATCACTGCATAAAAGGTCCAATAGAGTTTGAGGAGGGGACATGACTCAATTTAGAGATAAGTAATTTTTCTTGTAGGCTTTGGCTATCCAATCCGCAACAAGGTTGCTCTCTAAAGCAATGTACAATCTGAATATTTGAGAAGGCCCTCATTTTTTTCTTACGCTTATTGACAAGTGGTTAAGTATCCTAACTCAACTGTTCCGAACTATTCATGGCTTTGACTAATTGCAAGTTGTCTAACTCAATAATAAGCACTTTGTGTCTTTTAGAAAAGAAGTGGTTGAGGGCTTCCCATAAGGCTAGGGTTTCAGCCATCAAGGGAGAGGAAGCTCTTACCGATATAGCTGCTCCTCCCAACAACCTCCCAATTGAATCTCGGCAGACGCAGGCTATGGAGTTGTCCAGCGATCTAGGTACATATGTTCCATCTATGTTAATCTTATAAGCTCCGTCCGCGGTGGATTCTAGATCCGAGGTGTCTTGACTTCTCTGTTTCCAAATCTGCCGTCTTCACTATTCCCCGATCCGTCAGCTTCTCTATGCTCCGATCCTCCGACTGCTCTGTTCCCAGGTCGCGGCTCTCTGCTCGACTCTCTATTCCCAGGTCCGCCTACTCTGCTTCTAGATCCGACGACTGTTTTGTCGCCCGACTCTCTATTCCCAGGACATGGCTCTCCACTTGGCTCTCTATTCCCGGGTCCGCTACTCTGCTTCCAGATCCGATGGCTGCTCTATCCCCAGATCCTCTTGGCTTTGGATTCCAACGGTTGAAGCATTTCAGTGCCACTTGAGTTGAGTCGATGATGGCCGTTGCGTTTGGTGTTCTATCCCTAAAAATGGCTTGGTTTCGTGCCTTCCAAATATTCCACAAAGTTGCGGCCACCAATTGCAGATTTGGGGGGTTAGTTGCCTTTTCCTTGAGCTTGCAGAACCATTCTTCAATGCGTGTCATGCCTTGACTTGATATCTTAATGTTCATCACAGGGTTGGCCCATATTTGTCTTGTCCACGAGCATAACAGGAAGAGATGTTCAACTAGGGGTGATCGGGTCCAAGGTAGGTAGGGTCCAGACTTGAATCCTGTACCCGACCATGTTATAACCGGTTCCCTTTTTTGGACCCTGTACTCGACCCTGTTTGCATTAGACCTTGTACCCGACCCACCCTATTTTTCTAATTCGGTTCCAAGGTTAACCCTGTTTATATTGAAACATGTTTTGCATAAAAATTGTTGTACAGCAACCTTACAACCTGTTTTGCATAAAAACCGCGAGGACTAGCGATTAAAAACATTTTCAATCGAAATGCTAATGACTCTCATTCTTATCCAAAAGTTCCTAGGTAACACCATGCACGCTTTCAAACCAGCAGAACAATCAATCTCAAAAGAAATAGAACTTCTCTAATCTCAAAATCGAAATACAAAGTGAATCCCAACCGAAAATCCGCTGACAATTTACACAAACAGCTTCCATATTCCATTGCCAATCGATAAATCCCAATAATTGTCAAAAGATCCCACAGTAGTCTACTCTAAAAGGATGTCAAAATATTTCCTCTTTTTCACAAAAAGAGAATGTCATCTGCACAAACATAAAGCAAGTGAAGGCTTCACTTGCTTAACTTGTTTTGTGTTCCACGTAAATGCCGACTACAAGTCAGCCGAGATATTCAATGTCAAGCTAACCTGCAGGATCCAAAAGAAAGGTACTGAATCAGAAAGATAGATCTAAGATGCTTTTAGACAAGGAGATTCAAACAAAATAAGTTTTCTGATTGTGCAATATTAAAAACAGCATTATACTCATTATATTGGACAAAGTCAGCACCAACTACAGTTTTAAGCAACAGAACCCACAGTGGCACTTCGAAATTCCAATAAGCAACATACACAGGCATTGAAAATCATCTTTCCTTTCATCATGTATGATTAGAGAGGAACCAACAATCACAAAATCCCTGACAAAATTCACGCTCCTAGGGTTCGATAAATCAGCCAAAACCATCCAAAACTACAATGCAGTTGACCTTTTGGTTATGCGGCATAACCAAATCCGAGACAGAATAACAATAATTCAAAAGAGAAAAAGAAGAATCGAAAGTTGGAGAAAAGGGGAGACCTTTCTTAACCAGCGATGTCCCAAATTTGAGCCTTGACGACCTTGACGTCAACAGTGAGAGTGCAGGTGTCGAACTCAACGCCAATGGTGGACTTGGACTCGAGCTTACAGATGAGGAAGCCGGCAATGGATGAAATAGAGCGACGAGGAGCTAGCGATGGTGCGACTGTGAGCCGGTCAATGATGGATGGAAGCGAGCAAGGAAGACACATGAACGATGAAGGAAAATGCCGATTTCAAACCTTGCCTAGTCCTCCCCAATCCAAGGCGAGCTTGAAGAAGAGGTCTTTTACTCGAAGCAAATGAACGATGAAGGAAAACGAAATTTGCGGTGCGACTCTGCAAGAGAGAGGTAAAGAAAGAAATAGGGGAACAAATTAGGGTTTTGGTTTTGGACTTTTGGGTTGGGCTTACAAACCGATTCTCAAACCGGTTCGAGAACCGGTTTAGTCAATCTGATTCCCGGGTGGATAATCCCTTGGAATCGATTCTCGAACCAGTTCAAACCGATTTTGAATTTCGGGAACCGGTTCCCGAACCAGTTTCAATGGGAACCAGTTCTTGACTCTATTTTCCGAGTGGGTGGTCCGGGAACCGGGTAAACCCGATTTGGTTGCACACCCCTATGTTCAACCATTTCCCTAGCATGGCTTCATAATGGACATACGGGGTCAGGTAATATTTTTCTTCGAAATAGGTTATCCTTCATTGGGAGAGCATTCTGGCATAAATTCCACATGAAAATTATTATCTTGGGTGGAGTATGCAAGTTCCAAATATCTTTCCAGAGTGAGGGGGGTTGAAATGAAGTTGTGGCTTGGTTTTCTTTACATTGCTCTATATTTTCCTTGATGTAGTTGTACCCACTTTTAACTGTATATTTGCTTGCTTGAGTACTAGTCCATACCAGCTGATCTATTTCTATTTGGGGTTTAATTGGGATAACCGGGATCTCTTTAGCTAATTGTGCATCAAAGTGTGCCAATAAAATCATTTCGTCTCATTTGCCTTCCTCTTGATCAATGAGTTCAGATACTAAGGAGTGTTCATTAACATTCAAAGGACACTCAATAATATCTCTCTACAACCATTTATCTTCCCTATTTTGATCTTGGATCCACCTCCTATTGCCCACATGACTTGGGGTGCTATCGAATTCATTCCTAAGACCAGGCTTTGCCAACCCCATGAAGGTCGAAGCCCCTTTGCTACATGCCAAAAGTTCGTGTGGGGATAATATAGTCCCTTAAACAAGATGCTCCAAAGAGAAGTTGAGTTTTGACCGAGCCTCCAAGCCTGCTTTCCTAACATTGCTTTATTAAAAGAAAGAAGATCTCTGAAATCCATCCCACCTTTGTCTTTCCTAGTCTTCAAGGTATCCCATCTCTTCCAATGAACGCCTACTTTCTTTTCATTAGTCTTCCACCATAATGAAGCAATTTTCTGTTCAATAGCCTTGCAAATGGAAACTAGGAGTTTAAATACCGACATTGCGTATTGTGGTAATGTTTGAACCACCGTTTTTAGCAGGACTTCTTTTCCCACTTTGGAGAGTAGCTTTTCCTTCCAACTTTCCAATTTTGAGCTACTCTCCCAAGAATCCATGCAAACATTTGTTTTTTCGACCCTCTCCAATCTGAGGGAATACACAAATATTTGCTAGTTTTTTTTTGTCAATAATCGGAACTCGCAATTCCCTTGCCATATTATATTTCAAAGATTGAGGGCAACCCTTACTGAAGAAGATTCCCGATTTGTTTAAATTTATCTCCTATTCAGCTGCTAAGCAATATTGATTCAGAATCATTGCCAAATTCTGACATTCTAGAATGGTGCCACTCATCAAGAAAATCGAATCATCTGCAAATAGTAAGTGAGAAAGAGTAGGACACCATCTATTTAGTCTAATCCCTGTAATGCTTCCATTATCCATAGTTTTCTTCACTAATGAGAACAAGACATTTGCCACAATAATAAAGAGATAGGGAGATAAGGGACCCCCTTACCTGAGTCCTCTTGAAGGCTGAAAGTATTGAAGAGGTTCTCCATCGAATTTAACGATAAGTGTGACCGTAGTAACACATTGCATTACCCATCTCACCCATTTCTCATCAAATCTAGTCTTAAGTAGGCATGCCTCCAAGAAATCCCACTCCACTTGATCATAGGCCTTCTTCATGTCTAATTTAAGAACTACTTGGAATTTCTTCTTTCTACTTCTGATTCTAATTTGATGCAACACCTCTTGGACAATAAAGATGTTATCCTGAATTTGCCTCCGGCCAACAAATGCACTTTGTTCTGCTACTATAATTTCTAGTAAGAGAGGTTTGAGTCTATTGGCCAGCACTTTCGAGATGATCTTAAAGCCAAAATTGCATAAGCTTATTGGACAATATTGGTCCAATCTCTCTGTATTTGGAACCTTCGGGCTAAGGGAGATATATGTTCAATTCAGATCTGGTGAAAGAGAGCCGGTGATCGAAGTTCTCCACCTCCTTAAAAATGTCCCATTTGATGTCTTCCTAG
Source organism: Eucalyptus virginea (assembly GCA_014182375.1). NCBI lineage: Eukaryota > Viridiplantae > Streptophyta > Magnoliopsida > Myrtales > Myrtaceae > Eucalyptus > Eucalyptus virginea. Next base: position 33,607,654 of record CM024521.1, read on the forward strand.
TGATGATGATAGAACAAACCATTAAGACCATCTAGCCTATGAGCTTTAATTGCACCTAGTTGGAAAGCTGCTTCTGTCACTTCTTTTAAAGTTACTTCAGCTAGCAATGTACTATTCATTTCTTCTATTACTAATTCAGGTATTTGATCTACATCTGATATGAAATTTCGGGGGCCATAGGACTCATATAGTTCTTTGAAAAATTGCACAGTATGTTCTCTTAATTGATCATGCTCAAACAGCCATGTATTTTCTGCATTTTGTAGCATAGAGATCTTGTTTCTCTATTTTCTTTGAATGGTTGTCACATGGAAGTATTTTGTATTATGATCTCCCCATCTCAGCCAATTAATTCTAGAGCATAACCCCCAGTACATTTCTTCTTGCCTCCAAAGCTCGCCAATTTCATCTTGCAACTTTTTGAATCGTACCTTGTTGAAGGGATTCGAAATCTTGTTTGTTAGCCACTCTAACTCCTGTTTCAACATGCTGATTTTCTTTTTTCCGTTCACAAAATTCTTTTTACTCCATTTAGAAAGTGCATTTTGGACATCGCGAAACTTCCCAACTAAACCTTCCTGGGGCTGAGTTGTAGTTCCCCAAGACTTTAACACCACTTCCTTACATTTGTCACTCTTAAGCCAAAAAGCCTCAAATTTGAAATCTCTTTTCCTTCTAACCTTATTTGGTTGAAGAGATAGGAGGATAGGACTATGATCCAAGCCTATTGCCGAAATGGCATATGCTTCAGCTTTAGGTTACATTAGCCTCCATTCTATCGTGCATACCACTCTATCAAGTCGTTCTTTCACATATTCTTCCACTTCCCTGTTATTGGCCCAAGTAAACACACATCCCTTGCTGTCTATGTCCATTATTGAGCATGCATCCAAGCATTCTCGAAAAGCAGTCATCCTGAAGTTTTTAGCTAGGCGCTTCCCCACTTTTTCCCAATAACATCGCACTTCATTAAAATCTCCCAAGCACACCCAAGGCAAAGTATTCATAGAGCTTATATGTCACATTGTCTCCTAAAGTTGCAGCCTCTTTAGGTATGTATATGGAACATGAACAAAGGTAATCCTCATTTTATTATCCTTAACCCACTCTTCACATCTCAAGTTCACAAAGCTTTCAATCACTGAGTCAATTTCCAAGGAAATTTGATCATCCCTCATAATAGCCAAGCCTCCTACCGTACCCACAGGATCAACTATTAAACAACTCTGAAATTGAAGTCTTCTCTTTACTCTCTGAACAAACTCAGATTTCTTTTTTGTCTCCATTAGAAAAACCAAAAAGGGTTTGAATTAAGCCGTTAAGACTCTCAATTCTCGAACTATCAAGGGTGTGCCCCACCCTTGACAGTTCCAACTGAATATATTCATGATTCATTTGGTGGCTTATTAGGGCTAGCCATCATAGCCCATGTTACAACTTCTTCTACCACGCCCCGGATCCTCGAGCGCGCGCACATCCTTCGGTGGTCGATAAATTTGCGACGTCCCAGGACGCGTCGCAGACCTGTTCATTTTATTGCACATGTAGAAACGAATAAACAACCCCTAACAACGAATAGCATGGAATAGGAAAGTAGGACAATCACATCAAACAAGAACACTTTTATAAACGAGCTGAGTTTATATACAAAGTTCTACAAAAAAAATCGGCTTTTAAAAAGGAACTGTCCTATGACCTACTAGTCGGACACGTTCACTGATCCTTCGGACTCCATAGGCTCCGGGGGCACCGGGTCCTCCACAACACCATTAGGAGGGTCAGCTGCACTCTCACTAAAAGCGGCATCGACAACCACAACGGGGATCTCAAAACCCTGGAGGGGACCCACTCTGTATCCATTGAGTCCATAGCGGTACCACGCCCGAATCGATGAGGTACCCTCTTAGGTAGGCTCTCATCGACCTAGATGGTAATCACGACCAACTCATACATTCAATGACTACTAGGGATCCGGACATATATACCCCGCTCAGTAATAGCCCGCGGCTATCCAAAACGTTTCGGAAGAACTATCATCTAAGAACCTGAAAAGATTGAGCCCACGACGAGATGAGACAATGTCTCAACAAGTTCACCTCATAAACTCCAACTAAGAAGGAAATATGCCGAGGGCGTCCTAACCACATAGCCATATAATCACAAAGACTTATCTCGTCTCAGATCCTTCCTGCATGTTAGTACAGTTCATATCACAAACATAAGCAGTATTCATAATCAGTCAATTGGAACACCACAATTCATCTCTCAAATAGCCATAGGGGTCATGATTATAGGGCTAAATCGTTATGACACGTCACATTCCGTGCCACACAATTTTGTCCCATAATCTGGTACGTTAATTTCACTCAACATGCATTCCAATTGTTAATCATGGCCACACACAGGCACGGCCTACTCGACGTTCAGCGATCTTCTGGCGTAACCAAGCATCGTCTTGCCCCATTGAGCACAGCAAAGTCATTATATCGACGGCATTCCACAAGAGAGCATCCGTCCAACCTCTACTGCAACTGGCATCCATTGATAGGGCATCCCATATAGGGCCACGTCCAGCTTAATAGCCCAGGACGGGTTCTCATAACCATTCATGTACTCATCCAATTTTCGGCCAAGACATTATGCTTTGCACTCAAACATCTCAATTAAAATAACGTACTTGGCCTATTTTCTTCATATTAAAAATACACTGCAAAATAATCGTGTGTGGGTATACGATCAATTTAAACCAAAAAAATAGATATCCTTTCTTTTATAATCTCACTATTTGATATAGTCTTTAAAATCATTTTTGGTATTAAAACCCAACACCCGGTTTACCAAAATTTCGTAATTTTGAAATAAATACTCAAAATCACAATCACCACTCAATTTGCATAATTCAAAATTCAATTGCAGAAACCAAGCACACCATTGCAGTCAACACGAAATTCCGATCACTAGCTATCTAGGTATAATTTTCGGAAAGTATTAAATAATTAAATAAATACCAATAAATCCAATAAATGCAAACTTAGGCCGGAAATGATAATATAACCACCTAAACAGGGCTAGAAAATTTCCGAACCTAACTAGATAAATTGTACAATCTATCTAGTCCCTAATTAGTCTAATCTATCTACTAACATGCATAAATAAGTAATTAAATCACTAATCTAATATAACTAACCACCTAAACCTTAATTAGCCTAAAATAATCATCCATTAAGCATCATTAACTCCATAAGTAGAGTTTAGCAAGTAAACTCACCAGATTAACGATCCGATGACTTCATGGCGACGGTGACACGAAGGTAGGCAACAACCAAGCCCACGTCGACACCAACCAAGGCCTGGAAGAGACCTAAAATGGGCCTCGAAGCTTCATAGCCCTTTATGGCTTTCAACTCTGTCCTTGGGTCGAAAGAGCTGGAACAAGCGACGGTTTAAGGCTGAAACAGGCCAAGTGGGCTGGCGAAGGTAGAAACGAACGACGACGGAGACGGACGACGGCTGGACAGCGACGAACGGCGGCCAGACGAGCTCAGGTCGATGGTCTAGGCGCAGATGATAGCGTTAGACCGCGAGATGATGAGTAGGAGACGCAAACGCAAGGTCGATTGACTAGGCTCGCGGGTGGCGTGCGACTGGTCCGGTGGCTCAAGAGGCAGTTGACGGTGAAGGGGGGAGGGCTGGCCGGTTTTTTATGGTTCTTTAAGCTCCAAAACACTCAACAATGGGGAAATGCAAAGCAAGGGAGAAGAAGATGGCTGTTGCAACTTGGAGGGGACCACAAAATATCTAAACACTTGGGTTCTTGGCCCTACCACCTTGGTTGGCATCCTCAACCAAATTGTAGCTCCTTGGCTTCTCAAACAGGCTTCCCAAATGGTCCATAATGTTGTCTCTCCCTTGGCCTACGAATTTTGGATCAATTCTTCTCAAAAATTGATTCAATTCCCTTCAAGACTTCTCCAATTGAGCTCAATTTGGTGTCCATAAATTCAGCCAAAGTGCCATCATTCATCTCATGAATTTTCCTCGTCAATTGAACCAACTTGAATCTAAAAAATGTGACAAAAAATGGTCATCGATTTTTCCGGTCCAAAATAGCCTTACTTTGATTATTCGCTGAAAATCTCGATTTTGCAGAAAAATCTTCGGAGGATAAGTTGACGTTATTAAAATGAATTGTGACATAAAAGAATTTTCAATTTCTGAAACCGGGTTCAAATTCGCGGTTAATTTCAATTTGACGTGATTTTAACGTAACCTAACCTATCGGGTAGTTTTCAAAAAATTTTAGTGCAATTAACCCATGATCGATTATTTTCGAGCCACATTGTAAATCTTCAACACATGGGTGACTCTTAGTTGTCATGAAAATCTTGAGGTTTCAAATACGGGCACAAGGTATATAAATAACATAAAAATCGGTCTAGTGCCGTTCGACGAGAATTTTGCAATTAGGTGGAATCACCAACACCAATCACATACATTTGTCAAACCGACCTATTTCTAGTCTCTGATCAATTTTGACGGTGCCGTAATGACCCTTGCAAATTAGCACGGTCAAGCAGTGGATTCCTAATCGAATTCTCGAGTCTATTGCGTTTAGATTCCTTAACGGCTTCACCTGATAGGCTAGTTATCTCATAAGTGGCCAACTCAAAAAAAAATAATTATAGGCGCGTCGATGAAAAGCCCAATTTATTCAATTAAAAAAACCTGAAAATCAGGATGTCACAAATCTTCCCCTCTAATAAAAATTTCGTCCTTGAAATTTAAACCTATCACAAGTCTTAAACAAAAAGGTGAGGGTATTATCGTCTCATTAAATCATCACTTTCCCAAGTTGCTCCCTCTGTGCCGTGGTATTGCCAGACCACTTTAACCAACGGAATTGTCTTGGTGCGTAGAACATGTTCCTTCCGATCCACAATCTGAATCAGTCTTTCCACGTACGACACCCTATTGTCCACGTCTAACTCTTCAAAGTTCAGCACATGGGTCGGGTCAGGCTCATACTTCCTCAACATCGACACGTGAAAGACGTCATGCACTTGCGCTAACTTTGGCGGTAATGCAAGACGATACGCTAGAATCTCTATTCTTTCCAAAATCTCAAAGGGACCTACGTATCTCGGACTCAGCTTTTCCTTCTTGCCGAAGCGCGAAATAGCCCTTATCGGTGACACTTTCAAATTGATGTGCTCACCAATTTGGAATTCCAAAAGTCTCTAATGCTTATCTGCGTAGCTTTTCTGGGTATTCTGAGTGGTCTTAAATCTGTCTCTATTAACTGCAATTGCATTACGGACTATTGGACTAACTCTAGGCCTATAATATTTCATTCTCCGACCTCATCCCAACAAACTGGCGTTTTGCACGCTCTGCCATACAATGCTTCAAAGGGGCCATTTGAATACTCTGCTGGTAATTGTTATTGTAGGCAAACTCGACAAGATGAAGCTGTTCCTCCCGGCTTCCCTTGAAATCTAGCACACACGCTCGTAGCATGTCTTCGAGGGTTTGAATCGTCCTCTCAGACTAGCCATCCGTCTGAGGATGATAGGCTGTACTATACTGCAGCTTCGTTCCTAAGGCGGTCTACAAACTTTTCTAAAAGGCAACTGTGAATCTCGGGTCTCTATCAGATGTAATCGTCACCGGCACTCCATGTAGACGAACAATCTGACGCACGTACAATTCTACATGCCTGTCCAAATCAAGGTCCTTCCGTACTGCAATGAAGTGAGCCGACTTCGTCAGTCTATCAACCACTACTCAAATGAAATCATTACCCCTCTGACTCCTTGGTAAGCCTGTCACTAAATCCATTGTGATGTGTTCCCATTTCCACTCGGGAATCTCGAAAGGTTGCAGAAGTCCTCCCGACTTACAATGCTATGCCTTTATTTGCTGACACGTCAGACATTTAGCAACATGTTAGCAATATCGACCTTCATACCGGTTCACCAATAATGTTGACGCAGATTATGATACTTCTTCGTATTGCCTGGATGAATATTGTAATTGCTACGATGAGCTTTTTGACAAAATCTCTTCCTTAAGCTCTGCATCATCAGGTACACACAATTGTCCACAAAACCTTAGTGTTCCGTCATCAGAAATCTGAAAATCAGCATTTCTAATTTTTTATGTCCTCTTGCAGGATCTTCTAAATATCCAGGTCTGATCAGCTGAAGCGTCTTGATTCTGATCTGCACTTCCGGTTTAATTCTGAGGGTGGCCATAAGGTTTGCAAGGTGGCCTACCTTAAATTTGAAAACCGAATCTCATGCTTTCTCGAGTAAAATCCATTCCTTGACCATCATATGCGCAACTGAAGACTTCAAACTCAGTGCATTTGTGACTTTATTAGCCTTTCTAGGGTGATACAAAATATCACAATCATAGTCATTCAGGAGTTTCTTCGAGTTCTAAGCATGAACATTGATGTCCTCATAGTAGTAACACCGGTTCTGATGTTTTTGGATTCTTGACCACGAATGTCTAACGCCTTCCGATAATACTAGTTCTAACGTTCTTCAGATGCAGAACGTCTGATCTCTTCGTCGGTTGTGACGTTCTTCAGATCCAGCCCCACAAATTTTGGACCTCTAGTTCAAACACACCACTAATTCTCACATTGAACAAAAGAGAGAAATTGAGAGATCTCACAACTACAATTGTGCTAGCAATTGCTCTCATGTGAGTGATTTTGTTGATCAGTATCAGCACTCTCAATTATCGATTGTTGATTATCGATCTTCCGGTGATATGCTCTATGTATTACCTTTTATAACCAGTGCATATCACATTTAAATCAGCACATTAACTCTAAACCATTTTAGAATTAATTCGGGCATTAACTTTGTAACTGTTACAGAGCATCATTCTAGATATTTATTTATAACTGTTATAAGTCTTTATTCTGGGTATTGACTTTGTAATTGTTACAAATATTTAATTTTGATCGTTACTTATGAAATTGTTTCAGAGCATTAATTGGTCATTTAAATCCGAAACCGTTTCAGATCATTAAACTGCCTATTTATTCTAAAACCATTTCAGATCATTAATGTGACCATTAAATTCTAAAACCATTTTAGAACTTACTGCGACCGTTGAATTTGAAACCGTTTCAGATCTTTAATTTAGCCATTAAGTCCGAAACTATTTTCAGATCATTAATTTGGCTATTAATTTTGAACTCATTTCAGATTTTTCATTCGATCACTAAATCTAAACAGATTCAGATCTTTGATTCACCTGTAGAGTCTGAAACCCGCTTTAGACTTTGTAAACTCTAAAACCCCTTTATCAAAACATTTATTTCTAGTCCAACTCAATCTGATTTGCTTAATTGCAAACACATTTGCAATATTCTCTCTCTCTCTCACTCTCTCTCTCTCTCTCTCTCTCGTTCAAACGTCATTCTAATTTGTTATGGTGTGTAACATCCCTAGGTTCATCGTTGAGCTGGCAGCAGGAATTAGACTAACACATTAGCACAACCAAAAGAATTGATTGTGCAGATCAATCTCATGTTCCTGGAAATTATAAGTGACATCTAGCAATATATCATGGCTACCCAGACAGTATGAAATTTTTTCAGAACATAATGAACATGTCAATTTTGGCAACCATATAATTCGATCATTCTTTCTCACCATGTCCCAATCGAACAAAGGCCATGGAATAATTGGTCAAGCCACCAATTTGATCATGTGCTCAAATCTAATTGACATGTATTTCTTCAAAATATGAACCATTCATTCTCGATTACACCCTGACCAAGGATTTCAATACAATGTCATGATTATATTGCATAGGACATCAATCTTGTATATCCATATATAACAAGAAAACAGATTCCATATTGCGCACGTGTGTGTCTTCGTATGTGAACAAACTATGACCATCAAATACATAGACGGTTCAACGAAGCTTCAATATGTGTACTTGTGAACCATAGCCATCCAACATACAAGTCGGCATCGTGCCTTAGGTCTAAGGATCTTACACCTAACCAAAGCATGAACGATTAGACATTGACCCCGTTAAAAGCTTTCATGTCGCAAATCGTTCTATGTATGTCACATTTAGTGAACTTATCCAAGACAAGCACATGTGTTCTAGCTTGGATATCACAATACCCAATGACTTGTGACTCATCATCCCTTCAAGTATCCAATACTGATTAGTGAAGCTTGAGAACACACCGGTCTCAACAAGATCATCAATATTCTCTCAATAATCTATCAATTGGGAACTGTTTAAAGATTCAGCATAACTGTAAACCTGCCACACATATTCTTAACACTTTAAAAATAGGTTTAGTCATAGCTGATCTTATGAATTTCATTAATATAAATTGGATGATGAATGAAAAAATTTATTTGCCATTAAATAATCCCTAACATGTAATTATTACATGATTGCTTTAGGGCATACAACTAACAGAAACAACATAAAAGAGTTTTCAATTCTTAAAGAAGAAAACCACTGAATCTGTACTTTTAGCACTACCCAAATCGATTTGGTTTTTGAAGTTCATTGCGATGCTTTTAATTTTGGTGCTGTTCATGTCCTCACTCAAGAAGGCAGAAAGCCGTTGTTTTTTTTAAAGTGATGAACTAAACAATGCCAAGCTGAGGGTTTCAACTTATGACGAGGAGTTTCACACTATAGTGTGCGGTCTCAACATTGGACCCACTACGCACTAACGAAAGAGTTCGTTTCGTACTTTCACCGTGAGGCACTTATGCACTTGAGCTCTCAACGTGAGCTTAATCGCCAAAATGCAGCCTGGAGTGAATTTCTAGAATCCTTGTCGCTTGTCCTCAAACGTAAATGCGATGCTCAAATTCGAGTAGCAGATGTTTTAAACCGCCGACATACGCCTCTCTCTACTGTGCAAATCAAGATTGTTGGACACAGAGAGGATCTGGATACTTGGGAAATTTGGAAATCAACTCTTGAAATTTCACATGGGCAGTTTCATCGTCAAGATGGTAGTCTATTCAAAGGCAATCGTTTATGTGTTACGCAATGTTCATTGCATCAAGCGATTAGCATAGACTCTGTCTTGGCTGTTTCAAAGACTCGATGCTGCGGGAATCGGTCATGGTTATGGTGGATTGATTTTCTAAACTGGCCATTTCATGCCGTGTGGTAATACCCTTGATGAATTACTTGTTGCCGAACTTTATCGCGATGCTAAGTTTTTTATTCATTTCTGGCACACATTGTGATGGGAAATGGGGATTCAACTTCAGTTTAGTTCTGCTAGCCATCCTCAGACCGGTGGACCAATTGAGGCTGTTAAGAAAATTCTGGAAAATTCATTAAGTTGCTTAATTGACAAACATGTCGGAAAATGAGATTGGTTATTGGCTCAAGTGGAGTTTGGCCATCATAATTTGATGAGCCAAACTATAGGATAACACCCGTTTGAAGTTGTGTACGAAATGCATTTTTTTAGGCCTTTTTATACCATTACTCACTACGCATCAATTTAGTGGAGATGCTGACGAGAGGGCTAGGGAAGTCAAGCAGTTACATGAGAAAGTAAGAGACTTTAAAGAGAACGTGCATATATCGCGGTCAAGCAAACAAGTATAGAAAACTTGCACTTTTTAAGGAAGGCGGTCATTCTTTTTTTCTTTTTTTCTTTTTTCTTTTTTTTTTGGTATGATCTTATCATATATCTATTTTACAAGCCACTTATGTGCTATGTGTTGCATGCAGGTTATAAAACCTTACTTCTACATTCAGTTTTCTCATTGAGTAAATGGTTCTTTTCAAGTTTTGGAACGCATTAATGATAATGCCTACGAGATTGAACGTCTCTGAGAATGTGATGTTTCTGTTACTGTCAATGTAGTGGATCTAATATTATGTCAAGAAGAATCAAGAGCTTGATGAAGTTAGCCTTGAGGACGACTCTTCTCTGACCGAGGAAGAATGAGACTAGGAACATATTGAATATTTATTTGAAGATTTTAATATTTTCTCTTCAAATAAATACTCTTTTATTATTAGCAAAAGCTTCTGGTTATTTTGAAGATTTTTTTCTAGTTAATTGATTGCCCCTGTGTTTACAATCAAGCTACGTTTGGCAATTAGAATAAAATTCAAGATATAATAAAATTTATCATATCTTGTATTTGGTGTCTGCCAAGACAAGATAAAAGAAAGCATATAAGGGGATATAGATCGGATGAAATTATCTCATAAGGAAGTGGGATAAAGGTGAATAAGATTTAATATCCAAAATAAGAAAGTTATTTTTTTTCGAATGACAGACTTTTTAAATTAATAAAATTAAGATTATATCTCTATATAAATAATATTTGAATTACAATATAAGAAATTCAATATAACAAAAAATAACAATTTAGTTATTTTCATTTCATCTTATTTTTATTGATATATTTAAATTTAATTATATTTTATAAAATAATTTCAATATATAAATACAAATTCATATTTATATTTATTATATATTTTAGGTATTTTAGTTTTTAGGTATATTAGTATAGTTTAATATTTAATAAAATTTTATTAGGGAACGATTGGAGGGGAAAAATAAAAAAATTAATTAATAAAAGAGCATAAAATAGAATAAAGTAAACAAGAGTGTCACGAGAGATAGTTATTTTTCTCGAGGATAAATTTTTTAAATTAGCAAAATTAAAATTATATCTCAATATAAATAATATTTGAATTCTAATATAAGAAATTCAAAATAACAAAAAAATAACAATTTAGTTATTTTAATTTAATCTTATTTTTATTTTTATATTTTTAAATTTAATTATATTTTATAAAATAATTTCAATATATAAATATAAATCCATATTTATATTTATTATATATTTTAGATATTTTAGCATTTTGGTTATATTAGTACAGTCTACTATTTAATAGAATTTTATTAGAGAATGATGGGAGGGGAAGAAAAATAAAAAAAGAAATTAATTAATAAAAGAGAGGAAATAAAACAAAGCAAGAGTGTTGCAAAGATTTTTACCATTTCCGTGTATAAAATTTTTCATTTATTTTCCTTAATTTGTCATTTATACCAAATAATGTATATGATACAATGTGAATATATCATACTTTATTACGGTAATCACCAAACAATGGATAGAATATATCAAAATCCTCTAAATTTCATATCATATTCTATCTAGGCCTATCTTGATTAAAAATCTGAACGACCAAACGTAACCTCAATGTATTAAATTATGCATAAGACTCTCACTAACATGATCCAACTAAAGAAATAATGTTATAAGAAAAAACATATTTTTTATTGAAAACATAAAAACGATCATTTGCTATAATCAATCATCCCTTTCTTTATCTATTTAGTGGTCCACATTTGAAGAAAATAGTAAAAAAAGTGAAAAAAACCGAGTTTCCCGATTGGACAAGCATATGAGAAGGTCCTGCGTGGATTAGGTTCATGAAGGAAAGTGATCCATTGACCATGTAAGATTTGCATGATGGATTCGGATCCACACGGACCGATCCAGATAAGTATTTGCCCGGGCACATAAGGCCATCCGGTTGTCCTTTAGACCTTAGTTCGCATGACAATGTGGCCCGATTAGGAGTGTCTAGGGGAGAAAGCTAGAGCAAGTGGGGCTAGAATTTATCCAATCTATAGACATTCTTGGACTTTCTTGCTTGTATGCTGGCTAGGGTTTCAACGTCGACAATGACGAATTTCGCATATTCTCACTTGCTTTTTTTTTTTTTTTTTCCTTTTTTTTTCTTTCTTTTTTGGACTTTTATTGGATACATCGGTGTTGGGAATCATCATTACACGAGCGAGGTGGATGAGGAGATGACAGTAATTTTGGTCAGTCAATTCGTTCCATTGACAGATGAAAGCATTCGCTTTCCTTTACATTTTATGTAAGAAAGTATTTTACATTGGTCGTGTACCTTATAAAAATTCTTTTCTTTTTTCAATGAATTAGTGATGCATGAAAAACGAGTTGCTGAATTGCTAATGTGAGGTCGGTTCATCTCCTAGATAAGGACAGCAAGCAAAGTGCAATATTCGAAACTCATCATTGCTAAACGAGTGAATCGCCCAATTACAACAAGCATAGTCATGCCATGAAAACTTGTAAAACGTTCAATTGGCATTGTTTCGGATTATGTGCTCAAAATACTCGGATGACCTTACACTCACCTTTGAAGTGGTTAAAAATAGAGAAATGCTGCATTATTATTAAAATTAAGCTATAGAATCCATGTGCTAAATCATATGGCAGATTATTATTAGACAGTAAATATGACCCACTTGTTTAATTGACCGTTTTAATCTATCGCATCATTTGACTACTTTAATATACGACATTAGTGAACCGATATTAACATACCTAGCATTTCTTTTGAAAAATATTCAGTGAAATCTTGCGACCTCTCAATCGACGAGAGGCCGAGCACAGGCCTCCGGTTTCGGACACTCGTCTCCGTTTTTGTCGCCACGCTGCTGGCTCTTGCCAAAATTCAGTGTAGACGTAGACAACTTGGTATGTGAAGGAGAGTTGTCCAAGCTGAAGGGCCCATCTGAATGGGCAATTGGCAGTGTCTAGGGGTGAAAGCTAGGGCAAGTGGGGCTGGAATCCATCTAACCTAGATATTCTTGGGCTTTCTTGCTTGTATAGAAGCTAGGGTTTCAAAGTCGACACTATGTTCCAAAAAAAAAGAGTCGACAATGACTAGTTTCGCATATTCTCACTTGCTTCTTCAATCTCTTTTTCTTGTTTTATGAATTATATTTGGTACGCGGTGTTGTAAATTGTCGTTACGGGTGCATGATGACACTAATTTTGGTCACCAAATTCATTCCATCAATAGATAAAAATATTCATTTTCATGACCTTGTACGTGAAAATATTTTACACGGACGAAGTACTTTATGTAAGGCCTTTTTTTCCCTCCATTGAATTAGGGATGCATGAAAAACGAGTCGCTAAATTGCTAATGTGAGGTCGATCAGTCTCCTAGATGAAAAAGGGAAGCAAAGTGGAATATTCCAAACTCATCATTGCTAAACCAGCGAACTGGCCAGTTACGGCAAACATAGTCGTGCAGAAAAACCTTGCAAAATGTTCGATTGACCTTGTTTTCGGATGGCCTCACACTCACCTTTGAAGTGGCTACCAACGAGAAGCGCTATACCTATTAAAAATAAATTCATGGAATCTATCCTAAAACCATATGGCGAATTGTTATATGACCCAATTGTTTACTTGATCATTTTCAGTCTACCGTATGACAAATTTGTTTTAACATACAGCTTTTGTGAACTAGTATTAGCATACCTAGCATTGCATTTGAAAAATATTCAGGGAAATCCTCCGACCTCTCAATCGACGAGAGGCCGAGCACGGGCCTCCTGTTTCGGACACTCGTCTCAGATTTTGTCCCGACGCTGCCGCCTCTTGCCAAGCCACACTCCACTGTAGATAATTTGGTATGAAGGTCTGTCCAAGCTGAAGGGGCCCATATGAATGGTGCAGGGCAGGCTCTCCTTGTTCCTTTAGTCATCTCCACGGTCCCTGTGCCGCCCTTCCTACCCCAGATCCAAGGCTACAAGGACTTCTTTGACAACGTCGTTTTCATTTCCTGGTCCCAAAAATGAGACTGTTTCGTCCCAATAGAAAAAATATCAGTGAGTAAAAACAAAACTGACTTCTTGCCTCTTCCTTTGCTCTTTCCGTTTCCCATTTAGGCAAGGGCGGCGTTGCCCTTTAATCTTGGTAGGAAGAAATCGGGTTTTTTATTGAGTTGTCAAGCGCTTGGTTTTGTGCAAGAGTTCCCGTGTTCATGTCACATTGCTGCCCGCTCGTATTAAATTTGAAGGCTATGTCCACCACCCCATTTGTGGAGCCTCACTCAATGCACGTTGACGGGGCGATTTGCATTTAACAATGGACATTAATTTAATTGCAAGATTCAGATATCTCACGTTACTAAAAAAAAAAATGATGGACGAGGGAAAATGCGGCCCTTATGAGAGTGCTAACTTGATCTCCAACCAATACGTTCTTCCAAATCACTTCATTGCAAGAAAAGACTGATGCTCAACCAAAGTATTCATGGAAATCTCCCATGATTATGCATGATATAATCGCTTTCGCAGTGAGTGAAGCATTGTCATATGTACACGCAGGTTGCGTCTTATACTCATGGCCGAAGATTAATCGGGCCGATGGCTCCAATACTCCATGTCATTGCCAAAAAAAAAAAAGAATGATTGGTGTGGAAAAAACCGAAAGAACTCATAGGTCAGTTTCCATATCGACAACGGGTCAAGGAAAACTAACGTGCACAGAAGCCTTGTCCACTATTTCACGTAACTTGGCGTAGCCCACATGTTAAATGTGAAGTCGATTTTGAAGGAATAATTGGACCGCCGACAAGCCTTTTATCATTACAATGGGTGTCATGTGGAAGTACAACGATGTGTGCAGTCGAGCCACTGCGGATCTTTAGTTCTAGGGTTTCTTCGAATTTGAAAGTTGTCTCTTAGCAGATGCCACACCAAGGCTCAATCCAATTAAGTCTGCAACAACAACTAATTTCTTCATTTCCCCTGTTATTTATGCTAAAATCTCGCATTCATTCAGACTTTGCTAATCGATAGGCCCTTAGGCACCATCAAATATACCGTAGAAATCACACTTGGAAAGGTTGAGAGATGAAATTTCGCCTTATTTTAGGTAGCTTGTTATTTTGGGAATGCCATATATCATGTAACACCCAATATCTCACTCAAAGTGGAAAGAAGACGATTGAACAATACACAATTAAGTAATAATCAACCCACACACAATCATGAGTATTCCTTTAAAAAAATTTAACGGAAAAGGCCCATTATAAAGGGAGAATTACATCCCTCCTAAAATAAAAAAAAAAAAAAAAGATTATTGGAATTGTGGCAAGTTTCCCTCTAACGTTTCAATTTTTGCAATTTACCCCTTAACAGCAATGTGAACCTAGCGTTGACTCCAGCCAAAAATTCTTTTTCACAAATCTAATTAAGTGACTATACGTGACTACTTATGGAAGGCAAATCAGTCATATATCATCTATATTAGTGAGGAACATTATTAGGTGACTGTACGTGACTATTAAGGATCATCTATGGTTCAAGATCTTTGCTAATAAGTAAATTAATTCTTGAGGCCCGTCCAGACGTCACTATTCGAGATCAGCATTTACCTTTTCTACAGTCTGCATACTGAGAAAGAAGAAAGAAAAAAAAGATTAAATTTACATTCGACTAGCCTTAATTTATCCCTCGACAAGACAGCACCATTACTTTATTTGTATGATGAAAAGACCGCTAATTTGCTATAGGAGACCCATCATTTTTCAATGTGCGCAATGTCTAGAGAAACAAATCCGATGACGTTACTCAAGAAAAAAGAAATCCATAGGCTAATTTGACTGCCAATTTTATAGGATCAATATTGATCCAACATTAACAAAAATGATATTCAAGTATATCATAATAAAAAGAAAATTAAAAATCCAACCCAGATAATATATAGATCACATTGGACGTAAGCAAGTTGTCTCCTTAAATTTATTATCATGACATCGTCGAATCCTTATGTGGTACTAGGATCACAATCTAATGCTACGGTTGTTTGGATTTATGGGAGAGGTGGTCCATGTATTACTTATTAAATGTTTGATATTTTGATGCAGCCGTGGCTGTTACACTAGTTAATATCGAGTTCTTTTCTCCTACAGCATCCATACTGTTAATAAATTAACTATCTAAGGGATCGCGAGACTCGTCAAAAGAAGATTAAGATCTTCTAAGGCTCCATTTATTTTGCGGAGATTAAATGATTTGAAAAAATATTAATCACTTGTATTGCATGTAAAAATGAACAAATAAAAAAATTCATTGTTCATAAAAATGTTTAGAAAAAATATTTAGACAAAATTTATTAATGATAATTAAAAAATTATTAACTAAATATTTCAGGCAATGCAAGTGATCATTTTTAGGAAAATATTTTTTAAATTATTCACTTTTAGCGAAATAATCGCACTCTAAGATTAGGAACTAATTGACCATGTATGCAGGTGTCCCTTTAGACATATGAAACAACATACCCCATTGGATTAAGTCAAACAGGAGAAACGGACAATTGGTTAGTCGAGTATCAAATTATTCTCTAATTAGTTGGTTGAACATTTTCATGGAAAAGTTACCAAGCTATTGAATGCCTTTTATTTATTTTTGAATTTGGTTTAGGCAAACTAACTATCGAGCGTTGAAAATTACTTTTTTTAACAGGTAAGTAACTAGATTCTTCTAAAAAAAATTTATCATTTATTGATAATAATTACTTACTATGTGAATATGGAGAATTTATAAAAGATACGGAACATTTTTTATTGTGATCACTAATATATGTGTGTTTCCTTTTTCTATATGAAAAATTATCAACCATGTAAGTAGGTATTCACGAGAAAAAGTTACCACATGGAGAATTAGTAACACTGATAGGTTAAGTTTTTCAATTGGCCAGAGAAACAATGAACAAGTTACTTCGCATAATTAATTGATACACTTACTTTTTTTTTTCCATATCATCACTGACTATGTCTGGAGTAACTAGCTATTTCTTGATAGAATGTTTTGAAAAGTTATAAATCCATAGGAAGAGTTACAAATTAGGTGGAGTTGTTGCAATTTATAGATTTGGTGAAAGTTACCAGCACTTTTCATATAGTAAAATAAGTATCAACATGCCAATAGATTATTAAGTAATGCTTATCGCAGTACCTTTTCATATTGGAGAAGTATATTACTATCACTAGCTTGTAAGTTTTCCATGCTACTTGATTGCGCTTACCAGCTACACCTCTCTTCAATTTTTAATTTAATTTACAAAATCTAGAAAAACTCTAAAAAAAAAAGGTCATAGGAGTTCGGAAGAACTTTGAAAGCTCGTTTTCAAGATGATAAGTGACTTGCAAACGATATGTAATCAGTATTCCACATTGTTAGAAACTATTCATTGGATCGATACATTAAGTGATTACACTGGAAAACTTTTTTACCTATTTAGTAGCATTTCACATGGAAAATTGAAGCGTTATGGATTATGCAACTAGGTAATTTTTGGAGAAATTATCCAATCAATCATAAACGTGTTGTACGAATGTCAATTCAATTTTAAACTTTTCAATTTTGTAAATTTATTCCTAAATCTTTACTCTAAATTCTAATGTGATCCTTTCAACAGATTTTTGTAAGAAATTGTTGGCATAGTGATGAGTCACGTAGAATACTCGGCAATGATTAGACCACGTCAACAATTCCTACGAAAATTAGTCAAAATAACTAACATTGGAAGTTCAAATAAAAGTTTAGGACTAAATTAACAAAATTAAAAAGTTTAAGACCGATTAAACAATTTTCCCGGTAATTTTTTTTGTGAATAACCTTCCGCCTATACAGAGAAGACAGCGCAACCGAATCAGTATGTTATTAAATACAGATCAGCAATGGGTCAGAGATCGGCAGGCATTACAGGAAATGACGCAGCACTTTTTTCAGAATTTATATTCATCTGTGGGTCACCGCGACTATGGCTCAATTCTCGATCAATGCCCAGTAGTGGTCACTGATCCTATGAATGCCTGTCTTACTGCTGCAGTAACTCCCGAGGAAGTTCGCCAAGCAACCTTTCAATTAGGTGCCACTAAAGCACCTGGCCCAGACGGTTTAAATGGTCAATTCTATCAAGCGCACTGGGATATTCTCCAGGAGGACATTGTTCGCTTTGTTCAAGACTTTTTCCTTTCAGGTGTGCTTAACCCTGCCCTTAATAAGACTTTTCTCACTTTGGTTCCAAAAATCTCTCACCCTGAACAGCTGGACCACTATAGACCAATTAGCCTATGCAACTTTTCCTACAAAATCATTTCGAAGATCTTAGCTAATCGGTTAAAACCTTTACTTCCGACCCTCATCTCAACATAACAGAGTGCCTTTATCAATGGACGCCAAATCCAGGATAATATCCTATTGGTCCAAGAAGTGCTGCATCAAATTCGTATACGGAAACGCAAGCGTAATTTTCAGGGTGTACTCAAAATTGACATGAAAAAAGCCTATGATCGTGTCGAGTGGGATTTTCTGCGAGATTATCTATTGAAGATCGGTTTCCATGCAACCTGGGTTCACCTGGTTATGCAGTGTGTTACTACTGCTTCTATGAGTGTCAAGCTAAATGGCGAACCCCTCCCTCCGTTTCCAATGAAGAGAGGGCTCAGGCAGGGCGACCCATTATCCCCATATTTGTTCATCTTAGTGGCGAATGTCCTCTCAACTCTAATACACCAAGCAGTGGACATGGGTAACATTTCAGGCGTTAAACTCAATAACAGGTGCCCAACCCTCTCCCACTTATTTTTTGCTGATGATGCCATCTTTTTTATCGAAGGGAAATTGCTAGAATGTCAGAATCTATCCAATATATTACATCAATACTGCTGGGCATCGGGACAAGAAATTAATCGCAATAAATCTGGTGTTTTCTTTAGTCGTGCTTGTCCTACTGATCTACAGGAGCCTCTTGCTAGTGAACTTCGAGTTCCCGTGATGAAAAAGACTGGCAAATACCTCGGCATCCCATCCGACTGGGGAAATCAAAAACGAATTGTTTTCCTAGATTTTGGCAAAAGTTAACTCTAAACTGGATGGCTGGAAGGAAAAGTTATTTTCAAAGGGTGGGAAAGAAATCTTGATTAAAGCAGTAGTGCAAGCTATTCCACAGTATGCAATGTCGATTTTTAAAATACCTATATCACTGTGCAAGTCTATTGAACAAAGGGTGGCTAGCTTTTGGTGGCAATCTCAAGGCAACAAGTCAGGTGTTCATTGGCGGAATTGGGCATCTCTCAAAGTTCGAAAAGATTCGGGTGGTCTTGGTTTCAGGGATCTTATTGCTTTTAACAAAGCATTGTTGGCTAAACAGGCTTGGCGTCTATATCAACAACCTACCTCTCTATGGAGTAGGATCTTTAAAGGGTTGTATTTCCCTTTCAACGACTTCGGACATGCGGCCAGAGGTGCTCGGCCCTCTTGGGGATGGCAAAGCCTTTTGCTAGGCCGAGATTCTATAGCACCTAATCTACAATGGTCCGTCGGCAATGGGCAGCACATTAACATCAGGGAGGATAGATGGCTGTCTACAGGCATTATTGGGGGACCAGCACCTAGGAATGAGCCTACTATGGTTGCGGACTTCATCTGTACAGATCTCAAGACATGGAATGTTCCTCTGCTCTCTAGTAGTTTTGATGAGCATATAATTGCTGAAATCCACAAAATACAGATCAGACCGCACTATACTGAAGACCAATTGATTTGGACAGGACGATTAAATGGGGTGTACACTGTTAAAAATGGATATCACCATATCATATCAGCAGAAAATAGAGTCCTGCATAATCAGCCTTCCTCATCCTTTCAACCCCCTAAACGCCTTTGGGCTACTATATGGCAGGTACCAGCTCCTCCCAAACTGCGTATCTTTTTATGGTCACTATGCCACAATGCTCTAGCCACTGCTGGAAATCTCTACTATCGTCACATTATAGAAGATCCTATTTGTAAGCTCTGTTATGATAGTAGCCCAGCCCCTGAAACTACTGAACATCTGTTCCTACATTGCCCATGGACAACGAAAGTATGGACTCATGCACAACTACCATGTACTATTCAGCAAGCTCAATATCACAGATTTGATGCCTGGCTACTGCATGTATTTGAACAAGAGAGGGACTTACAAGTTTCTGCGCAAATTACATATGTTCTGTGGCACATCTGGAAGGCCAGGAACGATTTTGTCTTCCGCCGGAAACCCCCGAACCCAGATCACATTGTAGCTGCTGCTCTGGCCCACGTCCGCTCTTATTATTGCTGCTAGCTGGCCTTGCTGCAACACAATCAACAGAAGCCAGCTTCTCTACACAACCCGCAAGTAATCCCAAACCAGATCAACAGATCACTCACCAGTGGGTTCGGTGTAGCTTCTTCTCCACCCAGTTCTCGATTGGCCAGAAAGCCTGTTCTTCGTCGTCCCCCTTTGGATCTGAGATGGTACCCTCCGAATCCAGGTGTGGTTAAAATCAATATCGACGCCTCATTCCCCATGGTCATGGATGACGCTGCTGTCTCTTGTATTTGCCGCGACTCCTCAGGGAAGCTGATTGATGGCAGAGTGCAACGAACCCCCTCTGTTTCGCCTCTGCAAGCCGAAACCCATGCTCTCATCTTCGCCCTACGATATCTCATCACTACAGGAAGAAATCAACAAGACCTCCTTCTTGAATCCAACTGTCTTGCTGTGGTTGCAGCGATTCGCGAACCAGATCGCACACCATGGGAGCTCAGGGCTCTTTTCGCTGAAGCTACGGCTCTGCTCCGCCTCTTCCCAACCCTACGCATCCACCACTGCAGAAGAGAAACCAATGCTGTCGCTGACTGGGCCGCAAAAGCCCATGCCCAAAATCTTCTTCCATCGAACTGGGTCGAATCCCCCCCTCCTGCTTTGTTTGATCTGTTAAGTACTGATATGTTGAACTGCTGTAACTTTACTGTCTCGTGAATGAAGGTTCCTTTTTACCGACCAAAAAAACCTTCCGCCTATATTTCTCCATGCCATTATTAATTTATATAAAAGTAAAACTCTTCGCGTTTAGAAGGTAATGAAGTCACCAGTTTTACCAACCAAAAAAAAAAACAAAACAAAACAAAACAAGACAAAACAGAGGTCACCAGTTCCATATGATTAGTAACCGCTCATGAGAAAATATAACATTCGACCTCACTATAGCTTGGTTGCTTCTTTGCATTGATTTTCATCTGGAAAAGTAAGCGGCCTAAATCTTGGCGTGGGACTGCTTTAATTGCGGTGGTGAGCGGTGGCATTACCACCGCAGAGGGGGCTGCAAGTCCTCATGCATTTTTGAGTTTTTTTTTCCTTGTTTTCTGCTCTTTTGAGATTTTTTCTGACGCCATGCCCACTTGGCACCAAATCAGTGTCATATGAACCCAGAAAATATTTAGAAAGTCATATCAGCGTTTTTGTTAATTAAATTAGACAAGGCTAATAGAATTAGTTGATTATATAAATTAAGAATTTTAAGGCTTGATTGCATTCTCATTACAAGTTTCAAAATTTTGATTGGACCTATCTCATTTCATGTATTAGTAGCCAGTAATTTCTTCATGGGGTGAGTTTATCTTATTATAGAAAAGTAAAAGTTGTATGTGGTTATTTAGTTATTCATGTGACTAGTAAGTTTTCCATATAAAAGTAAGTACTAATTTATGGAGTATTTTAAGCACACAAATGTATAGTTTCTTTTTTTACATAATCCACATTCACCACCATTGATTTAGATTATTAGTCAATCTTTCTAAACACAACCACCCCATGTCAACGGTGATGAAGTTGGGATGTGTGCTGTTGGTTATACGGGTTATATGCCATTGGGAAAACTCCTAATGCATTTTGAATAGCACAAGACATTATATGCGAACTAATATGTGTTTTTGTGTGTGCAGACAAAATATTCTCTACATTAGCAAGTTCATATACAGATGAAGTTAAAACAAGACATCTATGCTCGTGAAAGCTTGCTTAGTTTGTAAATGGAGAACGGGCAACTATGTTGAAATTATTAGAATTGCACGGGTCTATGGATTTTGGTGAACAAATGAGGGACGTTGGATCGAGAAGGTGCTTGGATGGACAAATGGAAGGGGAACAACTTGATTACATATGTGCATTAACAATCTTGGAAGGACCTAAGTGTAGCAGGTGAGCAGATTGAGATTTAATAAAACCTTCAAGCATGGATGGAACATGTAATATAGGAAGTTCATGATATAGTCTGTGGGGAAAATACTCCAAGCGCTTGGAAATGAAGATCCAGCACTCAATGGATATGATTCGAATTCAAGTTGGGTCTTTGGAGCTAATTTCAAGCCTTGAAGTCCACAAAGAAACATTCTTGAGATCTCTAGATGGGGTTTACCATTTTTGGCTAAGTAGAGAAAGTGCCGTGGGAGTTAGCAAAAGCAATTTGGTCTATTCCTGATAAAGTTCATTAACTAGCTTCAGGTGACCATTAATAGCCTTTGAAATGGCTAATTTGACTTATTTGAAGCCTCCAACATGTTGAGAAAACTAAGAGGGCTATAAAATACATCAAAGTGAGAGTTAAAGGTGACCAAAGGGATCATTTTTTGAGAAAACCCTTGTGATTGTGATCCTATTTATCAGAGAGGGTGTTAATATCATCATTGTAAAGAGTGTATGAGCATAGAGTGAAGTGTATGATCATGCAAAGAGAGCTAAAGTCCCTCATGGGGATGTAACTTCATCTGTGAATGCTGTCAAACATTTTAAGGATTGCGCTAGTAGATTCCAACCTTATTATTTGACAGAAAATAAGGTGGAGAGGAAACTGGAGCTTTTGTATTTCTGTATATCGCTGTTTTACATGCTGATTACACTATTTGTAATATAAAGGGCAGAGTGTAAAACAGGAAAGGAATAAAAGAAAATATACATCGATTATAATTCCTATTTTACCAAGTCAATTACTGACTAAATAAATCAATCATTGATTCTCAGGATTGGTATTTCCTAAGTTATCAAATTATATTTCCAACACTCCCCCTCAAGTTGGTGGTCTATATATATCGAGGACACCAAGCTTGCTTAATAGATATGCATATTGTCTCTGGCATAATGGCTTGGTAAAAATGTCCGCAGGTTGCTCCGTAGTTCCTATTCCTCTTGTTGTGATGATCCCATCTCAAATCTTGTCTCGAGTGAAATGACAATCGACCTCTATATGCTTAGTTCTTTCATGAAATACTAGATTGGCTGTTAACTTGAGTGTAGCATCATTGTCACAAAATAATTTAGTGGTCCATCCACTTGTACTCCAAGATCCGCAAGTAATCCTCGTATCCAGATTATTTCGCAAATAGTCTTTGCCATAGCTCGATATTCTGATTCTGCTGATGATAGTGATACGGTTGATTGCTTCTTTGTTTTCCACGAGATAAGAGACTTTCCAAATTTGATACAAAAACTAGTGATGGATCTTCTTGTCATCGGACAAGTGGCATAATCCGTATCACAATATGCCATCATTTTCATGTCGCAATCTCGAGATAGAAAAATGCCAAGTCCTGGGCATCCCTTCAAGTATTTCACCACTTTTAAGGCTGCATTCATGTGAGACGGCTTCGATTTGTGCATGAATTGACTGAGTATTTGCACAGCATAGCATATATCCGGTCTTGTCATCGTGAGATAAATCAGTTTCCCAACAAGTCGTTGGTATACTGATGGATCTTCAAGTAACGAATCTTCAATGAGAGAAGATGAGGTCAAATCATACTCATGTGCCGTTAACTTTGTATTCTGCTCAATCGGAATAACTGCCGGTTTGCATCCTGATAATCCTGCTTCAGAGACTATTTCCAAAATGAACTTTCTTTGACTGAGAGATATTCCTCTATCAGACCGAGCTATCTTAATGCCTAGAAAATACTTAAGAGATCCCAATTCTTTGATATGGAAAGTGGAATGGAGATAGCTTTTGAATTTTGCAATAGACAGTTCATTATTCCCTATGATAAGAATGTCATCAACATATATTAAAAGATAGATTGATGAAGTACCTTCAGTCCATGTGAACAAGGCATAATCGTGTTTGGAATGCTGAAAACCTATGTTGGTTAAAGTAGCAGTGAACTTAGCATACCATTGTTTAGAAGCCTGTTTGAGTCCATACAGGGATTTGCGGAGACGACACACACAAGACTCCCCCTGTCTGCGTAATCCCTGTGGAAGCTCCATGTAAATCTCTTCATCTAGATCTCCATGTAAGAAAGCATTATTAACATCCATTTGATGTAGCGGCCAATTGCAAAAAGCAGCAATGGATAAGAAAGAGCGAACAGTGACTTCTTTGGCCACAGGAGAGAATGTTTCATGATAATCAAAGCCTTCTCGTTGCGTGAACCCTTTTGCAACTAAACAGGCCTTGTATCGTTCAACGGTTCCATCGGCTTTAAATTTGATTTTATAAACCCATTTGTAGCCAATAGGTTTTCGTCCTGCTGGTAATGGAACAATCTCCCAAGTCTGATTCTCATTGAGAGCCTTAAGTTCAGCTTCCATAGCATGCTGCCATTTAGGATCATGCGCTACTTCAGAGTACGATGACGGTTCCTGTTCTTCCGAAATTCTACCAATGCAGCACGTGTTCTGATGACAGTCTACTAAATGAAACATAAGATGATACGGGGTATTGCGTACCTAGACAATCCAACGTAGGACATATATAATCCTTTGTCCATGTAGGAGGTCTAGTGTGACGTCCAGAACACCGAGGCTGCTCAATTCTGGTTTCTTCTGATATTACAGGAGACAGATTCTGGTGGATCATCGGTGAAGAGGTCGCTGAAGAATTTGATGAAGTATCTTCCTCAGGTGAAGAAATTTGTGAGTCGATTGCTCGATTTGAATCATCGGGCATATGCTATTGTGGTGCAATATATATATTGATTCTGAATAGTGAGGTCGTCTTCTGATAAGAAAGGTCGATGATCTGACTCTGGAATGGAAGACATCAACGCAGTTTCTTGAAAAGGAAAAATATCTTCTTGGAAGACAACATCCCTGCTAACAAAAAAATGCCATGTAGAGATTTCCATGACCCGATAGCCTTTTTGCAATGTAGGATATCCCATAAAAACACACTGAATGGCACGAGGATCCATTTTACTTCGGTGGCCCAAATTCGCCGCATAACACAAACATCCGGAAACTCAAAGATGATCAATTATTGGTTGCTTTCCATAAAGCAATTTCAAAAGGAGTCCGCCCATTTAGAATTGTAGTTGGCATGCGATTGATCAAATAAGCTGCTATGATTACACAATCACCCCAAAATTCTTCAGGTATGGAAGCTTGATATTTTAGGACTCAAGCTACCTCTAAGAGGTGACGATGTTTTCTTTCGATAATCCCATTTTGTTGGGGTGTATAATTACATGAACTCTCATGTAGAATACCTTGAGAAGACAAGAAAGATTCACATTCCGCAGAAAAGAACTCACGTCCATTATCCGTACGAATTTTCTGGACAGGTTTGTCGAATTGATTTTTAATGAGATAGAAAATTCGACAGTGTTGAAAAAGTCCGACTCTTGGATTGCATAAGGAAAACCCAAGTAGCTCGAGTATAGTCATCAACAATGGTCAAGAAAAACCGAGACCCATCACGATGTGGAGTGTGGTAAGGTCCCCAAATATCCAAATGAAGTAAGGAGAAAGCACTGGTGGATCTAGATGTGCTAACTGGAAAATGTGTCCGAGATTGTTTTGCTAATGGGCAGATTGGACATTTAGGATAAGGGAATTTTGTAGTATGACCTGATGAAAAATAAGATTTTTATTACTAGCAATGGCATTACAAGAAATGCTTTTATTGAATAATTCAAAATTCCTTTGAGGATCAATCCAAAAATATAGCCCTTCTGCAACACTACCCAAGCCCATCAGTCTGCCAGTCAAAAGGTCCTGAAAGAAGCAATCATTGCGATTGAATATGGCACAACAAGAATTATCCTCACAAGCTTTTGAGACTGATAAGAGATTGAACTCAAAATCAGGAATGAATAGAACATCTTTTAGAATAATATCTGGACTAAGTTGGACAGTACCAATTTGGTAACATGAGTGGTATTTCCATTGGGGAGGCGTACAGATACCGAAGAATGTGGCCTCTTTTGAATACTAGTAAATAACCGTTCATTGCAAACTATATGATCACTAGCACTCGAATCAACTATCCATGCATCAACTAATATTGAATTTTTCTTGCATAAAGAAATACTTGAGAAATTCACAGCCTTATCATTTGTTGCCAGCTGATTTACTGCTTTCATTATATTATGATACTGATCTTGGGTAATTATCTGATTTGCCCCATCAGTCCTTCATGCTGAGACCTAGTAAGCAGCAACATCTTTTTCCTTCTTATCACCTGGCTTTCCATGTAATTTCCAGCACATATCAATAGTATGATGAGGATGTCTACAATATTCACAGTATTTACCCTTAATTTTTGAATTTTGCCCAGTATTTTTGGTGGATGACGTGGCATTTCGTGAGCCTCTGGATGCCCTATATGCATGTGCTGTCGTGGCCAAATAAGGAGTGTTGGATTTGTTTGGGCCAGCGATTAGATAAGAACCGTCCGATCTCTTCTGATGTGGACCGTCAGATGCTAATGGGCGGATCAAACCGTACCCGTCCAATTTGCTTCCATCCCAGCCGTTGATTGTAGGGTTTCCACCTACCCCAATCATCGTCCCAAATTGTCCGCGTCTGCCCCTTTCTTGTGCGAAGCTCTCGACTCCTCCAGCCATGCCGCGACTGCCATGGACTCCGTGCGGCGTCTCTCCAGATCTGAAGCTCGTTTGGAAGGCAGCAAGGGCAACTCCTTCGCTGACTCTGCCGTGCTCAGTCGCGGCTTGCCACTGGCTTTCCTCTTGGACCGCTAGTTGGTAGATCTGGCCGAGCGAAGGTAACGGGTCCATCACCAAGATCTGCGATCGAAAAGGTGAGTACGTATCGTTCAAGATAAGTAGAAACCGAGTCACTTTCTCATGTTCCTTAATTTTCTGGTACTATTTTAGCGTTTCTTCGGGACCCTCGAGTCGTTCCTCCGCCACCTCGAGCTCATTCCAGAGAGCCGAGAGCCGAGAGCCAATTGAAGCAGGTAGTGACCGATTGATTGTTCTGCTTCAGCTCCGAGATAGCTTGGGTAATGGTAAAGAGCTTCGCTGGATCGAGACGCCCATACATCTCTCGGATGTTTGCCCAAAAGATCTTGGAGTCCTCGGTTGGCGATAGCCCAGTTGCAATGTCCGGAGCGAGACAATTTCCAATCCAGGTACGGACTAATTGGTTGCATTTTTTCAAGAAACGTTGCATTCGTTCGTCGGTCGGATAGGGGACGGTGCCATCAAGGAAACCATCCTTGTCCTTCGTTATGAGTGCTTGCCGAAGGTCGCGAGCCCAGGCGTTGTAGTTGTCTTGTCCAATGAGCTGCATGTTGATAAGTCGGAGCTCCGGTCCGTCGGCTGTCGCCGTGTGAAGGGGATCTCCGGGCTCGGGACGGCCGCCGTTGAACGGAAACGTGTAGAGCAGAAAACCGGTTTGGAAACCAGGTTGAGGAACCGGGTAGGGATCCGTTGGGATGGATCCGGATCCATGACCCGTTTGGATAGTTCTCCCGAGAAGATCCACGTCCTTCGGGTCGAATTCCGGAACCCATTCCATTCTCCTCTCCAGGTAAGCTCTGTTGAGCCCATACATTGCTTGACCCAGCGGCCCATTGGCCTTGAATAAGGTACTAGCTGAGATGAGGCCATTGAATTGGTCCCTTTATTTGGAACAAAGCAGGTGGCGCCGTTACAGATGGCTGAGCAGGTATCGACGAAGCAATAACTGATGATCGAGCAGGTATCGCTCCTTCTTCTATTGGGTCGACCGGTGCTGGATCTGAGGCTTGGTGAGGTGAGTTGGAGGTTTCCTCCATTGGATGATTTTATCAAGGTTTTAAAAATAAAATAAAATAAAAAAAAGCAGAGAAGAAATTCCTATTCGGTGGCCGGTTTGTTTTGCAGAGTTGATGTCGCAACAACAAACCAGAAAAGAACCGAAGGGCAATCCGAAGATGCGGAAGCTCAGGACAAAATCTGCTGCTCTGATACCATGACAGAAAATAAGGTGGAGAGGAAACTGGAGCTTTTGTATTTCTGTATATCGATGTTGTACATGCTGATTACACTATTTGTAATACAAAGGGCAAAGTGTAAAACAGGAAAGGAATAAAAGAAAATATACATCGATTCTAATTCCTATTTTACCAAGTCAATTACCGACTAAATAAATCAATCATTGATACTCGGGATTGGTATTTCCTAAGTTATCAAATTATATTTCCAACATTATTGGACTGTTAGAGTTGGAAGAGTGGAGTAGGCCGAATGAAAAGGCCAAATCACTAGTCACTTATTTGTGTAAATTTCACTAGGAAAGTCCTCAGTATATTTATCATTAGTGATATTCAAATACAATTAGTAAATTTTTCCATGTCATTGACTCACGAAGTAACTTCCCCTATAACCATTGTTGACGACTTTCACGCAAGCGCAGCAACTTCTCTAACAGATCTAATAACTACAGGTCTTAGTCGATAATTCCGACGTGTGGCATGATTGACTTCTGGTGGAAGACTAGAAAAGGTAACTTGTGCTCTTTAAAGCGATGTTTTGTCTGTGATTCTTTACTGGTCGGGCAAGCGATCGCGAAACGGTAACAAGAGAGAGGTACTCATTCAATTCGACAAGATAACAAGCTTTTCAGATTGAGATCTCCGTTCTGCTTTTCACGAATGGTGTAGAGCCCACAAGTCCAATGTAAAGTCTGCCCGAACTCCCGCAATTAGATGGAACAGAGTTAAAGTTATGTAATAACATTTTAAAAAAAACAACTTCCTGTGACGTTTAAAAATGTGTCATCTTAAAGTTAAACACCACATTCACAATTGACGGTTGGCCAGTCCATCCGACAGATTGGCCGGTAAATTTTCTACCGCAAGACGTTGAGAATCGCATCAAAAGTTTCTCTTTTGAAATGACTTGTTCCTAAAGATTTGTTCAAATTTTACTGTTCGCTGAGTGTGCTTGTCGGTGTCAATCTCGTTGTGCCAAATTATCCTTGCGATCCGAATATGTCAGTCGTCATGTTTGTTACACCGTTCCTTATTCACAAGGTCCTATAATGATGCAAAATCTCTAACTTTAAGATGTTGAATTTCGCCTTGATTAAGTTGTGATTCTTAGATTTTGGCAGACTTTCAATTAGGTTATTCAGTTTGTCCTTGCTGCATGCATATAAACGAGAAATAAAAGAATATCATGTTATGAAATTATCGTCAAGGAAAAAGCACTGGCAGAAAAATGGGGTAGCGCTGTTTTCACGACCTAAACGGCTAGAGACATGCCTTTTTATTCAAATGGACTCGATTTCCGTCCAATTAACAGGCTAAAATCCGTATCTCCATCATGTAGTAGGAAAAACAATCAAATGATGTTGTATCCCCTTTCAATGTTCATTCTTTTTTTACATTTACCCTTAAAAGAAAAGCATATCCTTTTTACCTTAACCGTCTTCTCTTTCCCATCAGTTATAGCTTTATCTAACCTCTTCATGACAAACTATGCCCAAAAAATCAAGGCTTACGTAATGATTGTAGTTCTCCCAATCAATCAATTCCTACTAAAAAAATCAACCGTCAAGTGGGGTGGTGGAACCGATGCAATGAAGGACAATAATAGTGAATTCGATATGTCTTTCGGTGGACGCGATTTGAGCTGAAAACATGTTGAAAACATGTCCATATCCAGTGGAGATCCATATCCCAATGGTGCCTCTCAAAATAAGAAGGAACATTCCAATCTATATTGAAAATCTTGAAAGAAACCCATCTCAATATAAACATTTTCGAAAAAAATTATCTCACATTCATGTAAATTCAAGTATATCACTGAAGAAAGTCATTCACGTGGATCTACTAGGGTTTGAATAGCTTAATCAAGGGAAATCGAGTCAGTTCAAAGTAAGGGGAACGTCTCAATCCCTTAGGGTGCGGAAATAGCCAGTGGAGATCCATATTCCAAAGATGCCTCTTAAAATAAGAAGAAACATCCAAATCTTGTTTTGAAAATCTTGAAAGAAACCCATCTCGATATAAACATTTCCGAAAAGAAATTATCCCACATTT
This sequence comes from Eucalyptus virginea, assembly GCA_014182375.1. Lineage (NCBI taxonomy): Eukaryota > Viridiplantae > Streptophyta > Magnoliopsida > Myrtales > Myrtaceae > Eucalyptus > Eucalyptus virginea. Next base: position 33,637,609 of record CM024521.1, read on the forward strand.
AAGTAAATTCAAGTATATCACCAAGGAAAGTCATTCGCGTGGATCCACTGGGGTTTGAATAGCTAAATCAAGGGTAATCGAGTCGGTTCAAATTAACGGGTGTGCGTCGCCATCCATTTAGGGTGCGAAAATAATATCCTGCCTTAGAAAATTACCGTAAAAGACTCACTTATATCGTCATACGTTTGACCAACAACTTTTCGAACTTATCCAATGGACCTTTTACATTACGTATGATGCAAATGTTTGATTGGTTCATTAGAGTTTTCTCCATTTTCGGTTTGCCGGACGGATTCTAATTTGTCAAAACCACGTGATTCCTGCAATATACAATGAAATCCAAGCTATCTTCTTCTCAGCACCAAAGCAGAACATAGCTTTCTAAGGACGAACAAGCTGAAAAGAATGCAAATAAATTCGATTTCTTCATAGTCACTCCATCTATGTGCTGCCCTCATAAAAAAGGATAGATGGGAATTAGTTTCCACATCAATTTCCGACGGATGGCGACCTTAACACACCTTTTAATCTCATCCCTTTGTTCTGACGATAAGGCTGGATGGACGGTGAGAAAGAACAATGAAACTATGTTCATTCATTTTTTTTTTTTTTTCCTTCCTTATTTGATTTCCATGGTTGCCATCTAAAAAAAAAAAAAAAAGAACCGACCCCAAGGCGGAGGAGATTTCGGAACAGAAAAAAGTGATTATTTTCCCTATATTGAAAAAGACAGTCTTTGTTTGCTCAATTTGAGTTTCATTTAAGCCTCAATCTCACACGCATTTACGCCTCATTTCAGGTCTTTTTAAGGAGTCTTAAGGTTTGCTTCTCGCACTCAGGAACGAAGGTTAGTAGGGTGGCAATCGTAAAGCTTGCTCATTTTACTTTCTCTACACTCCTCAACCTAAAGCGCCAATCTCCCTTTAGCCCACCATCAACCCAAGAAAAAGAGAGAAGGAAAGAAGGGAGGGAAAAAAAACGCACAAAGCCCAGCTTAACAACCACCTTAATGGCCCCGCAAGTGCCCGTCGATGTGTTCGCCGGCAACGGGAAGGCGTGCTCGGTCGACGGAGGGTATGCAAGAAGGGGGTACGTGACTTTTTTGGCCGGGAGCGGGGACTATGTGAAAGGGGTGGTGGGATTGGCGAAAGGGTTGCGCAAGGTGAAGAGCGCGTACCCGCTAGTGGTGGCGATGCTTCCTGATGTGCCGGAGGAGCACCGGGACATACTGAGGGCTCAAGGGTGTATCATCCGCGAGATAGAGCCGATTTACCCTCCCGAGAATCACGTCCAGTTTGCCATGGCTTACTATGTGATCAACTACTCCAAGCTTCGCATATGGAATGTGAGTAAAAACCAAACTCATGAGTTTTGATAGTAGTAGTGAAATAATATCACGTAGGGAAAAAAAAAAAGTCATATGAAAGCTTTTTCAACTTGGACTTTGCCTAGTGACTAGAATTGCTTATTTTGCAGTCTTTAACATGCTAAACCACAACTGGATTTCGGAGTTAGTTCATGAGTTTCAAGTGATTTAATTTTATTATTCTTAATTAGGCAGCTTCCGTTGATAAAAGAATAGATGATCTAAATAAAATGATTATATCAAGATAAAACTCTTATCTGTAGTTGTCAATAATAGCCTTTCAAATTTGAGGATGCAAGATGTAATCATCAAGGTGGAATCTGACCCTTTTTTGTTAAGAATCTTTCAGATAAGTTCGATCTGAGTGCGAGGCATGAGTTCTATAAATCAAATCATGTGACTGACTGCAAGCAACAATCTATGTTAGCATATGTAGCATTTTTCATATGATTTTTCTTTGATTGAGGTGGTTGGCTAGTTTGGGAAAAATCATGGACAATAAATCGTTTTTTCATACCGAAAACTCCCTCTCTTAGGCTATAGGATCGAGAGGTGGCTTAAAAATAGAATAAGATCGGAATCGTATCCACCATCAAAGGTTATCTCGCTGCATGTATAGCGGACGTGCATGCAAACTTTCCCGCATGCAGGACCACTTGCTATTGAAATCTTATATCCCCTCAAAACGACGATGCGCCGTGCGATCCAATTCAGCGATTTTGATCCGTATCGTCCGCGTATCTGCAGTTCTTAGACTACAGCAAGATGGTGTACCTGGACGCGGATATTCAAGTGTTCGAAAACATCGACCACCTGCTCGACGACACGGAAGACGGTTACTTCTATGCTGTCATGGACTGTTTCTGCGAGAAGACGTGGAGCCACTCCCCACAGCATTCAATCGGGTACTGCCAGCAGTGCCCTGAGAGGGTCACGTGGCCTGCCGAGATGGGCTCGCCGCCTGCCTTGTACTTCAACGCCGGCATGTTCGTGTTCGAGCCAAGCCGCTCAACCTACGAGAACCTTCTCCACACTCTCACGATGACCCCTCCCACGCCCTTTGCTGAGCAGGTGATTAACTAGAGATAAGCATACTCTGAAGGTTTGTCGCCCTTCAATTTAGCAACGAACGCTCTCTTTTTTTCTCACTTCCTTTTTCCACGATTCTTCATGTACATGGCAGGACTTGTTGAACATGTTCTTCCAGAACATTTACAAGCCCATCCCTACGGCATACAACTTGGTTCTGGCCATGCTATGGCGCCACCCGGAGAACGTGGGGGAGCTCGAAAAGGTTAAGGCGGTTCACTACTGCGCCGCCGTAAGTAAATCTTCCAGTTTCTTTCATTTCTTATCAAATTTCGATTGTCCAAAAGCATCTGAGTAATGATTCTTCTTCTTCCTCTTCTTCTTTTTTTGTCATTTTAATGGCAACAGGGTTCAAAGCCGTGGAGGTACACGGGCAAGGAAGCTAACATGGACAGAGAGGACATCAAGATGCTGGTGTCCAAATGGTGGGATATCTACAACGACACGTCCTTGGATCTGAGGGTGGAAGACGCCATCATTCAAGCCGAAGATCAGACCGTGTCGAGGTCATCTATCATGGCTTCCATGCCTGACCCCGCTATCTCCTATGTTCCTGCACCCTCTGCTGCGTGAGAAGCTAAGACAGGTCTTTTGAAGAGTGTTTAAATTAGTCAGTAGTCGATCTGTCCAAGCCGCAGATCAGACGGTATCGAGGGTATCTGTCACGGCTTCCATGCCTGACCACCGCTATTTTCCTATGTTCCTGCAGCCTCTGCCGCTTGAAGCTGGAGAGGTCTTTTGGAGAGTGTCTAAATTAGTTGGTGTATTCAATCCTTTTACACCTATTCCAGCTTTGACTCGGTAATTAGTGTTCTAAAATATCTTGGCCTTTCCTTGTTATCTAAAAAGTCATGACGATTACGTAGTGCTTATATAGACATGGTCTAGTTTTATATATGGGACTCTGTTGCGGAAGGATCGATCCCAACATACATTTGCGTTCCCAAACTTGCTTAATTGCTACGTGAGAATCCAGCAAAGATAACCTTCCCAGCGTGAATCGACTAACCACAAATGATCAAGCATTCAGTGGCGAATTCATGACCGACTTCATCTTTTTTTCGGGAATAATCTAACGCTTGAAAAGTATCTATCTACATCAACTATATCTAGATAAGTATTTCGCCTTCATTGCTTTGGCTTATAGCTCGCTATAATCGCGTGGACGGAGGAGCTCAAGACATCGCAAGCTGTCCTAGAACCAGCCCCATCATGTGATTATTTAGTGTCGACAGGAACTGTTTTAGACTGTAGCACTTGGAGAGAATATATGAATGGTCCCTCTATGATTAGAATTTATAGGCTCACATCTTCTCTACTTCCAGCCTCTATTTTAGGCTGAACCAGGATGGCAACTTGTTACTAATTATAAAATGGGAAAAGACAAATCTTCTCCTTCAAATAGTCTACCTAAAATTTCAGACTATACAGGAAGCTCTATAAACGAACATGGAAGGAGCTGAATCTTAGGTACTAGGTGGGGAAAACTTCATTTGACCTTGTTATTAGTTATCAAAATGAGAAAAACCGAATCTTCTCCCTCAATAGTCTACCAAAAATTTCAGACTATATAGGAAGCTCCATAAAATTTCCGAAAGCATAACAACTTTCATTATCCAGAAATGGGCGCTGCTGCATCAGCCGAGACGAGGTCATATTTAACTAATGAGCAAGTGTTTGCCTCCAAATAAATTGGCATGTATGCATCATAGCCTGTGTGGTCATCATCAAGAGGTAAAACCCAGCTAGGAGTCTACCATAGGCCGCAATATATGGAGTGTGATATTCTCGGTATTATATATCTAAAAAGTCATAAGAGTCCTCACCTTCTTCACATTCATCTTCAAAGTCCATTTCCTGAAGACAATCATCTTCAAAAAGAAAAGGAACAGGCTCTTTGCATCTCTCAGGTTTCCTGTCATTCAGCACTATAACCGCATTAATCTTGTCCAGGACACATTCTTCAACTATATCCGCCTCTACTCCCATCTGCAAGCCAAGAAGAGAGAGACATTCTCCTTGGAATTCCATGTCATTGGAGGACAAAATAAGACCAGCGAGTGTTCTTGCAAGATCAGGGGCATGACTTTGTATCTGCAGATGCAACACCAAAAAATTGGTGCTCAGCACAACTGCAGTCTTCCTTGTGACAATGCTTAATTGTTCGTCACGAATACATACATAGGCAGACACAAAATTTTAGATTGGCCATGTGATGAATAATACTGATTAGCTTGGTCAAGTGATGAATTATATTGAAAGTATTCAATTTTTGCACATTTCTTCTGTACTGAATCTTGTATCTGTCCATTAGCTGACTACATGAGCATTGAGTTGTTGGACTACTTCTTCAAAGCACTATAATAGAATATTTTCTTACAAAATTATGATGCTTCAAAGAACTCAACCATCTCAAGCACCTATCCAAGCAGAGCAGGCAAGCGCACGCCACACACACAGACACACAGAGATTTACCTTCAGGGCACGATCACTTAGAAGAATTCCCGAATGTTTCTCCTTCATGTCATCCAATGCTAGTTTAGCTGCTTTCTTCAGAAGAGATCTTTCAGACAAGACCTTTAGCTTCGAAGGAGGGAAGTTAACCTTACCAACGAGTCAAGGATTGTGACATAACATATGACGTAGCAAATTATGGTTTGCTGAAGAAATAAATTACTTAATAGAATCGGATATTCTGCTTGATAGCAGTGGAAGATAACATCAATATGAGCATGTGGTGGCAGGTTTTCCCATTCTAGAGAGGCACCACTTCCTTGATCCATGATGTTGCCTAGCGTCAAGCCATAACTTTTCCAGTCAATGCTCTTCAATGCAATAAGAGATGACTTGGAAATTGTGGAAGGTAAGAAATCCTTGAAATACAAAACCTGGAAGAAAAAGGCACACTTAACACTGGAAATCGGGTTCAACATTAGCGAGACAAAAATGGAACATGACCAACATTAACCCCAGTCACTGGGTGATGGTTCACTGTGAATCAATAAACCATAACTAATGCTCTTGTCTAGTAACAATCCAAACGTAGTTCATTAGGAAAGTAAGCATGCCTAGTGTTGAGCTTACACGGCCATGCAATAATATTTCTGGTTCAGAACAACACTATGGAAAAATATACAGAGGTTCTATACTTATGGTTTGCAGACAATGACAACAATCAATTAAATTCTCTCCCTATGCCATCAGAAAATCTCCGCTGATAATGTCAATATCGACAATGTTCAACTAATAGTTCTGGGTATTAGCTCTTGACCACGGTCACACGCAATGAACAGAAAATTTGTCACATGACATGCTAAACTAAAGATGCGCAGTGCCAGTACCATTTCCATGCATAATACTCTAAAGTTGCCAGCAATTCTAGCTTAGACCAGGGAATTAAAGGAAGACAGTTTGATTATTTTAGGGTGCAAGCCCGAGGAATGACAGAACCAGTGGGGCGTATCAAAATACAAATGTTTCAGCACAAGAATCCTGAATCGCATAGCCTTCTCTGAGTATGTGCATGAAAGAAGAATAGCACACTGGCATTCCACCAAAAAACTGTTGGATCGATGATTAATACAGTAGAAGAAAATGCTTCTAGAAAACCTGTGTCTGGTGACCACACTCCATCGAACAAGGACTTGTTTGATCAGAAAACTCGCTTATGATGATTACTGCATCTACTGTTAATCCTGGATTTTGTCTTTCAGAAATTTTTGAGCTGCATATACTTCCCATTCCAGTCCTCAAATGCTCCCTTGAAGATGTAGACAAACATTAAAGAATTTTCGAAAAATGCTGAAACCGCTTGTTTATGACTTAAACAGTTGGATGCGGCTGCTAACTGGATTCAAATATCATTACTTAGGTAGTGGGTTAAGCAATCCAAGATACTTAAAAAACAGTGAATACCATTGATAAAAAGAACATGCATCCTCTTCTTATTTTCATCTACTACTCCACTGGATGCAATAGAAGGCCAGAAGATAACCTTTCAAATTCATGTGGGAAGAGCACCAAGCAAAATGTTTTTTAAGTGAGCTAGTGGAAGTTCCATTAACAGTGGCATTCATTGACACAGCAGTCTACAGAAACAGGCTGAATGAAGTAATAATTTATTTCCACTAAATCTATCGGTCGAATGACCACATGATAACACAAAATTATGCCACTTATAGATGTCTTATGACAGGCCTCTAATACAGCAATGCACTACAGGACCCAAATCCAATGCCACCTTGCCTAAAAGAACATGCAAAAGACATGACAACAGATGATTTCCACTATAATTTGCAATTCACCATTAACATCAATTTTGCTAGCTGGAAAACTTCAACAGGTGAAGCAACTATTTATTCCTGGCCATCAAAGCTGGCTACTGGAAACATCAGGAACCTGTATCATCTTCGCATGTAACTTACATGGCATTTGAAGATAGACCAAGGTTGTTATCTAGATTGTTGCGGCGCTTTAAAATATAATCCTCAAAGCCATACTTCAAACGTTCTACATTTGAAGCTGAAAATGGTGAAGGCATGCTTTTACTTGGCAGGAAAGTGTCCCCATAGCATGATTTATAAACATTCTCATGTTGGACCACCAGTTCAAATGCAATATTCTGCATAAGGATACCAGGATGGTAAGACCTAATGCTAAATATTGTAGAAAACACCCAGTATAGATATGCCATCACAAGGTGAAGAATTTACAAATTATCATTAGAAACATAAGACAATACTTCTCCTAGGACATATTGTTTCTTTAGAGTGGTCACTGCCAACATCGGTCAAGGGATGCAAGCTACTCTGCTTTCAAACCCTAAAATTACCAAATATGACTAAAGAAGAATCGATCAGAATTATTTTCATCCGTTTTTCTTAAAAAGAGAAGCAAAAACAATATTTAGGGAAGACTTTAAGAACTAGATACTCAAGAAATAGAGTATTTGGACTAACCGGGATGTTCAAAATCAGCACCTGCAAAAAACCGAGATAAAAATGATTAGACAGGAAGAGGATATTTAATTAACCAGCTTTGAAAAGGAAGAGGCATAGAAGGAATGGATGTGAAGGAGTGAAGTAACAGAAGCTTACCTTGTACAAGATACAAATACTCTTGGTAATATCTTTTCATTACAGGATTGATAATGACAAAAGACTAGGCAAGAGTAGTGCCAAGAAGCTGGTGAGTAACTTTGTCGTTCAGACATCATATCAGCACAAGTGGATCATCAAGATCCTATTTGATATATAGACCCGATAAGGTGAACTGTGATCCTCTCATGTTATTAATACATGTATGTGTGATTATATGATGCTTTCCTATAACAGCATCTCTAGTTATTTAGCCTTTTAGGTTTCAAAGAATCAGAATAATATGCGAATCTTTATTTCACAAGATGACTGAATCCACCTATACCTTCAAGAAACAAAATACTTTTGGATAGACAAATTGCATGATCCACTAGTAAAAGAACTAGAACTTCTATGGAGCACAACACACCTTCTCAACGAATTGCTTGATCTCACCCAGAAGAACTTCAAATTTCTCAGACACAGATAGACACACTTCAGTCCCACTGAGAAAGAAATACCGAAAAGAGTCTTAGCACTACAACTTTAGTGGGCAAGAACACCAGATGTGGTATAACACTACAATTGCGTATAGTATTGCGTGCCTGAATCTCACGCCGTTTTTAGCGATTGAAGGGAGCCTAGTTAGCATATTATCCATGCCACCTTCTTTTAGATTCAAGTTATAGTAATGTACCTCCTCATCAGAAGCACCTGCAGCATCCTCAATTGTAAGTAAGAACACCAATACTTCACAGTGATGGCCTTCCCTTTTGCAATGGTTAAGTAAATAACATAGAAATTTTGACATTTCAATGGAAGAATGGCACACACATATTTTTTTTTAAGGAGAAAGATTTTAATTGTTAATATACAAAAAGTTGACCAGGCAATGGAAAGAATGAGAAGAACTGAAACCAATACATAAAATGACATCTTGGTCCTCTTTTTTTCCTAAATAAATTCCATTTGCATAAGTCAACCTCATTTGAGTGTACATAACTTCTGTGAATCATCCCCACTTCTTATACAGGGGAAAGGACAAATTTCAATAGTTCAACTGAGACAGGAAATTACCAGTAGTTCTCACAGCAAGCGTTCCATCTGCATTGTCCAAAGACCGATTGTGACTAACATTGCACACCAAGTTAAAATCCTCGAATTCAAAACAGCATTCATTTAAGGAAGAAAGCAGGGGCAATGCTCATATCTTCAGCCGGAAGATGTTTCTTTCTCCCAATCGGCCGCATAAATCGGGAACATCGGCATACTCCTTACCCCACTTTTCGGCGAAAATCCGTTGGTCCGCGACTCTCAAGTCCCGAAACTCTTCCAAGCAACTAGCGGCGCCGGTGTCCGAAACTGATTCCAAGGTAAGGCCAATCATCAAGCCGTTTATCTACCGGAAACCATCAAAACGACGCTTTCTATTTTCGCGCGTTGCGCGGCTATATCTCACTACTACTCCATGCGAAAAAACAACACGAAGACCGCGACGAAGCGCGGGACCAAAAAACGGAGGGACCGCGACGTACTGGAGATCCGGACGACGGGGGAGCCGGCGAGCTGCGAGGCCGCGAGAGCGACGGAGACGCGGCACAGGTCGTCGGAGGCGCGGCATCGCCGGAGAGCGAACGAGATCAGCTGCGACGGAGGAGGGAAGAGGAGGAGATTGCAGCGTGAACGCGGAGGAACCG